>JARHVA010003099.1:347500-672500 GCA_037957365.1 Torreya grandis | reverse complement strand
AACAACCATGGTAACAATGTAATCAAGGTAGATCGAGTAGTCTCCCATATTGTCAAGTGTTTTGGTAATGCTTGTTGAAATTATAGCCAAAGGCTTACCATGAATGGCCATCTAGACCTAAGGGTAAAGGTGCTCAAAAATTATGGTGATGTTCTTGACATATGAGTATATGTGAATGAAAGAGTAATAGTCACATATTCTATTATTTATAACATTTGGGATAGGACTCCATAAAACCCCATTATGCTTGTATACTATTCACATGACTGCATCTAATAGATAAGACATCATATCAAATTTTCCCCATGATGCTTCCTATCTTTGTGTATAATTTGTTCTTGTAGGTAGGCACTGATGAATTCCCCAATGTATAGGTGCACTCTAAAGTACTAAGAAGGTCTAGCAGGGGAACCCATTCTAGATGCAAGAAGTGGATGCTCATATGTCCAAAAAGTTGGTTCAACAATGCCATGCCTATGTGAATGCCCATCCTAAATTGGGTGATAAGGACAAGATTCTTAATATGTTATTTGGTAGTTAATGTCTTATCTCAGAGAAGCCACTTCCCTACTACTTGTTTCACATTATTAGATTTATTCCAAGTGACTACAATATGTAAGTAAAATGTAACATATGAGATAGGGATATTCAAATACCTCATGAATGCCTCTCTATATATGCAATAAATAATCATGTTTTTATTGACATAGTGTATATAACCACCATCTACAATTTTGCCTTTGAAGAACAGGCCTCACAACAAGTCTATACATGGCATGACTTCTGACTTAGCAAATGTGTAGTGAAGGGACTATCACTTGAATGGGATAAGGTATACTATAAGTTACTTCTCTTTGGTTGAGATATCTTCTTCCAACATAAATAAATCCATGTTATTTATAACCTCCAATAAACCCAAGTAATTGGGATAGAGGTCATCAAACACAGTTGCATCAAAATTCATATCTAAGTACTCAATAGAGTCCTTGATGGAAAACCTAGAGGGTATTAAGGATCCCTTGTATGATGTCGATGAAGATGTTGTGGTTGTTTGATGGATGCTAGTATTATTCAAGCTTTCAAAAATGGTAGGCACTAGATTGAATTACTTGAGTTACAAGTCATTCTGGTCATAACTAGGGCTTTTGAAATTGTAAAAGCCTAAGTTTGCTTGAGATCTTGAAAATTGAATGAGATGAACTCAATTGGGGGATCAATGTTATATCTTTCTACATCCATTCTAGTTTGTGTGCCATTTATCGCCAATGTGTATGAGCTCATCACCTTCATTCAATTCAAACTTGACCACCTAGTCATAGTGTACATTCCACATAGGATGTTTGCTAATTTAGGGTGCCATAGTGTCACATTTCCATTTTTGACATTTTTCATTATATGGTTTATTTAGGGGTCAAAAATCTAATGATCTTTGGAGAAATTCATTCTGAAATAATTTTTTTGAAATCCACCAAAGGAATAGTTACTGAAGAATAAGTACTCTTTGGAAAGATTTTAGTTTGAGTGAAAGTTGTTGCATATAAATTTACCAAAAATAAAGTTTATGAATGAAATATATCGATGATAAATTTTCCAAATGAAAGCTTATAAATGAACATGTCTACCCAAAACCAAAGTTCTTAAAAGAAAAGTTCACATTACTTCCAATGACCGAAGTTTTTGAAGATAAAATTTTCAAAGAGAAATATTTCGATGAAAAGTTTTCAAAGAGAAAGTTGTCAACCAGAATAAAGTTTATGAAGAAAAGTCCCCCAAAACAAGTTACTGAACAAATAGTTTTGAAGACCAAAATTTTTGAAGATAAACTTTTTGAAGTAAAGATTTCAAGTGATTTATTTTTGAAAATTATGTTGCTGAAGGAAACATTTAGAAGAAAATTTCACAAAGAGAAAACCTTTTGAAGAGAAATTTACAGATCGAGACAAATTTACTAAAGAGAAAACCTTTCGAAGAGAAATTTATCAACTGAGACAAAGTTTCCAAAGAGAAAACCTTCTGAAGAGAAAGTATATGAATAAGTCAATTTGAATAACTGGTATTCAAAACAATTATTATCAAATTTACATTAATAGATTAGTTAAAAAAATTCATTTCAAATGGAAAATAGGTAGACCCAAATATAATTCAATGTTCAAAATTATGATCTTCTACATATAATAATAACCAACACAAACACATACCTAGATAAAATATAGGTCTCTCTAAAAAAAAGTGGGTCCCCAATTTTTAGAGTCCTTGATGGAAAACCTAGAGGGTATTAAGGATCCCTTGTATGATGTCGATGAAGATGTTGTGGTTGTTTGATGGATGCTAGTATTATTCAAGCTTTCAAAAATGGTAGGCACTAGATTGAATTACTTGAGTTACAAGTCATTCTGGTCATAACTAGGGCTTTTGAAATTGTAAAAGCCTAAGTTTTCTTGAGATTTTGAAAATTGAATGAGATGAACTCAATTGGGGGATCAATGTTATATCTTTCTACATCCATTCTAGTTTGTGTGCCATTTATCGCCAATGTGTATGAGCTCATCACCTTCATTCAATTCAAACTTGACCACCTAGTCATAGTGTACATTCCACATAGGATGTTTGCTAATTTAGGGTGCCATAGTGTCACATTTCCATTTTTGACATTTGTCATTATATGGTTTATTTAGGGGTCAAAAATCTAATGATCTTTGGAGAAATTCATTCTGAAATAATTTTTTTGAAATCCACCAAAGGAATAGTTACTGAAGAATAAGTACTCTTTGGAAAGATTTTAGTTTGAGTGAAAGTTGTTGCATATAAATTTACCAAAAATAAAGTTTATGAATGAAATATATCGATGATAAATTTTCCAAATGAAAGCTTATAAATGAACATGTCTACCCAAAACCAAAGTTCTTAAAAGAAAAGTTCACATTACTTCCAATGACCGAAGTTTTTGAAGATAAAATTTTCAAAGAGAAATATTTCGATGAAAAGTTTTCAAAGAGAAATTTGTCAACCAGAATAAAGTTTATGAAGAAAATTCCCCCAAAACAAGTTACTGAACAAATAGTTTTGAAGACCAAAATTTTTGAAGATAAACTTTTTGAAGTAAAGATTTCAAGTGATTTATTTTTGAAAATTATGTTGCTGAAGGAAACATTTAGAAGAAAATTTCACAAAGAGAAAACCTTTTGAAGAGAAATTTACAGATCGAGACAAATTTACTAAAGAGAAAACCTTTCGAAGAGAAATTTATCAACTGAGACAAAGTTTCCAAAGAGAAAACCTTCTGAAGAGAAAGTATATGAATAAGTCAATTTGAATAACTGGTATTCAAAACAATTATTATCAAATTTACATTAATAGATTAGTTAAAAAAAGTCATTTCAAATGGAAAATAGGTAGACCCCAATATAATTCAATTTTCAAAATTATGATCTTCTACAGATAATAATAACCAACACAAACACATACCTAGATAAAATATAGGTCTCTCTAAAAAAAAGTGGGTCCCCAATTTTTAATGAAAATAAAAGGTGGGGTGTGTTGAATACAACAAATGCTGAATCCTAGGGGTGAATACTCTTGATTTTTCAAGAACTCAAAATCCATGGTTTTACAATCCCAATATCAACCATAAACCTTACTAAAAGAAATGATTAAATCTAAAATGAAAATAGACTCTCAATAATCCCATGCAACATACTAACTTTGCTTAAGCCTTGGATTTGTGTGTGGAAAGTGGTGTTCTTTATCTCTTTTCTCAGGGTTTTAGGCAAAGACATAGATTAGCTATATGTTACATTTTGATTGGGCATTAGGTGCATAAATATTTAGGGGTTTGGGCGTTGCTCTACTACCAGCTATACATCCATATCCCCAATAAAGATACCTTTGATCACCTCTTCTTTATTTCCTCATATTTTTCATGATGCATAATACATTGACCTCCTTTCACCATATAGGCTTTGAATCCTTTATAATTTTATTTTGGATTTTTGGATTATGCCTTTTATTTTTAAAATTTTATCTCCCTTTTTTTTGCTTTTTGAATGAAAGATGAAAGAAGGTGAACACCATGAGTTGGTCTTAGTAAATTTTTAGTTTAATCACAATGTCCTTGTCAAATTTTTCCCATGTCAATGGTTATTACCTTAAACAAGTATTAATATTTTGTGTGCATTTGACCCAAGGGGATAAGGAGAGTTTTCTAAATTTGCATAGAACTTTGGGAAAATTTTTCATGTACCTGATGGAATCATTAGCTTTGGGACATGGTCATGGGTAACTCTCTCATGGCTTACCTAGATTAAGAATTATAAACTATAGTATGCAACACCCATTGAATTGATTTGGATTCAAAACATCTCAAATTTTCATTTGACTACACTAAGATTGATCAACTTAGAATGCCATGAAATCAAAATAAAACTACCTTAGAAAGTAGGAAATCTACTAAAAACAAAGAAGCTAATATAGAAAACATGAACTAATCTAATAAAACAAATGACTAAAATTAGGAAGCTAACTAATGAAACAAATCTAACATACTCCTACCTTTACCATAATACCTATCATTACTCATAGACCTCCCCAGATGGGGTACCCATGAAGTAATGATTCAAAAACTATCCATTAACTAGATATGTTAAATCATTACCTTAGAGATATTTCAATCAAAATGAATTATTATGCAAGATCTCAGAGATCTAATACGATCATATTCATAGTGGGGTAAACTTGTCATGTATTCCTTTTTTATCATGGGTTTTATCCCATAGTAGCACCAAGTCAAACCATATTTTAATCAGAATGCTTTGAATTTCACCCTCTTATCAAACCATCTCATGACCACATCTTGATGTTTGTTGAAGTTTTACAATGTTTCATTCCTAGAATCTTCCATTTTGATGATATCCAACAATGTAGAAACTGATACATTGGTAGTTTCAACATGATAGGGAATATTGGGTATTTCCCAAAAACTAGTAGATATGAAAAGACTTTAAGGACCTATTTTTACCTAGTCTAGTCTACCCAGAGTGCATATTTTAGTAAGAAATGCCACTCCTTAGGTTTCTCCATGATTGATTTCTTGATAGCATCTATGAGGTTCTTGTTGGTTGACTCGGTCAATTTATTCCCTTGCAGGTAGTGATTGGAGGATGATCTAATTGTAATATAATTATCATGAGCTTGTTCAATGAACTTAGGTGATTGAAATATTGGTCCATTATCACAAACCAAAGAGAGGTGTGACAAAACTTGTTGTGATATGTTCTTCAAGAAAACCTATCGCATATTGTGCTATTGAGTTCTTGGTGGTGACCACCTTAGTCATCTAGTGAAATAATCTATAGTACTGAGCATAAATTTTTACCAAGTAATTAAAGTTTATAACACCAATGAAATCCAAGCCCCATTGGGAGAGTGGCCTACCTTTAATCACATGATAGTGAAATTATTTTGTGTACCTTTCCTTTTACCAATATATGGCATTAATGGCACATCCTCACATGGAAATGAGCATATTTAAAGACCATCAACCAATAATAACCCATTCTAAGTATAATATGGTCTATAGTATTATCAGATGGATGGTTTCTACCAATATTTTGATGTAAATTTTCTAATATTTCATGAGATTATCTATATCACACACATCTTAAATAGATGACTTTGTAATTCTTCCTATAGAGTAATCCTATATTGATTATATAATGAGAATCCTTGACCCTTAAATCTCTCTTTTTCTCTCTCTTGAGTTCCTAAAGGTATGTTCCAATGAATAAGAACTGAATAATACCTAAATACCAATCTTATTGGGAAACCTATGTTTGGAAGACCTCTTCGATGGTGATGTGCAATTTAGTTTAATCATCAATTGAACAATGCATTACCCTATAAAAATACTGGTAGGTTTAATTTTAATATTAAACTCTTTCAACTTTTCCATCCATTTACCTCTATGCTCCATAATTTATTATGTCCCAGTGTAATCTTGACAATAGGATTTGGTATTATGGTGATGGTATTATTCTAGAGGATGTAGTGCCTAAACTTATTAATTTCCTTGATGAGAGAAAATATTTGCTTATCAATCAAGGAGTATTTAGGTTATACATATTTCAAGTTAGTTCTCATAAATGTGATAGGAAGATTGATTTCTTCCTTTTTGTGCGTAAGTAAATCAATGATAGTATGCTTTGAGGTGAATGAGTACAATAAAAGTCTTTAGTGAAAATTGGGCTTACTACCATTGGGGATTGATAAACATCCTTCTTCATATCTTGGAAGGACTTCTTGGCTTTAGGTGTCCACTCCAATTTGGCATTCTATTTGCATAATGTGTTTAGGGCCTAACAATCTCTACAAATCCTAATATAAATTTCCTTACAAAACTTATCTTCCCAAAGAAGGATTTGAGCTCCTTTTTGCTATTTGGAAACATTATTTTTGAAATTCCTTGATTCTTTTTTGGGTCAATGGTGATCCCATATTTAGTAATAATGTGTCCTAGAAACTTGCCTTTGATAATGCCAAATATAATCTTCTTGGGGTTAAAAGATACACCAAACTTCATACACCTTAAAAAAATGGACTAAAGGTGGTTGATATGATTAGCTTTATTTTTAGAGAAAATAATGAGATCATCTATATATATGATTATCACTTGCCTATCATTCCTTGGAATGCATGATCCATTGGTCTTTAAAAATTATCTCCAATATTGATAAACCCAAATGACAATCTCTTATATGCATATGTTCCCCATTTTATAGTAAATGTCATTTTCATCATATCCTCTGATTTAATTAGTACTTGATTATAGCTTGAAAATTGTCTAAGAAAGACATCATTTCAGACCCACTCATAGTTTTTATTACCTCATATAAGGAAGGTAAAGAATAATTGTCCTTATTTTAAGGCTTATTCATATTCCTAAAGTTGACACATAGTTTGATTTCATCACTCTTTTTCCTGACCAAAACTAGATTGACCACCTAGGTTGAATACCTGATAGGAAAAACTATTTTATCACTTAACAAATTCTCTACTTCTTTCTGGATCAATGGTTCCAAGATAAGATTAACCAACCTTTTTCTTTGCCTAAATGGTTTATGATTAGGCTTGAGTGTAATTGTATGGGTGATGACTTTAGGGTTGAATATCTTTAAGTCATCATAGGTCCATGCAACTTTATACCTAATAATCAATTACTTAACTTTTTATCTTTTGTATGGTGTGTAACTTAAGCCAATATTGATTAAGTGAGCATCCCTCTCATCACCTACAATTTTTGAGTTGAATTTGGATTAATTAACCTTGAGATACCTTTGTGATTGTGCTTGAGGATTTGTATCAAAGGTCCTTTCTAAGGTGACCATTCATAATGGGAGATTATTGTCTTTTAGTTGGATAACACTTTCATCATCCAATTCTTCATGGCACATATAATTTTTTCCCTCATCTTTAATTATCTAATGGAGAAGTTGAAGACTTTTGACTCTTGTAAAGGTGCCAAATTCATCACTAAAGTGGCTAGTGGATCGGTTGCTTGGTTTTGTTCTCTCAAAATGGCTACTATGTTGAAAGCTTCAAATTATTTAACTAGATCCCAAGATTTATGCTTATATTTATTTAAATATGATAATTTGTATTAATATTTATTTCTAGTCTAGTTTATCACAATTTTAGAGTCTCTATATACCATCAGTTCTTTGACATTGTTTTTAAGGGAAAACTATAATCCAAAAATCAAGGTATCATACTCTTCTTTATTATTGGTTTATGGGAATTAGAGCCTGTATGTAGCTAAAAATTTCTTTCCTTGTGGATCGACCATATTGATACAATACCTAATCCTTACTTTAATCTTGCTCTATTGAAATGGAGGGTCGATAATTGTGAAAGGCCCTAAAATTTCTTCCCAAACTTCATGTTTTGTGGTAAATGTATAAATTATAAGGATAAGATACTTGTAATTTACCTCTTTATTGGTGGTATTATACTCTTTAATAGGATGCTTCATCCTTGGCTCTTGATTGATCTTGATCTGATTGGTAATGCCTCTCCAAAGAAACCAAATATGTGAAAATTCTATGAAAAGGTATCTATTTAACATTTTTCACCAGTTTATGATAAAAAGATAGCCCATATCCTTTAGGAATATCCACTACCAAGATGTCAATAGTCATTTATACTCTAGGTTCTAGGCAACCTAAATTATCACATCATTAAGCTCTCCTAATATAGGAGCTACTATTTTATCTAGCCATGACACATTCCTCTTGGATGGATTCAAGGTTAAACTAAGATTCTAACAAATGGAATTTGACATTACTATTACTGAAACTCCAAAATCTACTAGAAAATTATGTATATTCTTTATAAATGCTTGAATGGTTAGCAAAAAATGGGGAACCTCAGGCTTGATTTTGTATATAAAATTTATGTTGGTTGTCTTGGACTTTTCTACAACAGACCTACCTATTATGGAATTTCATAAGAGCTCTTTCTGATCTTTGATTTTTTCTAGTTCATGAAGACTAATGTTTTCCTTAGTTTTATTCATATACTCAACAATATTGTATCTTCCTTCATTATGTTCCTCTCTTTACTGAGGTTGATCATTCCCTTTAGGGGGAAGAGCATTATTATCAACTTTAGGATTTTAAGGGATAACTATATTATTGGGAGGAGTAGAAGTAGTAAGAGGTTACCTGTTCCTTAGGTTATAATTTTTTTTGTTTAATTATTGGAACACTTGTACTTCATTAGCATTATCCTCTAGAATATTGTCATATTCATTAGGGAAGGAAGAATCATAGGTTTCAAAGACCATAGAAAAATTTGAAGGGATAGATTCATGAGGGAGATCTAGAGGATTCATCATTTGATTTTGTCTAATCATTTTTCTCTAGAATATTTCAAAGGCTGCAAAAAACTCTATATAGTCCAATTATCCATGTTATGATGTGTTATGAACCCTGCACCAATTGGGAAAAGTTGTCTCCATGATATTGATTTATGGTAGCTTATTAAACTATTTTTGTTCTACATTATTGGTGGGCCTATTGAAAGGCCTATTACATTTTGGAAAGCCAAAATTCTAGTTTTAATTCTAATTAGTGGCATTAACCATCCTCTTCTACATAATCAAGAAATCATTGCTCAACGTTTGGACCATTTTTTGTATAGAATCTAATTCAGATTTTTTGGAGTTAGAACCTTGAGTGACTTTTACATTGGTGTGATCCTGATGTTGATTATGCTAGTGGACATTCCTTTGTATCTAATTATTCAATAAATCATAATTTTTATTCATTATTTGTTGCTCATAGGAGGAAAAGTGTACAAATTATTTTGATTGAATGCAAGGGCATTCTGATTATCATGTGGAATTGTATTCAAATATGGGAGTCTAGTATTGAATGCTTAGCCCCTAGATTATGAGGTCAAATATATGGATTGAGCTAATTGTCGATGTTAATAGCTTCTTAGAATACCAAAGCTAGAGTATTGGTAGTAGCAACTCTTCATAAGAACACTATAGTAATGGGATGTATGGAATTTTTGTATATCTTGAGCATCAAATTCATGTCTTTCTTATACATGACATTAAATAGAGTGTACACATTCTATAATCTTGCATTGAAGGTATGCATTGACTTGATAGGTTATCTTTTCATGCTAGTAAAGAGCTGATATACTTGGCTTGGATTAGTCACTTGTCCAAATTATGCAAGGAAAGTATTTTGACATGCATTCCATGAGGTGATATAATTTTCCTATAAATTGATATACCAATCTTAAGAATAATATTTTAGAGTAAAAGGAAAAAGGCTGCATGCAACATCCTCATGAATGACATTCATTAACCTTAGGGCAACCTTTAAAGATTTGATGTGTTCCTCTGTCGTCCTCCCACTTGAGGGGGATAAGGTATGAAAATAATTTTTTGGATTCCTTGGTAGATCATGTCGGTCCTTAGGGATGGTAATGGTGGGTCTGAGTAACCAAGGTTGAGCCATAAGCATATTGATAAGTGGGATGCTTCTTATAGGGTAAGGTGTCTTGGCTTAGTATATCTCAAAGATGATAGGTATGGACCTAGGACTCCTAATATTTAATAATGGTGAAACCAAAAGTCTAGTTTAGGCTCTAGACCTTGTTAATCTCCTGGGTGTCTCTAGTGTAGATTTTCATAATGACTAACCCCTTTTTATTGGGAAAACACACAAGTGTGCCCTCTTTCTAGAACCAAAAGTTTTATGTTGATGTGGGTTTTATGCACACCTTAGAAAATTTAAACAAGGTAACTCCAACATTTTGGGATCTCTATGGAATAAGGTTCCACTCTGAGGCATGAGTTGCTAGAATGTGATTAAAAGAACCAAGTGATAGAATATTAGGTTGAACATGTGGGTTATTCAACTAGGTTTTATGGATAGATGTGTGGAATCTAATAAAAGTGATCACTAGGTGAGTTATATGGGTGGATAATTATTATATGGTGGGCATATATCAAAGAAGCTCAAAAAGGGAAAGAAGGATAAGGTAGAAAATAAGGTTATGTATTCGTGAAAGGTAGCTTCTAAAACTATTTATTTGGTGGACTAATAAATCCAAGACCAATGTTTATTTTTTGAAGCTATTTCACGCTCACAAGTAAGCATAGTTAGCAGTCTAGGATAATAAATATAGGATGCTTAATGATCTCAACTAAAATTTTCTCTTCTCAAGGTTGATGTTGTACACCCTTGTATAAGAGATTATGGTTCAGACCAAAAAGTTTTCTAGGGTAGTTATGGTTCACACCTAGAATACTATATCAAAAAATATACCTCTACACACCTTGGATTATCAATTCAACCTTTACTAACTAGTTAAACCAATGAAACTTACCAATCCTCATTTAGTATTATACATCTAAGATCAATATTCATTAATTGAAATAATTAGATTTATCCATAGCATTAACACACTTGAAAATTATTGAATTAATGCAGACAAAGAAACATCAAATTTATAAACACAAAGAGGGATGAAGAAAAAACAAACACATTTTCATGATAATAAATATATTAATCTCTTCTTGTATGTTCATCCAAAACTTTAAAACTTTAAAAAGAGGGTTCTACATGTACGTAAAGAACTTGGGGAAGGGGTCGCCTCATCCTCTAAGTTTAGAAAAATTTTATTACATCATAAATGACTAGATCATAAGTCTCAGTTACAAGTCAGAATTTATATATACTTCAGACATGGCATGTGTGCATGCTAATAAAAATAATTTATTTAATTATAATATAGACATAACTAGGACTTAATTTTTTGTTTGTAACTGTTACATTTAAAATTGTATAAAAATAGCCTTTAAATTCAAGCTAAATTGGGTCTTGTTTAATAGTTTTCAAAAATGTTGTTATCACTGCCATTGTGCTTGTTGTTGGGGATGTGGTGACTAGAGATGTACTTGGTGATGCACTCAATGATTATATTAGAGTTATAGTTAGATCTAAACTATGAGGTAGAAATGATGTAGTTGTTGAACTAGAAAGGGTTTTAGTTGATTAAATTGTTGTTATTGCCATTCTAGGTGAGGTCTGAGGAGTTGAACTGGTAGGTGGTGCTGATGTTACTTTATTTTTTGCATCTAAATATTGGTAATAATTGTATGCCTTAGCATACTATGCATGAATAATGTTCATGTCAATAAGATGAGGTCTTGTTACCCTACCAATTTTTTTGATCAACCTTGTATGTTCTATCTTGGTAGATCGAAAGGCAACCTAAAAGACCTCTACCTTTATTACCTTTCTCCTTGTTATGATCAACTTGGATTCAATGTCCTCAAGCTCAGCCCTTGTAAACTCTATTTAAAACCATCTGAGACTTGCTGAATATTTTGATAAAAAGTGTATTGAGATACCATCTTCCCTTTATTATCCTAGAATTTAGACAATTTAAGCTTAGTCAAAATTTGTATTGCTTGCTTTTCTTGTTTTGCAAGCTTATTCATGAGAGATTCAGAAGATGACACCCAATCTTGGCCCTCCTATGTTCTAATGAGAGATAAATTCAATTCACTAGCTACCTATAGAGGGGTCATCATATTTAGGTGGTTGAATGACTTATTAGGGGTTACAATACTAAGAAATTTAATTTATTCTTGTCTCCCCTAATAATTTTAAACAATTTTGTAATTTACTTCACATGTGAAGTCAATTAGACTGTCAAATAATGAATTATATCTAAAATATCATATAACCTAAGTGTTGCATTTTGTACATCCTATTAAATACTAAGGGGAACTTATATCACTTTTTGATGCTCTCTTAGAGTTTCCAACTCTTATTCTATCTCTTATCTGACAACCTCTATTCCCTCATGTATAGCCAAGACTGCCTTAGTATGGGTTTCCATATAAGACTTGAGGTCCTCAATATATGAGGATTGACCCTTCTTCCTATTTTATCTTTTCAAAATGGAATAAAATTCTTCCCTTTCCTACAAAATCAACCCTCTCTCAGAACTGTCCTCAATCTTTCTCTTTTTGATTCTCTAGACCAAGGATGTGGATTTTTTAGAAAGTGAGCTTACCATGGGAATCTAATTAATCTTTAGATTAGGCCTCTTAGAGGCTAAATTTCCTAACTCCTTGGCCCAGTATGAAAGAGTGAGACTTAAATGATACGATGGTTGATATTCTATTTATGTATGTTCCTTAGGTTCAAGGTCAAGTTTAGAGGAGGTTTTGGGAATTAAGGGCCAAATTATTTTATACTAGTCTATGTTCCCAAATTATGGCATTGGGTGCACACCATAGTCTAGTTGATTTCTTGAAGCCCTATTAGTTATCACTAATATTGTTGTTGAGACTAGTGTTAAAGAAGGCAGAGGTGAACCCAATTGGGTAGAAGAAGTAACAATTTGGGTGATGGGCTAACTGATGGATGGGATGGAAAGAGCTATGGTTGAATGAATGGAGGTCAAAGGAATGGAAACTAAAACTGTGAAGGGTGAAAAAGTAGAGGTGGAAATAGGAAGAGTATAGGTTGGGTACATGAAAAGAAGACCAAATAAAATTGATTACATAGGAATGAAAGTGGTAACAACTAGAATAGACATGCTAGAATAAATAGTTAAAGTCATTAAAAGGAAAATGCTTAAGGGGTAAGTAAAAATATCACCCTTACCATATGAATAATTGGTGAGAGGTGCCTTTCCTTTCAGAGCTTACAATCTCAAGACCTTGGCTTTTTATAATTCCTCCTCATCCACCTCTTAAATTGGATCACCTTCCAGTGAAGGTTGTGCCTCTTTTATTTATTTCATGGATGGGGCTTAAGGTCTATCCCCCTTTGGTTTCATGTGATAACATCATATCATTATCACAACTTGTGGAATAGTCACCTATTAGCAAAGAAGAGGGGTAACCATGCTAGATGTAAGGGTTTTTGAAGTTGATAAAATAGGTGTCATTTATTATTTATCAAAAAAATCTAAGCAAATTATCTCCATCTCTTCTTTATTTTTTTTGTCCTTTACTTGGGTCAACTCTTCTACTAGCTCCTACTTAACCTTCCTTAATTCAATGACTGATGCTTGAACTAGAGGAGCCTTCTCCTCTTCTTGCTGAGTAGGAGTGGGTATCCCTTCTATATCTTGTTGTTTTTCATGTTCTTTAGTAAGTGATGATTCTCTTTCTAGTTTTTTTGGATCTTGTTATTGGTCTTGAGCCATGGGTGGATGTTGGGGATCTTGTCCATAGTTTGTTGGCTATTGGTATGTCCTACAACTCTAGAATTTAGAGGACATCCATCCTCTTAGCAGTGAGATCCAAAATTTTTATTTGATGAGTATGAGGGAGGGGTTGTCTTATACCTCCCTCAATAAGTCTTTGCTCAAGCCCACTATCATTACTCTTTCTTTTACTTCATCATCATTCTTGGTGTTAAGAAATAAAAAGACATGATCAAATAGCGCATGTTTATATGAGATGCCAAGGCTATGGATATTTTTCTGAAATTTTCCATGAGGGTCCTAATATCTATGGGGGATAGTGGCTAATTCATATATTCTCCTCACATTTATAGCTTCCTTGAATTTCCTCCTGATGGTGTACTAAATCCTCCTAATAATGATATGGGAGTTGTGGAAGATACATTTCTTGTTATTTTTTAGCTCCTCATTTATACCATTCAATATCTAGAATTTAATAAATTGTTTAGCCACCTTATCAGGAGCATGTTTTTGAGATACATTTATTGTCATTGTTGTCAAGTTAATCTTTGTACATAATGCATTAATGACAAAGTGATAGGTTCCAAGTAGATTTGAGAGTGAATATCATATGTGCAGGTATTTGGGATGATAGAGAATGTTTTTGATGTTATGTTCCTATTGAATAGGTCATATGAGGTGGAAATAGGGCTTTGTGCTATTTTGGAAGATAAAGGAATTCATTAGAGCAATCATATAAATGTCTAGGGTTTCCTAGTCATCTTGGTAAATTAGGCTAAGAAAGCAAATTGATGTTGTCATAATTTACATGTGTGGTAGTTTAATATGGATTTGGTCACATGGGTCTAATAATTTTCATACCAAAATCTTATGGTCCATGTTTTAGGTTATGAGGTGGTGTGTAACAAAAGTTATGCCAGTGCAAAGTTGGTCTTCTAGGCAAATTATAGTGTTTCCCATACTTAGCCAATTTTGCAATATCAAGTGACCATTATATAGGGATGACAAGTGTCAAAATCTCACTCGATCAGGTGAATATATAATGGTGATCATGAGGTCAATAATTCAAAGGATATTGATATTGAACATGATGATGAAATGTGTCATAAACACTATGTTTTAACAACAAATTGATGGTGTAAATCAAGTCAATAAGTCAATAAGCATAGATTGCACATGGGGATTAAAAATGGTGTAAATGGAATAAGATAAAAGATTTATATTAGGATAAATATAATGCATTCAAGGTTTCCAAGTGGCATAAGAGTGGAGACTGATAACATGATATATAAAAGGCACACTGGGCTGCCTAGTGTCACAATATCAAAAACATAAATCAAAGATCAATGGCCAAAAATTAAAAGTAAAGACTAGGAGAATCCTAAGCATATTTATGAGTGTATTTTATTAATTTTATATGGGTAAAGAGATGAATACATGTGTTTGAATCTTTTGTATTACATAGCGACCATTGGAATTTGAATATTCAAATTAACAAAGGAAAACTAGTGCTCATTGTTTTATTTATATATTTGAATGGAAGATGCTTTTAAAGGTGGTATACAATGAAAATTTGTAAATAATTATAAGGGTTATACATAAAAATTGGTTATAATGTTTGAATATTCATACAATTTTAGTTATTGAGCTTCAATTTTGACTATGTGTTTGACTATCTTTTGCAAGTGACCCGAGAAGGATGTTTATATTTATCTTGATGGCGTTTGGATGATTCAAGGTGAATTAAATATTGAATAATTTTTATAATCCATGAGGATAATATATGTGTATTTTATAGGTTTTAACAATCCATATTTAGTATGAATAAATTCCTAAAAGTTGATTGTTTGTTTGTTCATGGTGTTCTTGTGTACAACTAATGTTCGAGTAGATTGTGCTTATGTACAAGAATATAGTGATGGATTTAATAATTTTAAGGTGTATTAGGGGTAATTTGGAATATACATATGAATTTTTAAGTGGTATTGTGTTACTAATATGCTTATTTAAGTGCTAAAGAGGTAAATAGGTCTCTATGAGAACTATAAGGGCTACTAAGGCCTATTTGAAAGGTGTAGCAACTTAAAGGTGGCCCATGGATGCTATGGATGACCTATGATGGTGGTAATGATCTATGTAATAATTTAATATAATACTTAAGGGTTAATTAAAGTATTATGGCTGACCAATAAGATGATATTCATGAAGTCTCTATAAAGACTGAAATCAAAGGCGATGGTTTCTAGATTTTAGGTGGCGAATAAAAAGATAGTAGAGTGGTGAATAAAAAAAAGGGAATAAGCATGCCTAGAAGATGGATTGAATATTAGAGAAGGTTAAGGATTGTGTGTATGACCTAAAATTAATAATTATAATGTCATAATAGTTTACTTACATAATTGAATATTGAGAATGAGATAAGAGGTCTAGAGTGATCAAAAAGTTTGTTTTGGATGCATTACTTGTGTGTAAAATATTTAGAGAGTGTGAAGGGTTGAAAGAGAGATGTTATAAATTATTTATCCACAAGAATTAATGGAAATAATACTTTTATAACTATTTATTTCATATATGTTATGTGGGTGCTCAACATCTAAAATAAGTTGGTGCTTATTCATTCTTAGGGGTGGGTGCTCCTTGTGAAGTGGGTGCTTCAATAAAATGTCTTGTGTTTTTGATAATTTTATAGGATAAGTATTCCATGTGTTTTTAGGCTTGAGAGTGGGTTTTATTCCCCATGAGGGTTCCCACATAATTCACGTGTTGTGTGCTTGTTCTTACATCATCTTTCTTATTCATTGTTATGAATGACTTGTATGATTTATGAATGATTTTAGTGATTAATTAAGGGTTTGAAAGGATTATAATTGACATTTGGATTATATTTAATCACTTATTAACCCACCTCTTAGTGATTGTACCTATAATAATTGGTATCAGAGCCACACCTTCTTTGCAATTTTTACCACTTCAAGGTGACCCAAGTTACAATATGGCAAGTCAACATATGTAGGTTTTATCTATAAATAAAACACCACTTTTAAATGGGTCTAATTATCCTTTCTGGAATTTAATAATGAGGACATACATCATGTCTCCAGGGTTTGATATTTGGCAATATATTATGGATGGTTATACTATGCCAACTATTCCTCCAAATAGAGCAGTTGATAAGAAGCTAAATGAAAAAAATTCAAAGGAAATGAATGCCATAAATTGTGGTCTTTAAAATATTGAGTTCACCAAGGTTATCTATTATAAGTATACCAAGGAAATTTGGGTCAAATTAAAAACTATATATGAAGGAGATTCGAAAGTTAAGTCAGCTAAATTATAGACTTATGGAAGGAAATTTGAGGCCATAAAAATGAAGGAAGAAGGCACTGTTACATCCTTTATTATAAGGTTTGATGAGATATTAAACATGATCAAAGGTCTTGGAGATAATATTGAAGAAGTTACTATAAAACAAAAGGTATTAAGGTCTCTCAATCTCAAATTTGATTCAAAATTATCCAATGTAGAAGAAAGTTATGATCTTACTTAGATGAAGATGAATGAATTGCATGGGATCCTTACTACCTATGGGATGAGGGTCAATGAGGGTAGAAATTATAAGAAAGAAGTAGCCTTCAAGGTTATTAAGGAGACAAAATACATAAATAAAAAGTTAAGTCTTGAATACTTTGACTTTAATGAAGATCAACTTGAAGCCATGATTTCAAGGAAATTGAAAGTAGGATCAGGTAAGTATGAAGGGAAACTTCCTTTTAAATATTTTTCATGTGGTAAAGTTAGTCATTTTACAACTAGATGCCTAGATAGAGTCAAGTTTAAACATAAATAAACTCATAAGGAATATCATGAGGATGAACACAAGAAATCTAAGGGTCCTAGTAACTATAAAAAGTTCTTCAATAAGAGAAATGGCAAGAAGGAATCATATTAAGGTCGTAATATTTTTTGCCATGAATAAGATAATAACTCATCTACAAAATAAGAAGAAAACACATTAGACAATGATTATTCTTTTCATAATTAGGACAAGCCAACATTGTTCATGGCTCTTAGTGATGATGAAGGTGAATGTTCTTTAAGTAAAGATATCTTTGAAGGAGATAGCTCAAAGGAAGAAGATGATAAAGTCACTCTTAAAGACAAATATTTGAACATTGTTGAATAAATGAAACTAGTACAAGGCAAGAATATAAAACAAGCTTCCTTGATCAAATCCTATGAGGAAAAAATTGGTCTTTTTGAAAGAAGGTTAGGTACTGAAGCCAAGGAACATGATGATATCACTCAATAGCTTGAAAATTAGGTTTGTACTCTTGATGAAGAGGGAAAGAGTAAGTATGAATAATATATCATGTATCAATTAGAGATGTATTTTTTACATATGAAACTAAATCAATCTATGAGCAAGCTTGAAACATATCAAAAGGCAAAAGCAAGTAGATATAAAAGAGATGATCTAATGATAAACATAGATGAAACTGATGATTTTGATAATAAATAAACTAAGGTAGATAATGAGGCTAAATTGTTGAATGCTCTTGAAGATTTGAATATTGAGTAGATAAAGAACAATAAGATGATGTCACAAATCAAGGACTATAAGGAGTAATTCAATGTGTTTGAGGTAAGAATAAATCATGACACCAAGGAACATGAATATACAGTTAATCATATCAATAGTCAGTTAAAAACTATGTCTAAAAGTCTAAAAACTAAATAAAATGAATGATCTAGGTATATGATTGAAATTTAGTCCTTGAAGGTTGAGTTGGAGAAGACATATAACAAGGTAAGGTCTTTTGTGAAGTTTAAAAAGAGTGATAATGATCTTGACAAAATTTTGAGTAGTCAAATGTCTACAAGTAATAGATCTCATCTAGGTTTTGAAAAGGAACAGAAGGCTATAAATCAAGAAAAAGATAAGGATAAAATGAGAAAGAAGAATCAGACCTTAAAGGTCAACGATCAATAAAGGAATGATGGTACTAGAAGATTGAAAACTAATCCTATCAGATAACCAAATGCTATGAGGTATGCAAGTTTCAATGGTTAATGTTACTCTAATCAATTTGGTCATAGATAAAGGGAATGTAAAATAACCTCAAGGAATGAATTTGATTGGAAATATGATATGAATTAGCCGTCAAGTGATTTAAGTGGAGTTGAATGCTACAATTGCTATGACATGGGGCACATTGCAAGATTTTATCCTAGCAAGGTAAGAAACAATGAGTTTTTCCTAATAAGTATGGTTTGCTACAAGTGTTAAGAGAGAGGTCACATAGCAAGGTTCTTTAGGAATGGTTAGTATATTACTTAACATAAAATAAATCATAACATGAATAAAATAATATATAATGAATGGAGACCCAAGGAGGTGAATGGGTTATTTGTCATGACAGAACATGAAACAAAGTCCAAGTATCAAAGAGAAAGCCTTATCTACCCAAATGGATAAAGAGATCAAGAAAGACTCTAAGTTAAAAATAAAAAGTTAAGATATGGACTCATTCAAAGTTGATATGATGATGAGGCAAGACTGAAAGTTAATTAAGATTAGGGATATGTGGGTTTCTCCTGAGTTTTGGGACTATTAGTCTCTCATGACAAATGGGTGTCTCTATCTATGATTCTTAGGAGACATCTATCATATGTAGAAGAAAGTGTGCGTGGTCTAGGTGATGAACCAAATGAAAATATAAATAAAAGAGGGGAAGCTAACTCAAGTTTCTTGAGGAGTATGTGAAGTTTGGGCATGTTTTTTAAAAGCCAGAATAAGGAGCAATTCAGATAGAGGTATGTTCTATTTAATTGATAATATGAAAGATATGCATAGAGTGAGGGGGAAAATATGTGAGATGTTTTAATTCTAAGGAGATGGTGTGCTTGAGTATGTTTTGAGAATAAGTTATATGAGATGAGCATGATGTTAGGGGGAGCTTTTTAAGTTTTGTGAATAGTTTTTTAGGTCCAAAGATCAAGTTGGCATGTTGAGAAAGAGACCCTTTGTCATTAATGTAAAAGGGGGATAAAGTTAATAATTAAGGAGTTGTTAACTTTGGGAGAGAGAATTATGAAATGTGTTTTCCATTAATAACAAATTGGGAGATTATTGAGCATGTTTTTGAGATGCATTGATTGTCATTGATGTAAAGGTGATCTTTGTACATAATGCTTTAATGATAAAGTGATAGGTTCCAAGTGGATTTGAGATTGAATATCATGTGTTTAGGTATTTTTGATAATAAGAGGTGGTAATAGGGATTTGTGATATTGTGGAAGAGAAATTCATTCATCAAAGCAGTCATATGAATATTTAGGTTTTCCTAGTCATCTTAGCAAATTAGGCCAAGAGAGCATATTGATGACATCAACATTCACATGTGTGGTAGCGTAAAAGGGATTTGGTCACATTTTTATGATAAAATTTTTACCAATATCTTATGGTCTAATTTTTAGGTCATGAGGTGGTGTGTAGAAAAAGTTATGCCAGTGTAAAGTTAGTCTCCTAGGTAGATTATGGTGTTTCCCATACTTGGCCAATTTTTTAATATCAAGTGACCATTATAAAGGGATAAAAGGTTTATAAAACTTGATTGGTATGATGAATATATAATGGATATCATGATTTAAATAATTCAAAGGATCCTGAGATTGAATGCGATGATGACATGTGTCACAAACATGATGATTTAGCAATAGATTGATGGTACGAATCAAGTCAATAAGCACATATTGTACATGGGGATGCCAAGTGATGTAAGAGTGGAAAATAACAACAGGGTACACAAAATTAATGTAGGGTTTCCAAGTGTCATAAGTTCATAGACAACAACATGATACATAGAAGGCATGTGGGGCTGCCAAGTGTCACAATCTCGAAAGCACATATCAAAGATCTGTGGCTAGTGATTGAAAGTAAAGACTTGAATAATATAGAGGATATATATGGAGTGTATTTTATCAATTTTTATTGGGTAATGAGATGAAGACACGTGTTTGAATATTTTGGATTACATAGTGACTATTGGAATTTGAATATTCAAATTAACAAAGGAAAACTAGTGCTCATTGTTTTATTTATATCTTTTGATGGAAGATGAATTTGAAGGTGGTATAAAAAGAAAAGTTGTAAAGTATTATAAGGGATATATAATAAAATTTGTTATAATGTTTGAAAATTCATAAAATTATAGTTATTGATATTTAAATTTTACTATGTGTTTGACCATATTCTACAAGTGACCCAAGAAGGATGTTTGCATTTGTCTTGATGGTGTTTAGATGTTTCAAGGTGAATTAAATATTGGAGAATGTTGTAGACTCCATGAGGATGATTTATGTGTATTTTTTAGGTTTGGACAATCCATATTCAATATTAATGAATTCCTAAAAGTTGATTATTTGTTTGTTCATGGTGTTCTTATGTATAAGACTAATATTTGAGTAGATTGTACATATGTAGAGGAATGTAGTGATAGATGTAGTCATTTGAAGGTGTCTTAGGGGTCATGTGTAATATACTTATGCATTTTTAATTGGTATTATGTTCTTTATATAGATATAGATTTTTCCCTTGCTGAGTAAGGAGATTGTTCAAGTCCTCTTACACAAATTTAGTCCAACATGGGAATGACCCTAGGCTATGGGTCACCTAAACTTGGGTCTAACCTATAGAGAAGGCTAGATTTATTATATATCTATCACCTAAACTAGATATAAGCTAACAATTGCTTATAAAAGGGAAGAGAGAGTAATAATGATATATGAAAGCATATAAAATGAGGTGATGTGCCAGTAATTGGAACACTTATCCTTTACACAAGACACACTATAAGACACATTCAAGACCAAAGAAGACCAGTCCCACATAAGAATTTAAAAATAAGGCATTGTGATATTATCAAACTACCATGAGAGTGTAGATATATACTTCAAAGATAATCAATAAACTATATATTTCACTTAAAATGACCTATGGGGACTATAAAAAACTTATTGAAGGTGAGGAAACTTAGGCATAGGCAAGGAAAGCATATATTCACTTAACCATAGTACATGAATCCATATAACACACTTTAATTTAGTTTTCAAAAATTATTTAATTTAGTCTTTATTGCATTAAAAGGTGTTACAATGCAAATTTTAGCATAGCCTAAGCAAGCCAAAGAACAAGAGTCTATTTATATAAAAAATCTTAGATATTTCTTGTCTAAAAACTTCTAGAGAGAGATACAATGTGGAATAAGATGGAACATATATATAAAATGGGGAGAAGAGAGGGGAAACTATGATGGATTAGCACCAATTTGAGGCTATTGAATCATGATCTTATCAAGAAGGAATTAATATTTTAAAAGCTCTATAACAAAAATGAATGTCCATTATCCTTATCTATCTACCAAGTCTCCTCATTAGAATTCCATGCCACCTTCTACTTGATCTAATGATGTGGACAAACTTATCGATAGCTTCATGCCACATCTATTTTGGATGGCCATATGTATCTATTTATAAAAAAATGTGACCATATCAAAATATGAGACACTTCCCCATAATCACATTTATGTCTATATTTTGCTCTAAATTGAACATAGGTCCACCATAGATTAAAAACCAACCCAATATATTGATTTTCACATAGTCACAATATCCATGAAAGTCTGATAGATATTTAGTTTTACTTTATCTCTGTATTAGGCCCTAAAATACCTATTTTCCTCTAAACCATGTGAGATCTAAGAATCAACTGCATGCAAGGATATTCAATCTAGAATAATAATGAACACATCTATGGAGTAATCCTACAATAGGGTTGATAAGTTCTAAATAATTGGCTAGAGGTCTTATCTAAAATGTAATGGTAATATAAATTTATCCTTGACCATCTTGCTTGTATGATTGCATCTTCTATTGAACATACTATAATGGTGACATGGCTCTTTTAAATCTTCATTCACTTGGGTCAAAGATTGGTTCATCAACCTCCACTAAAAGATTTTATATTTTCCCTTTGTTTATTAGTTATAAATTGCCAACTTAGACCTATAAAATTATGTCAAAATATTTCCTCCTTATTGGTCGTTAGGATATGCTGAATCCTTGAGTTTAACTCACACCATTAGATCTAGATTTATGAATGAACATGAGCATTTGATCTATATCCTCAAACTCTTTAAATTTAACTTGCACTATTAGATTTAGATGTTAAAATTAATGTGCACCATAGATATACTTGGGACCCACCATTTGAAATCAAATGGATAATTTATGAGACCCAAATTTGACATCTATGTGCCTGTAATTGACATCCACACAAATGTCTTTGACATCTACATGAATGTCTTAGGATTTTTGAACCCCATTGGCTATTTGATGTAGCTTAAATTTGAGATATTCATGTTATTATTTTAAATTTGTGAAACCATCATTGATTTCCATGTGTCCATATCCATTTTGAACCCCAATGGTTAATTGTCAAGGCTTAAACTTGATGCTCATGTGACCATCTTTATCTGCTTATTCTACTTCAAAGGCTTATATCTTGAGATAGAGAACTCATCAAGACATGAAATTTATAGAGGATGATCTTGGAATTGAGGGAATAATTTCCATGTGATTCTTTTGGCCTAAGATGATTTATAACCAAACTTATTAAGTGTACAATCAAGCTAGCCCATCCACTTTTGCATGACATCCTAATGATGGTATAGTTCATTTAGACTTATGATATGGGATTTTTGATTGATTATTGAAATATATAATGATTTTTAAGTATTTTTAAAACTTTACCTATGACCCTAAATGATTTGGGTAGCATGAGACCCTACTTGGATCCCTTATCTACATTTCTAGACCTGCTTCTCAAAGATCAACAAATTACACTTTAAGCTTACTTAAAGTGTTTCAAAAGGTTGAAAATGCCATTTGATCTCCTACTGAATTACATATGATCCTTGTGACACTAGGTTAGTCTTCAATTAGGACTCTTCTTAGCTTCTCATTCTTAACTAGGCATATAGGCCAAAAATTATCCAACATCTTTGGTGACTTAGCTAGGTAGCATGCTTGCTATGCTTGAGAACTCAGACCATTTACATGATACCTGGACCATTTACATGACTTTGATCCATGACTAAAATAAACCTTATTGAATTTCAAGGATGATGAATTCCACCAAATAGGTAAAGAAATAAACAATAAAGGAAAACAAACCTAGTCAAAGTAAATGTGCAAACAAAGCACTTATTTAGGAAAAAATAGAAAACAAATAATGTGTTATAATAAAACTTAGAGGAAAAAAAAAATTAACTATGCATAATGAACTTATCCTCCTCCATAATAATGCTTTAGATGTATCCCATTGACTAGGATAGGAAGCTCCTCACCATCCATCTTTGTAATTTAGAAGGCATTATGGGATTTACATTTAGAGACTGTGTATGGACCACTCCAAAGAGAGTCAAAATTTTTATGCTTCCTATCTTAGATCTATCCTCATCCCACTTAAGGACCAAATATCCATCTGTAAAGTCTCTTGGAAAATCTCCTTTGTCAAAAGATATCTTCACTTGTGCTTGATGGGATTCCATGACCAACAAAGATTAATGTATTATCTCTTCTAGCTCCATGATCTCAACATATCTTATTTCCATTGGCTCATTATCTAAAATATAAAGTTGATAGATTAGTTCTAAAATATAAATTTCAAGAGAAATGGACAATCTTATTTCCTTACCATATACTAGATTGTATGGAAAATTTGTTATTGATCTCTTATAAGTGATCCTATCAGCCCACATAGCTGACTTCAATTTTAGATGTCATGACCTCTGATTGTTTTGAATAGTCCTCTTGATGATATTCAATAGGTTCTTATTAGTGGACTTAATGAGGCCATTGCTTTGTGGATAATAATTTGATGAAGTACTAAGAAAAATACTATACTAAACTACCCACTGGTTGATTCTAGACCACATAAAGGCCATAACATTGCCATAAATAATGGTTGAATGGAATCCAAATCTAGTAAGAAAACATTGATATAAATACATAACATTGGACTCATTGGCTTCTTTCATTACTATTGGTCAAATTCCACCCCTAGGTTTGCACCTTTCAAATTTGGCCAAGTCCAGTGCTTAGCTTTTCTTTGGAAGAAATGTTCTTTGACAAAGACCACAACAAATTAAAGTATTTTCCTTTTAAAAAGTTCATTTTGGTCTTTGCTAAGCCTGTGCCTAATTCCTTTGAGGTTCTATTTTAATCCTTTGCCAAATTCTTTCAGACTTATTGTCCGAATCATTTTTCCTTAAGTGTATTTATTTCAGACTTTTCATTTTCAACTTTCCCAAAGGATAAGTATCCAAAAAGTTACCCTACGCATTTTATTTTAAATATATCTTTTCAAAGCCGAATGGTACTTTTCAACTTTTCTGAAGGGTATTTTTTCTTTCAAATGGTCCAATTCAACTTTCTAAAGGAATTCTTGTGGAGAAAGTGCCCTTTTAAAAAAGTCTAAAGGGTACATTTCAAAATTCAAAAGGGTGTAATTTTTTTTGAAGGGTACATTTCAAAAGTTTGAAGGGTTATTTTGTATAAAAATGGACCAAACATAAATTTTGAAGGGTACCTTGCAACTTTTTTGAAGGGCATTTTAGTTTTTCTAAGGGGTAGTTTTCAAAATTTTTGAAGGACTCTTTCAAGCCAAAAAGGACCCTTGAAACTTTTCCGAAGGGTATGTTTCAAATTTTCTGAAGGGACATTCTAAGTTTAAATGGACCATTTCAATTTTTTAAAGGGCCAAACAGAAAGTCTGATGGAATTCTTTTAGAGAAATTGTCTGAAGAATTATTTTAAAAAACATAAAAAGGTGCTAAGGGCCATTTATTTTAGATATTTTGTCTGATACAAATAGAGCTCTCAAAGACATGAATTATTTCAAAAATATTATCTGATGAATTCTTGTAGGAAAATTTTCCACAATAAAGGGTCAAGATAAAATGTTGAAAAGAAATACCCAAAAGGTGATGGACCATATAATGTCAATTTCAAACTACAAAAAATAGATGTTTCTATTCAAAAGATTTCATGGGAATGTGAGAGCAGATGTGGAGGTAAAAAATGTGTGAATCCGAAGCATCTAGTGTAGAAAAAGTAAGCAAAATAGATTGGTTGATGGTTTAAGTCATTACTTACATGAAATTGATAACTACAGGTGTCTATAGGATAGTTAGTAGTTAGAAAGAACATTTTCTAACTATCATAATGAGTTCCATTCTCCTCAGTAGTGATATGTGTCAGCTTATCTATTTTTAGTTTTGAATGATCATGGATGATCTTCGATAGAAGTAGTTTCTTGTGCTACTCTTGAAGGCTTTATGCCACTTGCCACCATTATCATGATTTATTTTGGACAAGTAAAACTCTTAGCACAACATGGCTCACCCCATCTATCTCTCTCATGCATCTATAATTGATTCTCACATGTGGACACATGTCCTTGTGCCTCTTTAGCTTCTCTTCACTCCCCCTTCCTCAAAGTTATATAAATTGAGACATTTTGGCCATTGCAAGTGGACCACATTTTTTGGTATGGTGAAGCCCTACTGAAATGAAATTGCACTTTGCTTTTGAAAATTGAACACAAGACTAATTCTAAGTTGTGAACTTCTGTCTGAGTATGAGAGTGATGTATAGTAGAGCTAAGTGATAGGATCATCCTTAATCCATTTATCCTTCATGTTTGAACAAAGGTTATGATGTTAAAAGGTCATGTGAAGTGTGTTGAATATATTAAACTCTCTTTCATGTATGTAATTGTATCTATGGTGTGCAATCTACCCCTTAGGTTGATTATCTTATTGATTGTCTCAAGCATGTTACATTCACTTTAAAACACTATGTTAGTATCTTTCAATGCATAAAATTAGTCTTGGATATCATTTTTATTCATTATAAGTGTGATAGTAGGTGGGATAAATTCTTGGTGGATCACCTCTTTAATATACTTTTATATTTTATGCAAACATTTGACTCTTTTCATGAATAAGCATTAGATTAGGTGATAGACACTCACAGAAATTTTTTAGGGAGCTAGCCATTTTTCAATCCTATAGACTCATCTCTCTTATATATTCCCACAAAATTGAGGGATGATTCAATGTTACATCAAATTTAATGAATTTCATAGAATGCCCTAGGGTGCAGAATTTGATGACAACATTTACCATTGCTTCTGTCAATCTAGTAAAATAATCTATTACAGTTAATATCCATTTATGTCCTAATCTTGAAGGAGGGTTAATGATACCAATAAATTCCAATTAACATTGAATAAAGTGTTGATTCACTACAATTGGTTGGAGAGGTAAGGCTGCAAGTTTCACCTTTTCAACAAACATAACACATTGTCTACATTTCCTAATCCATGTATAACAATTACCAAATATGTTTGGCCAATAATACCCACCTCTCATGATCTTGTGGGCTATTTTTATAGATGAATAATGTCCTCCACCATGTATATAATGGAATTTTTCAATCAATCTCTATCTTTAACTTGGCTCTATTCATCTTAGCAACATGCCATTGATATCTTTCTTGAACATAACACTATCAACAAGGAGAAAAGGAATTGACTACAATCTAAAATATCTCCTTTTTGAAGGGATTAGATGAAAATGATAAATTACATTTTGAAGGTATATTACCATGTATTAGAACTATATATAAGGTGATGTGTAATCAATTACAACTTCTTCATCATTTGACACCATAACCACTCCATTATCCTTTTTCAAGTCTTGGGATAGATGTTCACAAAGTCCTTTGCCTCTAACCAATTTTTTGACCTTGATCTACACATCATACTCCATTTACTTGGTTATCCAACTAGTTCTTTTGTCATTTATATCTTTTTTCAAGAGAAAATCTTTGATACTTGGATGTGCAACCATTAGATGTATCTTATTATTAAACAACAAGTATCTAAACTTCTTGAGAGACCTTATAATTGAAAGTACATGATTCTCAACAAAAGAGTACCTTATTTCATATTATTCTAAGCCTTGATTTCTACTCTAAATCCTCTTGATTCTAATTCATGATAATACTTAAAATTGTGTCAATGTTAGCATAAGTGTACAAGAAGAAATACTTTGTGAAATCAAGGTTCAAGAGCAAAAGAGCATTGGCTATGGCTTTTTTGATCTCTTCAAATTTCCTTGTTCTTTCCTCAGACTAGTTGAAACTCTATCCCTTCTTTAGCATGGATATAAGTGGCTTAGATAAAGTGGTAAAATATGAAGTATACCTTTGTAGACACTGAAATCATGTCTATCCCTTGGTCATCCTCCCCCTTGGTCTCCTTGGTCCACCCCCTAAACATTCCTAACCCACACATTTATTAATTTAAAATAAATTAACTATTTTAAATTAATAACCCCCTTGACACATCACCCCATGCCAAATCTTAATTACTTAAACCCCATTTTAACCCTCCCATTAGCCTCTCGCATTCCTTTAATCCGCCTTGGACTGTTTGCCAATGATAGTTAGCCCTGACAGTTGGAAGAATAGGCAAAAAGGCTAAAAATAGCCTCTTTTCCCATTCTTCATCCACCGACGTTGATCATTATTTGGCTGACGTCGATGGTTTTTCTAGAGTCGATTCCTTTAAGAATACATTTCTTCTATTGTCGGCTCTCTCTTGCGAATGTGAATCCTCTTGCTCTAAACTTCAAGCTTTCTCGCTCCTCAACTTCTTGCAGGTATCAGCATTTCAAAAGCACTCTCCAGGCTTAGAGGTTCTGCTCCAGTCATTCTACACTAGATTGAAGATTGCACGACACCTCCAGCATCAGTGACAATGGAAATAGACCACCTATACCTCTGCCTCTTCACCCATAGCTAAGTATTTGTATTGGTCTTATTTTACTGTCTTTTTAAATACATTAGCAATCAGATTACTATACATTTCCAAGCATTCTTGACACAACCCAGTGTGTTCTTCCCAGAGAGGCTAAAAAGCCTTCTCTCACCTTTATCTCTCTTTTTGTCCCTGTCATCCATTCGGTCCCTTTTTAGCCACACTCTCTACCCTAAAAACCTAGCACAAGCCACTAAAGACTCCCACAAACACCCCAAACTACTTTACTGACCATAAATAGCCCTGAGACTTGTCCAAAGCTATATTATCAACCCAGACCTAACTTTCAACCAGACCAGTGCTAACTTCCTTCTCGGAGAGGCTGAGAGGCCCTTCTCCTACCCATACCCCTTTTTTGGCAACACATCCCTATCCTTCATCTGGGCCTTCTTTCAGGGCACACTCTTTGTCCTGCAAACCCTGCACAGACTCTCAGACTACCACAAACTATCTCGTCAACCACAGACTGACCTAAGACTCATCCAAAGCCTCGTTGCCCTGACCGATGCCGGCCACTAGGCCCATTGCCCCCACTAACATCAATCGACTAACTGATGCTGGAGACCTAGCAACCCACGCTGACAAAACCACTGATGCCAGTGACTGTGGAAGATAAATTGCTACATACAGGTATGCATTTGTTTCTATTTCTTTTGTTTAGTCCTTTATCATTTCCTTTTCTATTAATATTCTGATTTTTATCAACCAGTGGACTGTCACCCTTCCAGAAAGCCTTTACACTTCTGGGATCAAGCATTGCTTGGCATTCCACCACCTACCTATCTAAGAATTTTCTTATTTAAGTCTTTTTCTTCTGTAGGTGTCATCCTCCACAACCGAAGAGGAGTTCTCTCAACGTCTGGATAACGGTGCACAAACCTCATCCGGGTAATATCTAACCCTAGACCACTTATCTTAGTTTCTTTCATCTTTTGAATGTAGAAAAGTGAAAATAGTTAGAAACATTTTGGCACGCTCGGTGGGACCCTAGGAATTCTCCTTGGGTTCATACTTTTTTATTCTAAGCATATTTTTCATATGGGTGCATTAGGTCTCTCCTTGCATCTCTCTTCTTCTATCTCTTCCAAATGACACTATTAGCAAAGTTAAAAAGAACCCTTATTTCTTTCTTACATCTTAGAGTAGTAAAAGTCATACTCTTCAACCTTTTCTCCACTTGTCTGCATACGAACACACATTTCTATTTGGGCTTAAAATACATTGCATTTCATTTCTTCCTAAATGCATACTTAGCTCTCACATCTAGTGATTAAAAATGCATCATGAATAAAGTGTAGGCCACTCATGTTACACATCCAAACCACTTGCACAAAATTAAACATCTAAACATACCTGAGACAAGGCCCGACTAGGATTTCATCACCTAGCAGATACCTTACCCATCTCGGCAATCCCACTTGGACTTTACTACCAAGGGGAAAGCCCACTCTATTCTCTTGCAAAGAATAAACTCTAGGGGAAGTATATACTGGCTAAGCAGCCTAGCTCAGCTCTGGGTTCATGAAGTGAGGGGAGCAAGCTCCTAGCACCAGGCCACGTACGGAACCTAATACAGACATTGAGCACCGAAACTAACCTGAAACCAACCTTAGACTGCTTCTTCTAGGACCCGTTCTAAAAGACAACTTCTCAAACACACTCTAAGGCATAAGCCAACATGATTCTAAAATTTTATTCTTAGGATTTAACATTTAGGGTCTGTTTGTCTTCCTCTTCTTTTCTATCTTTATCTCATTTTTTGAGCTAGTGAGGACATTTTCTTATTTCTTCCAAAAACTCTCAAAGTTTCTGAGTTTCTAGAAAACACAGTAACCGACATCAATTTTACCACCGATGTCGGCAACCTTTCTTCACCGACATTGGTTATCTGACTGACATCGGCAAACTATTTCACCGACATCAGTTTTTCTACTGACGTCGGTCACTGTCTAAATCTTTCTTCCAAAATAGCAGGCTTAAAACCTAGCTTTCTTGCTGTCCAACATCCATTCTAGTTTTTTGAGACTAAAAAACATAGTTTCTAAAACCTGAACCTTTTGCCTTGAATGGTTTTGACACGCAGTCAAACCAAAACTCTTGTTGACCATGCGAGGCAACAACCGCTCCCGCCTTCACCTTTCATAACTAGTCCTATAATCGAGTATCATTCAGAGACCGAATGAACTCCTACCCAACCGACCCTGACTCAGCCTCCCATTGTCCTTGAGGGGGACCAAGACTTCGAAATGTTCCTTGACCTCAATGTCAAGGCCCTTCAACACTATCTTGCATGAAGTCGAATGTGAGACTCCTTAGGCAACCCAATTTATGGGATGCCAACCTCTTTAGTTGAGACAACAACCATATCCACAGTGTCTGTAATCTAGCCCATAGACACCCAGGCTGTTACCTCAACTAATAACTAGCCCATGACTAATATTTTAAGTGTGGCTTCTCCTTCTATCTCCCACTTCCATTGGGATTTTAACCCCCATCAACCACAGACTACTCAACAAACTTCTACCCATTTCCAAAATCTAGTTGTCTCCATCTCGCCTACTCTTCCCCCCATCAACACCAGGGTGGCTACTCATCCTTTGGCTAGTGTTACCACAACCCAACCACCTCTGGTAACATCAAGCCTAGTCGTACCTTCTACCTTCATGACGCAACCACCCTTGGTCTCCACTTCTATCCCAATGACTAGTTATCAGTATGTTGCACCTATACAAGCACAACCAACTATGTCATACACCACTTATAGCACCTTCCAAGCACCTTACAACCTAGGGGGCACCCCACCCGCAAATCCGTCAGTTGATCTTATCAAAATGATGATGGACAAAATGTCTAATCTTGAGACCTCTATTTTGGGCTCAAGAAACGTCCTTTCATATGAACAAATTTGTAATGAACCCATCCATCCCTCTATCCCAATCCATTCGTATCCCAGTCAGTGGGAACTTCCTAAGTTTACTCACTTCTAGAGTAAGGAAGACCCACAACAGCATCTAGGAGCATTCAGACATGCTTGTTACTTGATAGCACATGATGATGTGTTACTGCTATGCACATTCCCCATGTTGCTTTCTGGTGCTACACTCAATTGGTATAACTCTCTCACCAAACACTCTCTCTTCACATTCACCTAGCTGGCCCAACTCTTACTTGACCACTTCTCGATCAATATCACCAAAAAGGTATCCATCACAGATCTATACTCTATCAGATAGTTTGACGATGAATCCATAGCCAATTTTGTTGCCCATTGGAGAGGCTTAATCAACCAGCTCTCCTTTTCTTTGCCTTAACCTGAACTCATCGAACTCTTTTCCCAAGCATGAGCCAAACATATTTCATCCACTCTTTGGGTCCAAACATTTTGCACCTTTGACAAAGCTTTCATGATGGCTAGGAAGCTTGAACTACATGCCATCAAGGAAAACAAAGTCAAATTGCGGAGTAAAAACCCCAACACCAAGTCCAATGACTCTTCCTCTAAACCTTCTTCTTCTAATTCCAAATCTAAGGCATCAGCAAATGCTGTAGTTGTTAGATCATCTTCTTCCACAAATAACCAATCTCAGCCTTCCACATCAGACTACATCACCAAACAATTCCAGCAAAGATATGTGCAACATCAATATACTCCACTAGGAGAATCATACGCATCTGTGTTGGATAAACTTGTCAAACAAGGAGTTCTCAATCTCCCCCAAATTTGACCACCCCCTCAATTCGATCCCTCACGTGCTATCCCTACGTGGTATAGGGAGAACGACTTCTACAATTATCACCGTGTCCAAGGCCATGACATAGCCAACTGTAAGAATCTCAAGAACATCATTCAAGACATGCTAGATAAAGGTGACCTCATCTTGGACAACCCAAATGTGCCACCCAATCAAAGCATTGACATCTTTAAACAACCTTTTCCCAACCATCCTCCTAGCCAAAACAATGTGCAGACCATGGCTAACGACTCTCAAGAGCATAACATACGCACAATCAATACGGTCTCGCCTCTCATCCCTAACCAACCTCTCTCACAGTCTCAAGAGGTTAGTCCATCCATCAGTCCATCACACATGGACGAACCTTCATCTCTTGTTAGTTCTCCATCGACTTCCCTTATATTGGAGGACGCCTTAACCATACCAGCACCACCAGTCCCACCATCCTCCTTCTTGATACCAATGGAGGACCCTACCCTTCCTACTCCTCAACCAAAAGCAAAATGTACAATCATCCTTGCCCTCTACCCTCTTGAGGAGCCACATTCTCTAGTTCATTCTCCACCAAGAGAAGAGCCTATCTCTCCACCTTCTTCGACCAAAGACAATCCAGTTATGACTCCCCCACACCTTGGGTCTGAAACTACCACACCTGACACATTTTTGACCCCAAAACCATCCACATCTTCTGAAGGACCAAAGCCTCATCCGACATCTTCCCAACCATTCTCTCGATTAGTGGAGAAACTATGACTTCTCCAATAGAGGAAATTGGAACATGCAACATTGTGGGAGCAACTCAAAGCCCCTCATCCTACCCGTCCCATCTCATCTCGTGTCGCTGACCCTATTGTGACAAAATCCCCCAACATGGATCAAACTTCTACTTCTAAACCTTCAAAACCTCAACCATCCACATCATAACATAAACCCTCATCCACCATATCAAAACCCATCAAGTCACTCGGTGTTCACCCCGTCACTAACCTCACTCACCTGCAAGTGAAGGTAGACTTAAACCTTGCCTCACCCAATAGTAGTCCTCAAACCAAACTAAAGAAGATTGCTAAACCACGGTGGTGAACTCCTCCTCCACCATCACCATTGCCCTCCATTTTGGGCCCTCATCCTTCTACCCTAATAGGAGTGTTCCCTACTCCAATCCCTAACCAAAACAAGTTACTGCCACTACTTCCTTTACCTGCCACAACCCTACCTCCTCTAAAAAATTTGGCACCTCTCGCAAAGAAAGTGTCATCTATGCACCTAGCCACACCACCAACCCAAAAGGTGGTACAGAAGCCTCCTTTAACACCTCCCAATCAAAATTCATCAACACCTCCCGCATCGACAAACACAGACCCTTTGGTGGGTTCATACGCTTTGATATTGCACTGACTTTTACATTCCTCTAGCATAACCCTTCCACCTATCAAACCATTCCAACTTCTTGGGTCAAAGCCATCCTGGTTTGATGATACTAAGATTTGTCTATATCATCGCACGCTAGGACATGATATCAAGAATTACTGTGCCCTCAAGGTTGTCATTCACCAATACATGGAGAAAGACACCCTTCTCCTTGAGGATACTATTGACAGACCTTTGACACCCTCCCATATCTCTCAAACCCCTTCATCGTCATCAACATCTCATCAACAGAATATGGTCCCTTAACCTCTTTCGCCCCCTCTCTTTGAAATAAATGCCATCCACGTAACCACTAGGTCACAAAAGGATAAGGCAAAATAAAAAGCTGCTATTCCTTGGACCTACCCTTTTATCCAGCCACCTCAACCACCAAAGCCCAAGATTTCCATCCTAGGTACATCCCAACCCTTTTCTTTAGAGGAAATCCATGACTCTATGTTAAAACAACTTCACCAAATGCTCATGAAGATGACCTTATATGACCTCATCCAAAGTTCACCCCAACATCATCAAGCTCTAATCAGAGCCTTAAAGGTGGTAGAGGTCCAACCCGAAGACCCCCAACCACTAGCTGCCCTGGTCCACTTGTTATCCCCCGTCGCCTCTATCACTTTTAGCGATTCTAAAATTCCTACCTCTAACTCAAAAGATCAAGACGCTAATTTTTTCATCATAGCCTATGTTGATCAAACCCACATTAAGCGAGTTATGATTGATGAAGGTACCAGAATTAATATCATTTCTACCCATGCCTTTGATCAATTGGCCCTCCCCAAGAATTGCATATCAAAAACTGATGCAATCCTTCGATCCTTTAATGACACCACCACTACCACCATTGGCATCATCATCCTACAAATTTGTCTTGGACCGCGCATAGTTCTAGAGCTCTTCTACATCATTGAGGGAGAGTTCCAATATAACATGCTATTATTACGACCCTGGATCTGTGCCATGGGTTGTGTTCCTTCTACACTGTACCATTGTGTCAAATTTGAACACGATGGGCAAGTCCATGTCATTCCCACTGACCCATCTCCTTTCAAAACATGTAACACAACCTATCGACCAAATGACATTCTCATTCCTCTCAAGACATCAACCCAAATGCCGCCTCCATCTGCGAAAGCTTCAACTAGTTTACAAACATCGGTCACCCTCGCACCACCTCCTCAAGTGATAACCAAGGACCCCATGGAATATATCTTCCAATGACTTTCACTTGGAGAATATTGCTTACTTACCTTAGACATGTTCCAGACTCTGCAAGAGTATGGACAACTTTATCACAGTCCAAGTTATGACCATCGGATCAGAATGGTCATCCCTTATGGTCCTCCTAACCTTCGAACCAATCTCATCTATGGGGGGGCTGGATCGAGCTCCTACTGATGAGAATCCTCTCTCCTCACCTCAACCATTCACATCTGAGTTCTCCTTTCTTAGCAACCCCACCTTTGCTCATACCTACCTTTATAGGTGTGCATGGAAGGGTTTTGGCTTCAGGCGCTATGAATAAGGCTCCCATCAGCCCACCAAACCAATAAATGATGACAATGCCAAGAAATGATATGGTCTGGGTTTCCAAGAACCTACTAAAGCCTCTACAGACCCTTGTCCCAAACCCACCATAGACCAATCTCCACCAAGCTCGCCTATTCTCCCATCTTCACCTACGGAGTCGATGGTTTCCATCCCTCCTAGCTTTTTCAATACCTAAATGCTATTCGCTTAGAACCCCTAACCTATCAACCAGGTGGGGTACCCAGGTCTCTCCATCTCATCTTCTCTCCACCTCATACATCTAACCCATTAATCATCCGACTAGGTGTTAGACATTCTCCCTACCACAAAATGACTAGGGGGAGTTTAACTTTATACCGACTATCATAACATCGACCAAACATTGACTAGACAGCGACCAAGCATTGACCAAACATTAACCAACCAAGCATCGACCAAATCCTTAATCATTTTCACATCAAAACTTCAATCAACATGTGACCAATATGGAATGAAGTAAATGAGGCAAATTTGCTCCTAATTGGCTCAGACCTTACATCATCACACACAGGTATAGATTAGGGACTTATCATCTATCTTCTCTTGAAGGCTGACCAGAACCTGAGCCCCTTAATGCCTTGCATCTACGACCATTCTACTGTTGGTCGAGTACTCACTCACTTGAAATTTAACTTGAGCTCATCCCTTGAGCAATCCCTATCATCTTAATCCTTATTCCTTTTAATCCTATTTCCCTACATAATCCCTCTATAACCCTTTTATAAAATATGAATGCTTTGTCCTAATAAAAGGGAGCCCTTACACTTCTATAGTCTTGTCCATGACTAAAAATTCTGTCAAAAATAAATTGATGTCAAAATCTCAAAAGGTCATAAACTCTAAAGGCAAACTATTCCCTCGAAGGACAACTATACTATCATTGTTGTAGCTAATAGACTGCTACCTTGAAGGACAGCTATTCAAAGCCCTTATATATATAAAGCAAAAATATAGACCACTCTCTCGAAGGATGGCTATGACTAAACTCTTGCTACAAACAACACTTTCTTAGAAGCTTCCTGCATCGATCAGCTTCACAAATGATCACAAAATAAAATGACATCTCTACGTAGACTTCCCGCATTGATCAGTCTGCTCAAAAAAAAAAAAAAAAAGGTCATGGACTTGGCTTGTAGTCATCTCAAGGTCTCCCATAAAAAGGGGAAAAGTTATCCCTACTCAAAAGGGTTATCCTCTCCTCACATATCACATCACCTACTCAAGGGATTTTGAGCTCATTTTAATGTCAAAGTGATTCGATTACCTCTCTAACACAACTAATGGTCAACGACGTAATGCATGAATGGGGCTTTTGTTTCTAAAAACCCCCTACCTATGCTATCATTATGGTCCTTGTCAATGAAAGGGAAAAAATGCCTTTCACTTCCTCCTTACCTTTGGTCACATTCAACCAAATCATTATCTATCCAACCAAACAAAATCAAACCAAACATTTTCAGACCACCAACATGACATAGTCCATTTTACATTGTTTCTATGGAAACCAATCCACATGGAAACTATCAACCAGACACAATTTATGTTAAGCATAAACCATTACTTACTGAAGCATAAATAGACTCATTTCATTTTCATCATATATCCATCACCCCATATGGACAATTGCTAGGGATGAAAAACCCCGACCAATGTTGCGACATACGCCATCACACAAAATGGAACAGGCTGTAACATCATCTTTCCCCTCATCATTTTATCATGACCAAACCAAACACATCAACCACTTTAAACCTTTTCCTCCCTTTTGGGAGAACTACATTGGCCTGAGGCCCTTCCAATAGGTGCTATGTAGGCAGCACTCAGTTGACATGGGGTCTTCTGAGGTTAGCTCAGCCATTCCTTTGTCCATCCTCGACCAATGACCTTGGAGATTGTGACTATCTCCTCAGACCATGACCACTTTCGAGACAACTCTACCTTGGTTGTTTTGATTTCCCTTGCTACCTCACGCCTAGTTAGTAAATTGTCCATGACCCCCACAATTATTGGATCACGCTCTAGTTGATCCCCACTACTTATGGCCTTTTTTGTGTTTCCCAAGAGCACTTCCTGTGCCTAGGATACTTGGCACATGACGACCATTGGAGCTACAGCTTGGATCATTTAACCCAATCAGCTATGACTAAATTTTGGGGCCCAATTATTTCAATTTTAGCACTCCTCAACCTTTGACCATGACAATTTGACCTACCTATTGTGTGGTGTGGCATACACGCAATTCCACCCTTTGTAATGTTCACACCCTAACCTTCACCCTTTTCATACAATCTCTATCAAATAGACACCTGATCTCAGGTTCCCTTCCCTTGACTCTTGCTTTGAGGGGGGAACATCTCATCCCATACCTGGGGCAGCCACCTCCTATTTTTGTCTTGCAGTTCGTCAACAACAACCAACAAGATAAAAAGGGGCAAATGTAGACACCAAAATCGTGTCTATCCCTTGGTCATCCTCCCCCTTGGTCTCCTTGGTCCACCCCCTAAACATTCCTAACCCACACATTTATTAATTTAAAATAAATTAACCATTTTAAATTAATAACCCCCTTGACACATCACCCCATGCCAAATCTTAATTACTTAAACCCCATTTTAACCCTCCCATTAGCCTCTCGCATTCCTTTAATCTACCTTGGACCGTTTTCCAATGATAGTTAGCCCTGAAAGTTGGAAGAATGGGCAAAAAGGCTAAAAATAACCTCTTTTCCCATTCTTCAACCACCGATGTTGGTCATTATTTGGCTGACATCGGTTCCTTTAAGACTACATTTCTTCTATTGCCAGCTCTCTCTTGCGAACGTGAATCCTCTTGCTCCAAACTTCAAGCTTTCTCACTCCTCAACTTCTTGTAGGTATCAACATTTCAATAGCACTCTCCAGGCTCAGAGGTTCTACTCTAGTCATTCTACACCAGATTGAAGATTGCACGACACCTCCAGCATTAGCGACAATGGAAACAGACCACCTGCACCTCTGCCTCTTCACCCACAACTAAGTATTTGTATTGGTCTTATTTTACTATCTTTTTAAATACATTAGCAATCAGATTACTATACATTTCCAAGCATTCTTGACACAACCTAGTGTGTTCTTCCTAGAGAGGCTGAAAAGCCTTCTCTCACCTTTATCTCTCTTTTTGCCCCTGTCATCCATTTGGTCCCTTTTTAGCCACACTCTCTGCCCTGCAAACCTAGCACAAGCCACTAAAGACTCCCACAGACACCCCAAACTACTTTACTGACCACAAACAACCCTGAGACTCATCCAAAGCCATATTATCAACCCAGACCTAAATTTCAACCAGACCAGCACTAACTTCCTTCCCAGAGAGGCTGAGAGGCCCTTTTCCTACCCATACCCCTTTTCTAGCAACACATCCCTATCCTTCATCTGGTCCTTCTTTCAGGGCACACTCTCTATCCTAAAAACCCTACACAGACTCTCAGACTACCACAAAATAATCTGTCAACCACAGACTAACCTGAGACTCATCCAAAGCCTCATTACCCCGACCAACACCGACCACCAGGCCCATTTCCCCCACCGACGTCGGCAGACTAACCGATGCTGGAGACCTACCAACCGATGCCGATAGAACCACCGACATCGGTGATGGTGGAAGATAGATTGCTACATACAGGCATGCATTTATTTCTATTTCTTTTGTTCAGTCCTTTATCATTTGCTTTTCTAGCAATATTCTACTTTTTATCAACCAGTGATCTATCACCCTTCCAGAAAGCCTTTGCACTTCTGGGATCAAGCATTGCTTGGCAGTCCACCACCTACCTATCTAACAATTTTATTATTTAAGTCTTTTTCTTCTGTAAGTGTCATCCTCCACAACCAAAGAGGAGTTCTCTCAACGTCTGGATAATGGTGCACAGACCTCATCTGAGTAATATCTAACCCTAGACCACTTATCTTAGTTTCTTTCATCTTTTGAATGTAGAAAAGCGAAAACAGTTAGAAACAACCTTCTTAAAATGAATCTTTGAAAATATTTCTTGTGTTTAACCAAGGAAAGTGAAATAATTGAATTTATCCTATCAAGATCTATACTTGTACCATGTTTTCAAATCACATGTCCAAGAAGACTACCTTAATGAATAGAAAAAACACAATTTTTGGCATTAAGAGACACCCCAAATTGCCTGCACCTTTCAAACACTTGTCTAAGATGAATCATGTGTTCATCTACATTCTAAAAAAACATTGTTATGTCATCCAAATAAACAAGTATAAACTTATTAAGGAGACCCTATAATGCCACATCTATGGCTTTCTATAAATTTTGCCCAGTATTAGATAAACCAAAATGAATATTTCTATATGCAAATGTCCCCCAAGTTGTGGTGAAGGCTATTTTGAATTGGTCTTCTTATTTGAACAAAATTTGATTGTAAACATTATAGTCATCCAACAAGGAGAACCTTTCTAAACTTGAAACCAACTATAAAATTTGTTCTATTGATGAAAATGGGTAGTGGTCTTTAAGGGAAGCTTTGCTCAAGTCATGAAAATCAACACATAGTCTAATCTCACCATTCGTTTTCCATTCTAGAACAAGATTGCCACACATGTTGAGTGCTTAATTTAAAATATTATAGATAACTCAATGAGCTTATAAAGCTCATATCTCATCAAAGGTTCAAGATTTGGATTAATAGGCATTTATCTTTGTCTTACTAGATTAGTCTCATCTTCTAACTCAATGATGTGTTGAGATAGAATTGGATCAAATCCTTTGAGGTCATTGTACTTCATGAAAATACAATTGTAAAACTTGAACATAACTCAATGAAAGTTTCTTTTTTTGAAGGAGTGCAAACTTTTCCCAACTTTAAGTTCTTACCAGTTGTAATTTCCACATTTATATAGTGTTCATCCTTTGTTGAAAATATATTTTTTCTTTTCTCAACTCATCATCTCTGCTAAATATATTCTCAAGTGTGACCAACCCTTTGGACAACTTATTTGTCTTCAGTTACAGAATCTAGTCACCATATTTCTGCAAGAGCTTGTCTTGGTTCCTTGAGGAAAATTCAACTTCTTCTTGTAATAACTTGATAATATGATTTTCATATTCAAACACTTGCCAATTGTCATGGTGGTCTAGAATAAAAGGTATTAAAACCACCTTGATGTGTGACTGAACCTTTTTCATTCTTTATATCATATAAGATACTGAATTGTGACCCAATGAAAATCAACCTATCTGCATGTTTGTTCTCATTTCTTGATATGGCATAAATATTGAAAGCTTGAAAGTATTCAAGTAAGTACCATACCTATGATTATAAGACATAAGCAATGTATAATTTTATATATTTAAACCTCTTACTTGGTGGACTACCAGTTCACTATCACCAAAGACTTGTAAGGTATTGACATTTATCTTTCTTACCCATTGTAAACCATGAACTAGTGCTTCATATTCACCAACATTATTTGAGAAACTAAAATAAAAATTGAAAGAAGGGAAATGCCTTTGATTATCTAGAGAAATCAACATCATTCCAGCCCCAGTGCCATGTTTGTTCCTTGATCTATCAAAGTATATTTATCACAGGCCATCACCAGACTCATCATCCTTCATCAAGGATAGAATTGGTGTAACTTTCTCATGAAGGAAATAACAACCAATTCTTTCTTATTAAATTAACTTACAAGGATCATGTTCATGCAAATTAGAGGCCCATTTATCAAGGAATAGATATGGAACTCCATGTAGAGGTGAGCCAATCTCGACTTTATTAGTTTCTAGCACCTCACCTAAGATAATATAATTAGTGTTCACCATACTTGGCATTTATGGATCTAAATGGAAACATGTAATAGGTTCAGAACATATTGTTACCTTAGTACCATACCTAGTCTTGAACATCAAATATGTCTAATCAACTGATAAGTATCCTCTAATATTTGAGGTAAAGTCCCTTGAAAGGCACATGGAAAAATATGGAGGCAAGTCCACTATTACCACATATTATTGAATGGTGACATTGGGATAAACATGTAATGTTAAATTTAGATCTTTGATGATGCCTACTATCTTTGTTGGTGACCCACCTAGTTGCAATACTCCTTTAGTAATTGGTTTATAGACAAGACTAAGCTTATCAACAATTTTTTTAGGCATGATAGTGATATTGGCTCCACTATATACCATACAATTATGAACTAAATAGTCAAAAAATATCAAAGAGAGGTAGAAAGGAAGAATCTTGTTTGATTTGACATTAGTTTTATCTACTTTTGTCATTTTATATACTTGCTGATCTTGTTACTTAGCTGGATTGTTTGAATTAAATAAAACAACACCTTGTTTCTCAATTGGTTCTTGAGACACCTTGAGAGATGAAAGCTCTTTAATGAGCATGTCCTTTTGCCTTGCAATAACAAGGGAATCCCACATGATAATGCTGACATTAAAATTTTTCATCTGATCTATTATACTAAATGAGATTCCACTAAACTTTGGAGAGACTTTATGAACCATCGGTTATTCTCTAATCAGAGGTACTTGAGGGATCTTCCTAGCTTCTACATTTTGATTCTTTTATGCTATAGGGGTAGCAGGTTAATCCTTGATACTCTTTGGAAAAAATTTAGGAGTAATAGAAGTATTGCTCACATCTTGAGCTTCCTTAAAATATCTTATTCTAGCTCTAGTCATAAATTTAACTTGACCACTTGTGTTGATAGTCTCACCAATCTGATTGAATGCAACATGATCATCTATTTGCCAATTCACATTAATGGAATCAAGCTTCCCTTGAAATTGTTGAGTCTCTCCTTGGGGTATCAAATTTGTCTCTTGATATTGACCTACTTAAAGATAAAACTCTTTTTGTGTCATTTATGGCATATTAATATCCTATGATACCAAGGCTTGGTTTTAAATATCATTGGGATTAAAAGGCTTCCAACCTGAATCTTACATCAAATTGTTTTGAGGAGGTGTGGGAAAAATGGTTTTTGAACTCAAGGGTATAATAGGGTTAAGCTTTACATATGGTTTAGCTTAGGTTATGGCTTATTGAGATGGATAGGGTGGTTTATTTCCTCTGAAAGGTTGATAAGGAGGCCTTTGATTATTGAAGGGTTGATAAGTATTTTGGTTTTATTGTTGATAAGGCATGCCCTAGAATTTTTGTCTCTTGAGTTGAACTATCTCATTTTCAAAAGATTGTAACACACTTTTTAAAACTCGAATATTACTAGCTTGATTAGAAGGGGTTATAAATTATGATTTATTAGAGCTATAGATGGGATTTGAGGAACTTGAGGGAGTGGAATAAGTTTTAGTTCTAGGAAAATATGCATTAGGGGCCTTGGATAAAGTTTACCAGCCTGTATCAACTTATTCTCTACTCTTATTACAAGCTAATAGGCATTTTGAAAATTATTACCACCCATGGACTATATCATCACACTAATATCAAAATTAAGGGCTTTTAGAAAGTACAAGAATGCATATTTTGGGGATGGTGTGACTAATGTAGGTATCATATTTTGGAATCTAAGGTTGAAATTAGACATGAATTCATGGGGTTATCTTTTAATGGTAGTCAGCTATTCAACTAAGGATAGATGATCAGATTTATCTTCAAATTGCCTAACTAAGATTCACCCAATTCATCCCAGGTAGAAATAGAGGTCAAAGAAAAAATTCTATACCATTGTAATGCTTTTCCTTTTAAGGAAGAACCTAACAATATGATAGCCACATTATCTTGAACAAAATTGTGAACTGAATAAAGGCTGATAACATATTGGATATGCTCAATATCAATTGTTTTATCCCATTATCCTGAGAAGAAAATAATACTCTTAAGGGAAGACATATGAATGTCATCATATTGGGCTAAATTTAGGGGACTAACCCTATTACATGGAACAAAAAATTGATTCCTGATAGCCATTTAGGTGGTAATGGGGACAATAGCTTGGACTAAGACAATAAGATGACCAGGAGATGAATATTTCCTTTGAGGATAAGGAATTATCCTATTGAATCTTTATTTTTTATAAGAAGTTGAAGGCAATTCAATGTGTTCAAAAGGAGTACCTTTACTTGTTGATCTTGTAGTAATATTTCAAATGAAAGCACTATCTGGATGATGCTACTGCAACTTGAAAAATCTTTAGCTTTTTGATGATGGTAGATGTCTCCTTTTAATGCAATTTATTCTTCTCAATATTTAAATTTCAACCATGCTAAGAAAAAGTTTGTCTCATCAAGCATGCCAAAACTATTATAGATCTAGATTACAACCTAGATGAGTAAGGAGATTGTTCATGTCCTCTTACACAAATCTAATCCAACATGGGAATGACCTGAGGTTGTGGGTCACCTAAATTTGGGTCAAACCTTTGGATAAAGTCAAATTACTTTTGGTCATATCACCTAAACTAGACCTAAACTAATAATTTCTTGGAAAAGGGGAGAGAGAGTAACAATAATATATGAAAGCATATAAAATGAGGTGATGCACTAGTAATTAGAACTCTTATAATTTTCATAAGGCACACTATAAGGCATATTCAAGACCAAAGAAGATCAATCCCACATAAGTATTTCATAATAAGTCATTGACTAGTTATCAACCTAGCATGAGAGGGAAGATATCCACTTCCAAGCTAATCAATAAACTATATATTGAACTTAAAATAACCTATGATGACTATAAAGATCTTAATTAAGGTGAGGAGACTTAGACATAGGCAAGGAAAGCATATATTCACTTAAATACAATACATGAATTCATAGAACACACTTTAATTTAGTTTACAAAAAAGATGGAATTTAGTCTTTATTGCATCAAAAGGTGTTATAGTGCAAATTTTGGCATATCCTGAGCAAGCCAAAACATAAGAGTCTATTTCTCTAAAAAATCTTACACATTTCTTATCTAAAAAATTCTAGAGAGAGAGATACAATATGGAATAAGATGGAGCATATATATATATATATATATATATATATATATAATGGGGAGAAGAGAGGGGAAACTATGATGGATTAGAACCAATTCAAGGCTACTAAGTCATGATCTTATAAAAAAATAATCAATATTTTAAGATCTATATAACATAATTGAATGTCCACTATCCTTATCTATCCTCCAGGTCTCCTCCTTAGAACTTCATGCCACCTTCTACTTGATTTGTTGACATAGACAAAATTATCATATCTTAGACTGAAACCTTCATGCCACATCTACTTTGAATGGCCATAGGTATCTATTTACAAAAAATGTAACCATATCAAAATATGAGACACTTCCCCATAATAACATTTATGTTTATATTTTCTCCAACTTGAACATAGGTCCACCATAGATCAAAAACCAATCCAATATATCAATTTTCACATAGTCACAATATCCATGAAAGTTTGATAGAAATTAGTCTTGCTTTATCTATGTATTAAGCCCAACAATACCTATTTTTCCTCTAAACCATGTGAGAGTTGAGGAGCTACTGCATATGAGGATCTTCAATCTAGAAGAACAATGAACACATCAATGGAGTAATCCTACAACATGGTTGATAGGTTATAAATTATTGACTAGAGGTACTTTATAAACTTTAATGGAAATAAAAATTTATACTTGACCATTTTGCTTGAATGACTACATCTACTATTGATCAAAATCTAATGGTGACATGGCTCTTTAAAGTCTTCATTCACATGGGTTGAAAACTAGTTAGTCAACCTCCATCAAAAGATTTTGGATTTTCACTTTATTTATTGGTTTTTGATTGATAAATTAGACATATAAACTTGTGATAAACTTTTTTCTCCTTATCAATCCCCAAGATACACTAACTCCTTGACTTTAATGCACATTGTTAGATCTAGATGTATGAATTAACACAAGCCTTTGATCTAAATCCTTTGACTCTTTGACTTTAACTCATATCATTAGATCTAGATGTATGAATGAATGAAAACCATATATATTCCTAAGACCCACAATTTAAAATCAAAAAACTAATTCAAAAGACCCAAATTTGATGTCTATATGCCTGTATTTGACATCTACATGAACGTCTTTGATGTTTGCACGAATGTCTTAGGATTTTTAAACCCTAAAGGATATTTTTTATGGATTAAATTTGATAGCTACACACCTATATTTTATATTTATATATCCATCAATGATGTCCATGCACTAATTTCTATTTTTAACCCCAATGGTTAATTGTCGAGGCTTAAACTTGACACTTGCATGACCATCTTTATCTAATTGTTCTACTTTGAAGGATTATATATCAAGATAGAGAAGTCATCAAGACATGAAATTTTTAGAGGATGATGTTAGCATTAAGGGCATAATTTACATATGACTCTTTTGGATTGTGATGATTTTTTAAGAAAACTTATTAAATACATAATCTAGTTGGCTCATCCACTTTTACATGATGCCTTGGTGATGGTCTGGTTTGTTTAAACTTATGCTATGATATTTTAATTGATTCTTGAAAGATCAAATAATTTTTGAGGCTTGTGAAAACTTGTCCTATGACTCTAAACCATTCAATCACCATAAGAACCTACTTAGATCCCTTATCTATATTTATAGACCTGATTCTCAAATATCAACAAATTCCACTTTAAGATTTCTTAAATTATTTCAAAAGGTTTAAAATGATATGTGATCTCCTCTTGAAGTCCATATGCTATTTGTGACATTGGGCCACTCTCTAATTAGGGCTCTACTCAGCTTCCCATTCTGAACTAGGCATGTAGGCCAAATTTGGCCAATAGTTCCTAATCTACTTAGTGAAGTACTAAAGAGGTGAATAGGTCTCCATGAGACCTATAATGGCTACTAAGGCCTATTTGAAAGGTGTAGCTTCCTAAGGGTGATCAATGGATGCTATGGCTAACCTATGAGGTTGGTATTTAGTTATGTCTCAGTGTAATAGAAGCCTTAAGGGTTAAGGAAAGTATTATGGCTAATAAAGAAGATGATATTCATGAAGGCTCTATAAAGATTAAAATCAAAGGTGATGGTTTCTCGATTTTGGGTGGAAAATAAAAAGAGAGTAGAGTGATGAATAAAAAAGGGAATAAGTATGCCTAGAAAATGGATTGAAGAGTAGAGAAGATTGAGGATTGTGTGTATGACATGTAGGTCATAATTATGATGTCATAATAGTGTACTTATAGAATTGAATATTGTAGATGAGCGAAGAGGTCTAGAGTGATCCAAAAGGGTGTTTTAAATGCATTTCTTGTGTGTATAATCTTGAGAGAGTGTGAAGGGTTGAGAGAGAGATGTTATACATTTTTTCTCCATCAGATTGAAAGGCAATCAAAGTTTTAGAGATATTGATTTCATAGATGTTGTGTGGGCGATCAACATCTAAAATAAGTTGGTTCTTGTTCATGCTTAGGGGTGGTTGCTCCTTGTGAAGTGGGTGCTTCACTAAAAGGTCTCATGTTTGTGATAATTTTATAAGACAAGTAGTCCATGTGTTTTTAGGCTTGAGAGTGGGTTTTATTCCCCATGAGGGTTTGTCACATAATTCATGTGTTGTGTACTTGATCTTTATTTTTCATTATTATGAATGATTTGTATTTTTTAATAATTCTTGTGGTGATTAATTAAGGGTTTAAAAGGATTGGAATTGAGGTTTGGATTATCTTGCATCATTGATTTACCCCACCTCTCAGTGATTTTACCTATAATAGAGTAAACTTAGGACATTGAAGAGGATCCACCTTATGACCAATAACCATGATACTAGTGTAATCAGGGTAGAACCAGTAGTATACCACTTTGGTAGGTGTTTTGGTAATGCTTGGTGAAATCCTAGGCAAAGGATAACCATGAATGGAAATATAGACACGAGGGTATACATCCTCTACAACTTTGATGATGTTCCTGACATATGAGTATATGTGTATGAAATAGTAATAGTCACATATTCTATTCTTGATAACATTAAGGTTAGGACTACATAGAACCCCATTATGCCTTTATATTCTTCCCATGACTACATATAATAGGTAAGACATCATATAAAAATTTCCCCATGGGTCCTCCTATCTTTGTGAAAAGTTTGTTCTTGTAGGTGGACACTAATGACTTCTCTCAATGGATAGGTGCACTCTAAAGTACTGAGTAGGTCTACAAGGGAAAGACATTCTAGATGAAGGAAATGGATTCTTATTTGGCTAAAGAGTTAGTTTAATAGTGCCATGCTTATGTGAATTCCCAACCTGAATTGGATGATAGGGATGAAATTCTTAATATGTTCTTTGATAGTGAACATCTCACCTGGGAGAAGACACTTCCCTGTTACTCCACATTATTGGATTTTTTCCAAGTGACTATGGTATGCAATTCAAATATAATGTTTAGGATAGGGAGAATAAAATACCTCATGAATGCCTCTCTAGATATGCACATGACAATTGTGTTGTTGTCAATGTATCACAAATAACCACCATCTACAATTTTGCCTTCAAAGAACATGCCTCATACCAAGTCTTTACATGGCATAACCTCTAACTTAGAAGATACGTAGTAAAGGGACTATCACTTGAATAGGATCAGGTCCACTGTAAGTTATTTCTCTTTGGCTGAGATGTCATCTTCTAATGTAAATGAATCTATGTTCTTTATGACCTACCATAAATACTAGTAATTAGGATAGAGGCCATTGAACATAGTTGCATCAAAATTCATACCTAAGTACTTAGTAGGGTCCTTGTTGGAAAACCTAGAGGGTGTTGAGGGTCCCTTGTATGATCTATATGAATATGGCATATCTATTTGATGGATGCTAGTATGATTTAATATTTTAAAAATGGTAGGCACTAGACTGAGTTATGCAAGTTGTAAGTCATTCTAGTCATAGCTAGGGATTTTGAAATTATAGAAGGCTAAGTTTTATCAATCTCTTGAAAATTAAATGAGATGAAATTTATTAGGTATCAATGTTATAGATTTTTGAATTCATTCTAGTTCATGCATCATTAATCACCAATGTCTATAAGCTTATCACCTTCATTCAATTCAAACTTGACCACCCAGCTTAATGTACATACCACATAGGATGTTTACTCATTCAGGGTGACATGGTTCCACCTTTACCTTTTTGAAAATTTTCATTATATGGTTTAGTTATAGGATTCAAAATTTTCCTTAGGACCTAGAATACCATAAAAATCCAATGCTCTTTGGATAAATTTATTCTGAAAGAATTCATCTAAAATCCACTGAAGGGAATAGTTCCCAAAGACTAAGTACTCTTCGAAAAGATTGTAATTTGGGTGGAACTTATTGAATATAAAGTTACTAAAAATAAAGTTTCTAAATGAAATCTCCTGATGAGAAAGTTTTTGAATGAAAGCTTCTAAATGAATATGTTTTTTCGAAACCAAATTTCGCAAAAGAAAGGTTGACATTGCTTCCAATGACTAAAGTTTTTGAAGATAAATTTTTCTAAGAGAAATCTTCCAAATGAAAAGTTTCTAATTTTTTTTTTTGAGGATAAAGTTGCCAACTAGAATAAAGTTTCCAAAGAAAAGTCCCCAAAATAAATTTTGAGAACAAATAATTTTAAATACCAAAGATTCTTAAGATGATATTTTCAAAGTAAATCTTTGGAGTGAAAAGTTTCTAAAAACCATGTTACTGAAGAAAAACCTTTCAAAGAAAAATTTCTAAAGATAAAACCTTTTGAAGTGAAAGTTGTCAACTAGGACAAAGCTACCAAAGATAAAACATTCCAAAGAGAAAGTTATTGATCAATACAAAGTAGATGAAGAGAAAACCTTTCGAAGATAGATTTGCTGACTGAGATAAATTTATCGAAGAGAAAAACTTCCAAAGAGAAAGTATCCAAATAAGTCAATCTGAATACCTGCCATTCAAAGCAATTCTTCCTAACTTTCCATTAATAGATTAGTTTGAAAAAGTAATTTAAAATGTAAAATAGGTATAACCTAATGTATTTAATGTTAAAAATTCTAAGATTCTATAGATAATAAAAACCAACACAAACACATACATACCTAGATAAAAAATGTCTTTTAAAAACAAAGGGGATCCCCACTTTAAAAAAAAAATACAAGGTGGGGTGTGTTGAATACAACATACACTAGCACTAAAATTTTTTATAGTCATTTTGTATTTTATTTATGACAAGGAAGTGATTTTAGACTAGTTGTGGAACATGGATCATCACCCCCTTGTCATGAAACCTTAGTTTTTAGAATTCAATCTACTCAGTGAACCCTTTAATTAAATACCCATTTGGGTTCATATCATTTACCTCCCTCTCTATTTTTAGGTTGAAACATGTTAGGGCAGTTGGTAATTCCCTTAGTGAGTTTTAACTGAGTAGCCTTGATTCTTCCCTATTTTACCACACTACCTTTTTCTTGTATCTTTATTAAAATTGATATCTCTAAGGATCTACTTGGAAATATTGACCTAAAATTTGAGGACAATTCATGGATTCAACCTCTTAATTATGAGGTTATTCATTTTCATTATTGTAATTAATTTGATAATGGCTATTTGAGCTTAGATTACACTTAAAGAATTAAGAGGGTTCCCTCTTGGTGGCAGGATTTCATTCCTAATCATATTACTGTGATGGGAGATAATTCCATGACTGATGCTTTAGATTTAGTCTCAGACAATCAATATGACATATGTGAGGATATCATGGTTGTATATGTAGAGTTATAAACAATTTTGAATCCATATCACATTGTGGTAAAAACCAAGATAGAACTAAACACATTGTTATCTAAAGGCATAAAAATTTTTGGTTCAAGAGAAATTTTTAGGGCATTATTTTGATTGAAGTTTTTATTCCTTTCTCTCTTAGAATAGATGGTGCTAAGGAGGATTGGATTGTAGTTCAAAATTAAAAAAAGGGGAGGCCAATATAAAGTCTTTGAACTAATTAATACCTCCCATAAAATCAATAATGGGGGAAGATATTAGTTCGTAAGAGTTATTATTTTTAGTGGTAGGTTGCTTATGGATTGCTAGCATTTTTAGATTATTTTGTAGACTATTTTCTGATAGGTTCATGTTCTAGTTGGATTGCCTACATGTATCATGTTTCATGTCTATTTTAGGATGTGATGAAGTGCTAATATTTATTTGTACCTAGATGTGGGTCCAGTCAAAACCATCATGTTTACCATGATAAAAAACTTTGGCATTAATTTTTTATATTAAAATGTAGATAATTGATGTAATTAAATTAGTTTGTATACATTTAATTAACATACAACCTATCCAATTTATGGTTTTATAGTAGTTATCTTACCAGATCATATGGTTAAGTTTCCCAATGTTAATAATATTTATTTGTAAATTTTTTAAAGGCATTCTACCCATAGGCACCATTTTTTCTCATTATTACTCCAAAAATTATAATCATAATTTAAATCATTTTTTTGTGATCGTGAGATCAATAACTGATATTTCCCTACAAATTTAAAAATTATTTTACTTTTACATGAAAGCATTGGCTATCTTGCATTATTTCTAACCTTGTTGTCAATGTGGAAATGTGGGTTTTATATGTAAGGGACCCATGCCATGATAGGGTGATGAAATATTTTTATAATTAAAGGGATGTTAGTTTTTATTTCTAATAAAAAATAGGAAATATTGTTACTAGAAATCAAGATATGAACATGGCATTAGCTAAGCAAAAGGAGACAATTTAGAATTTTCCCATTAAAATATGAAATATGGAAACATATCATATATACCATCTAACTAATGTGATAATGCATTTATTTATTTAAATTAATAAAATGTTTACAAAACTAATAAATATTTGTGTTTAGTAGGTGTCGATTCATTGGAAATGACCATGTTTTAGTTGTAATGCACATAATCTAAGTATAAAATGTCACTCTTTAAATTTAAATTGGTGATTTTTTTCTCCAAGATGTTATGGCTCATATTTTTTCTCTCCTAGTTTTGATTCACATAATTTCAAATGAAAAGGAGCTTGGAGAAGGTGAATTGATTTATAAAACTAAAAGTGACAAATGTACTATGGGAATATTTAAATGTCTTTCAAAATCTATGTTTAAAATTAAGTTGAATTGAATGACATTTGTAAGAGTGTACCAAATAATTAAATTTGATGATACTTTTATAACACTTGATATAATCCACATATGTAAAAAGACATGGGCTAGCTTTATTTTTTTTAAATTTATCAATTTAGTCATATCATGATTAAGTTTTCAATAAAAAAACACACTATTGCTATATTACTATCAATGGAATATTGCATGAAAAAATGTAGGGAAATATTATTTAATTTTTTGTTTCTAAAATTTGGAATTTATATAGTAGTATGTCTTTTTAAATGCAATGATTGGTTACAATAGAAAAAATAATTTTTTCAAATGATTTCTATAGTACCATGCCTTAGCAAGTACTAATAACGTGTTCCATTTTTAATCAATTTCTCACACATTATCCATCTTCAATTTTTTTTTTGTGTGTACAATAAAAATAAATTAAATAAAATATTCCTTTATTAAATAAGAATGTTCTTGTGCCACTTGGACACATTAGCAAATATGGAGCCCTAATGTCAAGAAGCAAGAATAATGACCATGAGATTATATTTTGTTTGTTGTATATTACTTTGACATCTCTTCATATTTATGTTTATTTATTTATAATTAAAAGAGTGTCTCAAGCTTAACTTTTCTAAACAATATTATAAAAGTAAATAAGCTTTCTAAATATAATACATTAGATATATGTATTAGATATAATCTATCAGTTATAATTTGTCCATTCATCTTGAATTAATACATTTCTTATATTATATGAATTTAAGCTAAACAAATAATTTATATTAAAGATTTCATTTATTTAAATTTAAAAATAATTTTGAAACACATTTATAAATATATATGATAATGACCATATTATTTGATATACAAAAATATTAACAATGTTTATACTTTATTGAGGTATGTTCTTATTGTTGGTGTTGAAGCATTGTTGTTGTCATTGATGTCAAATTCAAGTCATTAATGTCAAAGTTAGAGTTGAGGTCATGCATGGTGAGATGGTATGTGACAAAGAATTCTTTTGACAAGAGAAAATTTGAAGATAACCTAGTAATTATTTTGAGGTTGATGGCATGTAAAAGTCAGGTTCATGATACAAGGTAAACTAATATTGTGTACTAAGTGTCTTGAGAAGCCTAATCTAGTCCTGAGAGAAGGTGTATGCATAAAGAATAGTGAATCCTGGTGATTTGTGTTATAAAAAACATAATAATATTATAAAAATTTGTGTAAACATGATAAAGAGATAAAAATCCTTGATATGAGTTCCAAGATCAAATTTTGAAGTCGAGTCCTTACTTCAGAGACCTAATAAGAAGGCATAAACCTGGTAGCATGATGAATTGAGTAATATGAGACATGTGTGAAGAAGTTTGGTAGTGTGTGATCATGGGATGAATTAATTTTACATGTGGATGAGGTATTTTTAGTAGTGTAATATGTTTAAAATATGTTTAAAAATAATTTTTATACCACAAAATTGTTCCCATAGGTTTATCAAGACTTGATCTTCTTGACTATGTTTTTGATGCTACAAGCAATTTTCTATGTATGAGTGAGAATGATATTCCTAAGTATTTTTGCATAGATTTTATGAATAAAATACATATTAATTTGTTATATAATTATAATAATTTAATTTAACACATTTTTATTCATGATAAACTCCCATGAAGGTGTGAAAATTCAAAGGATTTTGACTAGGTCCTTAAGGCCCATGTGCAGTTCTAAGTGAGCATATGAAGTTGATCAGTTAGAGGTATTTTGAACTATTTGATGAATTATAATGAACATTATTTTGAACCTAAGGCCATGCATATTATATAAATTTTATTTTTTTGGGTTTATGTATCAAAATTTATTGTATGCATCATATTTTCATGACAAACTTTTTAGTAGTGAGAAGGCCTAATTGTGAGTAGACCTAATTGGGTGGTTCAAGGAGTGAAATGAGACAAATAGTGTATGAGACCTAAGATTATATTATAAATGGTATAATTTAATAATTTTTTAATTTTTTAATACATTTTTTGAGGCTCATAGTGTTCAAAGTTAGTCTAAGTGAAATGTGTGCTTAGAGAAGGCCTAATTGCATTATGTCTCTATTAGGCCTAATGGTGGTTTTAGCCCTTAAGGGTAATTACTGATATATGTAGTGGTTTTTTCAATTTTTAAATGTGTTTATTTATATATTAAAAATTTTATTCAAGTATGGATAGGTTATTTTAAAACCAATATGTGTGATATCAAGAGTCAAGTATAAAAAGAAGGTCTAATAAGCCTAATTTGACTAGTTAGAGAATTGAGCATATGAGTGAATGATTTAGAGTTTTGGAAACTAGGTAGAGGGATTTAAAATTATTATATATGTGTTATTAATATGTCATGAATATATAAATATGTTTATAAAGGTGATTATCAATATCATTTGACCTAATTCTACCAAAGAAAGGGCTAGTTGAGCAAGAAGGCCTAATAGGCTATTTGAGAGAGATAGAAGAGCGAGATGAGAAAAAGAAGGAGGTCATATTCAGTTGAGTGAGTAATATGTGTTTAAAGGTGATAATATATTAAATTCATCTGATTTTATTATTATTTATTTATGGGTTTGGAGCCTCTTTGTAAGTTGGTGCTAGCTAAAGGACTAGTTGAGTTGGTGCTTGACTAGTGAGGGGTTGGTGCCTCAATAAAAGTTTGATCCATTTATTATATTAATGTATTAAAATATGAATATCAGTGATTTTTATCATTGAATAAGGTTTTCAAAATATATATTATGTTCTTATGTTGTTTTATTTCATAATATGTTTGTGTATGCATTGGTTAATGTATGTATGTGAATGAATACTTCATGGATGTTACGTGAAATTGAAAGAATGTTTTAATAAAAATAATTCATACCACATCTCAGTATATGTAATTCCAAAAATAAATATTATATTATGTAATTTAAAGGATATATAATAACTTAAAGGATATTCCAAGCAAGGGAAGATGGCTAGTAAAGCAAAATGTAGTTTTTCTACAAGCAAGGCTCCATTGTTTAATGGATCCAATTATGATTTTTGGAGTGTTAGGATGAGGAAATATATGATGTATAAAGGTCATGATGTTTGTAAATTATTCTTGGATGGATATATTTCACCCCTATTCCTCCTACAAAAGTAGCAAGTAAGAAGGCTAGTGATAAGAACTCAAAAGTAATGAAGGGTATTATATGTGGCCTATCAAAGGCAAAACTTGTGAAGGTAATGAATTGTATGTATAATAAATAAATTTGGATAATTTGAATATTATTCATGAGGGATAAATCAAATTAATTTTTTTTAAGTTACAAACCCATATAATATAATTTGAAATCCTGAGGGTGAATGAAGATGAGACCGTTGTAGCCTACGTGTTGAGGAATGATGAAGTGATCAACATCATAAGAGGCATATGTGAATAATTTAAAGAGTTTGATGTGTTTAAAAAAGTTTTGAGATATCTAAATTTGAAATTTGATTCTAAAGTATCTTCTATTGAAGAGATACAAGTTATAGACAAGCTATAGATGGATGGACTTCATGTCACCCTAAGAGCCTATGAGATGAGTAAAAGTGAAGGAAGACATAAAAATAAGGAAGTTGCATTCAAGGTAGAAAATAAGCCAAAGGAGAACAAACAAGGTAATAAATTCAAACATAATGATGAATATGATATTGATGATGATGAATTGATACCTATGTTTACAAGATAGTTGAAAATAGGTTCAGGTAAATATAAGGGCAAGATACCCTTTAAATGCTTCAATTGTGGAGAGAAAGGACATTTTGACAACAAGTTACATCATAAGCATAAGGAAAAGGATGATGAAGAGCATGATGAAGGTCATTGTGATGATAAAAGGTCCTATAGATCTGATAAGATCAATAAAATCCTTAGAAGGTATGATGACAAGAAAAAGTTCTTCAAGAATAAAATAAGTCTCTACACCAAGGAATATTACAACTCATCTAATGAGAGTGAGAGAAGTGATTATAAAAGTTATGATGAAGGTGATGGTCCTGATGTCAATGAATTTATCTTCATGTCTAAAGAAGCAAGCTGATCAAATCAATAAGAGTCCATATGGATTGGAGTGCTATTGGTGATTCATACAAAGAAGGACATGAGGTGGACTTTGAGGTTGAGTTGATGAATAATTTAAAAGAATTAAATATGGTAAAGAAGAAGAATAGGGTGATGAGGTATCTTATCATAGATTATGAGAATCAAATAAACTTTTTTGAAGCCGTATTAAGCAATAACTCCAAGGAACAAGAGGAAATAATCAAATAGGTGGAGACTCAACTTGAGATTGTGACTACTAGTCTAAAAACTCGAGAAAAATAATGTTATAATTGAAATATATTCCTTAAGATCTGAGTTGGATCAGGCATCAAGTAAGTTTAAGTCCTTTGTGAGGTTTGAAAATAATTCTAATGATCTAGACAACATTTTTAGTATTAAAAAGACTACTATTGAAAAAATATGACTTGGTTTCAATAGAGACCAAAATAAGAACACTAATGTGATCAATAAGGTCAATGATCAATCAAATAATGAGGGTACTCATAGAATAAAGGATAATACTAGCACACAACCTATTACTATAAGGTATGCTAACATTTTTCATGGATATTTTTATTCATGTAACCAATTTGGACATATAACAAGGCATTATAGAAGACCCTCCAAGAATGATTATGTATGGAACTATGAGGAGATTCATCAGTCAAGAGGTATGGGTCATGGTGTGTTTCCATCAAAAGGAATAATGTGTTTAAATTGTCATAAAGTTGGTCATATTATAAATTACTGTAAGCATGGATTCTCAAGACAAAACAAGAAAGTTTAGAACCCTAGAGTACAAGAAAGAAGATAAGATAGTAAGTGGAAACCCAAGGTATCTAAGGTTGATGACTAGTCTGGAAGTCCAAGTGGACTATTTTCCATTGTAGAGCATAATCAAGATCCAAAGGAGTGACAATAATTCTCTTTGTCATCTTAAATTTTTAATGAAGGAGACAATAATAATAATAAAACAAGAGATAATGTTGTTCAAAAGAAGTTTGAGGAGGTCATGACAAAAGGGTATTCAAGCCTAAGAGGGTCATGAAAGAAGTTCAATATAGGAAGGATATAGAGATCTAGGAATCTCTTGAGTTTATGTTGTTTTAGTTATCTAGAGTAGATGTGACTCCATAGGATCTAAGGAGGCACTCAGCTAGTAATCAAGAAACATGAAAGTTGCTTGGTTTTAGGAAGAGTTTTTATGTTCTTTAGTGATCTTCAGATTCAAGGTTTAGTCAAGATTCTACATAGGTGTGATCATAAGAGATTGGTCACAAAGATCTTGTATGATGACTTGATCAAACCAAGTCACAGTCTTGAAAATATTTGAATTTATCATGGAGATAAGGAGAGCCAATCATACTCTATGAGTAGGTACGTAAGCTTGATTTATGTTAAGTTTGAAAAGGTGTGTTATTTCAGGTCCAAGGATTAGATAATTTCCAATAATATTACCCTTTTTCATTAATGTCAAAGGGGGAGAAAGTTATAATTTGGGAGAAAGGTCAGTTTGAAGAAGATCCAAATTAGGGAGATGTGACTAATCAATTTTGTGTAAACATTTATGATCAATGACAAAGGGGAGATTGTTGAGGTATGTTCTTGTTGTTGGTGTTAAAGCATTTTTGTTGTCATGGATGTCAAATTAAAGTCATTAATGTCAAATTTAGAGTTGAGGCCATGCATGGTGAGATGGTATATGATAAAGAAGTATTTTAACAAGAGAAAATTTGAAGGCAACCTTTTGTCTCTCTCTATTGAGAGAGAATTTTAAGGCAACCTGGTAATTTTTTTGAGGTTGATGGAAAGTAAAATTTAGGATCATGGTAAAATTTAAGCTACTATCATGTACTAAGTATCTTGAGAAGCCTAGTCTAGTCTTGGGAGAAGGTGTATGCATAAATCATAGTGAATCTTGGTGATTAGTGTTAGTATATGCATAAGAAGAGTATAAAAAGATATGTAAACATGAGAAAGAGGAAAACAAGCCTTCAAATGAGTTCCAAGGTCAGGTTTTGAGGTTGAATCCTTACTTGAGAGACCTAATAAGAAGGCATAGGGTTAGTATCATGTTGACTTGAGCAATATGAGACTTGTGTGAGGAAGGTTGGAAGTGTGTGAGTATGGTATTAGTTCCTTTGAAATTTGGATGAGGTATTTTGAGTAGTGAAATAAGTTTCAAGGTCTAATCATGGTCTAAATATGACTGGTAGGTTCAAGGCCTAGGGAGTAAAGAGACCTAGTGTGGCCTAATGAGGGGTCAAGATCATTTACCAAGGTGAAAAATATCTTGAGATAATTTACATATGTGTGAGATGTTGTTTTAAGTGTGTTAATCAATTTTGATGTCATATCCTAAATGAGAAATCATGAAAATTGGTGTTAAGGTTTTATGTGTGCATAGAATGGGGTTTTATAGACCCGAAAAGGAAATTTTTATGCTCTTTGGAATGTGAAACCTTTGCATGAGATCCTAAATAGTTAATGGAAGTTGGCTAAATTACATATCTTGATGTTTTTGGCATTGGTTTTAGAGTTGAGGGGTAATCCTTTATGAATGATTTCTAAGGGAAACCAATCAAAACCATCCTAAAATTCTCATAATGAACCGATAGGAAATATCTATTTAATTATGGATAAAAATGGTTTTTTTGACATAATTTGATGTTTTAAACATGTAAATTACTCTTCCAAGTTTCTCTACATGGTTCTAGTTTTTCAAAAGAGTGAGTAGAAGCTACATGAAACCCCTTATTTTTTGGATTTTTGATATAGTATATAGGGTTGACTAGGTCAAAACATGAAAATGGATGGAAAATGATGTGTGATAATTTTTTATTATGTTAATATAATTTTATAATCATGTTTTAGACCTAAAATTTTGTAAATTGGTCATGGAAGTCAACATATTGCTAAAAGGGCCTACTGGGCAAGACAGTGAGAAAATTAGGCAATAATGAGAAAGAGATTAGGGATGGATCCAAATGTATGGGTTAATTTTTAAATACATATAACTCATATCTAATTTTTAAATTTTTTTTTGAAGCACAAAAACATACTAAAAGTTGTTCTCAAAGTGATCTATCTAACATAGTGAAGTTTGTGTAGGGTGAAGATGTGAGATTAGTTTGTAAGAATAATATTGATATTGAATATTGTAATATATATACTAAAATATGTTATAATTATTATTAAATTTAATTAAAACTAATTTTAATATCACAAAAGTTTCCCATAGGTGTTTTAATACTTAATCTTCTTGACTATGTTTTTGATGTTATAGGCCATTTTCTATGTATGAGTGAGAATGATCCTGTGTCTTTTTGCATAGAGTTGATAAATAAAATACACATTAAGTTTTTATATAGATATAATAATTTTTTTACCACATTTTTATTCATTATAAACTCCCATGAATTTGTGAAAATTCAAAGTCTTTTGACTGGGTTCTTAAGGCGTATGTGCAGTTCTAAGTGAGCATATGAAGTTGATTAGTTAGAGGCATTTTGACATGTTTGATTAATTATAATGATTTTTTTTTTGAAAATAATTTCATTTATATTTTATCCATGTTATTTTTTTTTTAATGTTTAAAAATTTATTTTATGAATCATATTTTCAAGATAGACTTTCTGGTAGTGAGAAGGCCTAATTGTGAGTAGACCTAATTGGGTGGTTCAAGGAGTTGATTGAGAAAAATAGTGTTGGGGACATAATATGATATTATCATGGGTATAATTTAATATTTTTTTAATTTTTAATCCATTTTTTTAGGGTCATATTTTTCTAATATGGTCTAAGTGAAACGTGTGCTTAGAGAAGGCCTAATTGCATTAGGTCTCTATTAGGCCTAATGGTGGTTTTGGCCCTTAAGGGTAGTGACTGACCTATGTGGTGGTTGTTTCAATTCTTAAACATGTTTTTTGATATATTTAAAATTTTATTCAAGTATATATATGTTCTTAGTAGACAAATATTGGTAAGATCAAGAGTCGAGTATATAGAGAAGATCTAATAAGCCTAATTTGACTAGTTAGAGAATTGAGCATATGAAAAAATGAGATAGAGTTTTGGAAAATAGGTAGAGAGATTTAAAATAATTATAAATGTGTGATTAAAATCTCATGAATATCTAACTATGTTTATATAGGTTATGAGAAAGGTCATTTGACCTAATTCTACCAAAGAAAGGGCTAGTTGAGCAAGAAGGGCTAATAGGCTATTTGGGAGAGATAGAAGAGTGAAAAGAGAAAAAAAGAGGTAATATTAAATTGAGTGATAAATAAGTGTTAAAATTTTATAATATATTCAAGGTATTTGAGTTGGTGCTGAGTTACTTAAGGGGTTGGAGCTGCCTTTTGTGTTGGTGCTTGCTAAAGGACTAATTGATTTAGTGTTTGACTAGTGAGGGGTTGGTGCTCTTTATGGGGTTGGTACCTCACTAAAAGTTTTATTAATTTATTATAGGATTGTATTAAAAGTTTTGAATCAGTGGGTTTTATCCCCAAAAAAGGTTTCCCACATATATCCTATGTTATTATGTTATGTGATTTCATAAGATGTTTGTGTATGCATTGGTTAATGTATGCATGTGAATGAATGCTTTATGGATGTCAAGTGAAATTGAAATAATGTTTTAAGACAAATGATTCATCCCCCCATATTATTATATATAGTTATAACATTTGGTATTAGATCAGTGATAGGAATTGTTGTATATCTAGATTACACCCTAGCTAAGAAGGGGATTGTTCAGGTCCTCTTGCTCAAATCTAGTCCAACATGAGAATGACCCTAAGATATGGGTCAATAAATATTGGGTCAAACCTATAGATAAGGATGTATTAATTTTGTATCTATCACCTAAACTAATAATTTCTTGGAAAAGGGGAGAGAGAGTAACATTAATATAAGAAAGCATATAAAATGAGGTGATGCACCAGTCTTCGAGAAAAAATTATACTTTTCACAAGAAAAACTATAAGATACATTAAAATCCAAAGAATATAAATCCCAAATAAGTATTTAAAAATAAGGCATTGATCAACTATCAAATTATCATGAGAGGGTAGATATCCACTTCCAAGCTAATCAAGAAACTATATATTGCACTTGAAATGACCTGTGTGGACTACAAAACAGTTAATTAAGGTAAGGAAACTTAGACATAGGCAAGGAAATAATATATTAACTTAGTCATAATACATGAATTCATATAACATACTTCAACTCAATTTGTAAAATTATGCAATTTAGTCTTTATTGCATCAAAAGGTATTACAATGCAAATTTTGGCATAAACTGAGTAAGCCAAAGCATAAGAGTCTATTTCTCTAAAAAATCTTAGATATTTATTGTATAAAAACTTCCAAATGGAGATAAAATGTGGAATAAGATGGAACATATATAGAAAAGGGGAGACGAGAGGGGGAACTATGATGGCTTAACACCAATTTGAGGCTATTGAGTCATGATTTGATCAAGAAGGAATCAATCTTTTAAAATATCTATAACATAATTGAATGTCCGTTGTCCTTATATATCCACCAAGTCTCCTCCTTGGAACTCCATGCTACCTTATACTTGATTTTTTGACATGGACAAACTTCTCATATCTCAAAACTGATAGCTACATGCCATATCTACTTTGGATGGCCATAGGTATCTATTTATATAAAATGTGACCATATCAAAGGATGAGACACTTCGTCAAAATCACATTTGTGTCTATATTTTCTCCAAATTGAACATAGGTCCACCATAGATAAAAAACCAACCTAATCTATTAGTTTTCACATAGTCACAATATCCATGAAAGTCTGACAAACATTTAGTCTTTTTTGATCTCTATATTAGGCCCAAAAAGACCTATTTTATTTCTAAACAATGTGAGAACTGAGAATCTACTACACATGAGGGTCTTCAATATGGAAGATCAATGAACACATCAATGGATTAATCTTGAAATAGGGTTGATAGGTTTTAATTTTTTAACCAGAGGTCCTATCTAAACTTTAATGGTGACAAAGCTTTATCTTTGACCAACTTGCCTATATGACTGTATCCATTGTTGACCAAGTTTTAATGGTGACATGGATCTTTTAAATATTTGTTCACTTGGGTTGAAAACTAGTTTTTAAACCTCCATTAGAAGATTTTAGATTTTCACTTTGTTTATAGGTTGTCAATTTCCAACTCAGACCTATCAACTTATGCAAAACTATCTTCTCCTTATTGGTCCCCAAGATACGTTGAATCCTTGACTTTAACTCACCATCAGATCTATATGTACAAATGAATGTGATCCTTTGAATCTTTTAATTTAACTCACATTATTATATATAAATTTAAGAATGAGTGTGAACCCTATATCTTTTAGGGACCCACCATTTGAACTCAAATAGCTAATTCATGAGACCCAAATTTGATGTCAGCATGCCCATATTTGACATCTATATGAACATCTTTGATGTCTATACAAAAGTTTTATGATTTTTGAAACATAATGGATATTTTATATGGATTAAATTTAACATATATGCACCCTTATTTGACATTTTCATAACTTTCATTGACTTCAATATGTCCATCTCCTTTTTGAACCCTAATAGTTAATTTTTGAGGCTTAAACTTGATTCTTGCATGACCATCTTCATCTACTTATTCTAATTTTAAGGATTATATATCAATATAGAGAACTCATCGAGACATTAAATTTATAAAATACTATCTTAACATTAAGGGAATCATTTTCATGTGACACTTTTGGCCTGAGATGCTTTTTAATCAAACTTATTAAGTGCATGATCAAGCTGGCCCATCTACTTCTGCATGACATCCTAGTGATGGTCTAGTTCATTTACACTTGTGATATGAGATTTTTCTCAATTTTTGAAATATATAATGATTTATAAGGCATATAAAAACTTGACTTATGACCCTAAACTATTCAAGCACCATGAGAACCTACTTGGATCCTCTTTCTACATTTCTAGACCTACTTCTCAAAGATCAATAAATTACACTTTAAGCTTGATTAAAGTGTTTTAATAGATTTCATATGCTATGTGATATCATATTGAAGTCCATATGATCATTATGACATCCAGTCACTCTTCAATCATGACTCTTCTCATCTTCTCATTCTAAACTAGGCATGCAGGCCAAATGTGGCCAATAAGAACCTCACTCTCATTTAACTAAAAATATTGAATATGTTATATTGTATTCCTTTTATGGAAGGAATAAATATATATAATTGGCCTCTTCTAGGGGAAACCTCCTATTAGAGAAATATCTATTAAAAATAACTTCTTGGATGCCTAACACTAACCTATACCCCTTTATTTATACTAATTTTCAGCTACACAACTCTTTATTATTATTAATGTGGTACTAAACCAATATCCACTATTATATTAGATATTATAATATTATACCCCTATATAGGAAATTATATTCCATCCTAATTAAAAATGTTTCTTCCTCAAAACATGATAATAATTACTTAATAAAATAGGATGCTGACCATATGGAAGCGTAACCATGCATTTGTTTAGACTTCCACTTCTTTTTTGGGGTTGGGATGTGAGCATGTATAGAAATAAATTAAACTCAAACACTAAAACATGAGAGTGAAGTGCATATATATTGATAGATGGAGTAACCTCTGCTTGAAACATGAGGTTAGAGTTGATCACTAAAAGTTGAATCTTGATAATCAACACCTCAAATTGAGAACAAGGATACACAAAATATGATTCTTGGTGAGCCAAAATGCCATCCCCCTTAGAATTTTCATCTAAGGGATTTGAATAATCAATTCCTAGCTTGGGATCTATGATTGTTAGCTTGGGCTCATTGAGGGGATACTCAAGCATGGTGATTTATTGAATGGGATTAGCTGGAACTTGTTGCAGTGCATTTAAAAGGGGATAATTATCTAGTTTGTTTATGGATTGAAAAGTTGGTGTTATGTAGGGATAAAAAAATAAAGGTATTTCACCATGATAATAGTAGATGAAATCTTCTATGAACTTAGCTAATCCCATGACTTCCATCATGGATTATGGTTACCACATTTGAACATCTACTTGAAACTCATCTTGAAGTCTACTAATGAAGCAATAAATAAAGAATGTAATATATATGCCATTGGTTAATGTTTTGAACTTAGAATAATATTCCCTAATATTACCAGTTTATTGAAGTTGAATTAATGTACCAATGAAATTATCACTAAAAATAATAGGAAGATCCATAAGAACCAAAGAAGTGGATGTTGGCTTCAACCAAAAATTCATCCTTTATAATACATCCAATATTTTTATTTTTTTGGACACTCACAAAAAAAAAAATACAACCAATAATTTTAATCTCACTAATAACCTAAAACACAAAGGTTACTAATGTAGGGGAAATCCAAGAACAAACACACATGTTCTGATTCCTCTTGTTAGGATCTTGCTCCTCAGAAAGAGCACAATATGATTACCAAATATAAGCAATTAAATATGCGGAAATAACCAAAAACACAAGTAACTAGAATTCACCAATAGCATAGAATATGAGAGACAATACACTATCTTGTATTAACACTTTAAAAAAAAGAATACTACAAAGAGCCGCCACACTCTTCCACCTTACAGAGGTTTCCCACACCTCAAGTGTACAGTAATTCTTCTTCACAACACTCTCCTACACAAAAAAATGGTCCCAACAACCAACTCACACACAGAATTGGTGTTCACCTCTCCAACCAGTCAGTAATAACCCTGTCGGTACACCAAGCACTCTATAGCACTTCAAGTTGATCTCCCATGAACCTGCAACCTACAATTCAACAGACCAAACTTACATGTAGATCCCCTATGAGCTTGCAACAACCTACAACTCAATGATCTTACAATGGAAGGAACTCTTCCTTTCTATCTCATACATATACAATACATGCCAATGGGTCTATAAATAGATCCCTAACTTAAAAAATAACTTAGACTCTTAATTTAGACAATTATCCTCGCAACTCAAGACTCTAACTAGTCTTTACATGCAAACTCTTTGTTCACTTAACTAACTATCCGTGCAACAAACAGTTCTGGAACACACAAGTGATCGATGCCGGTCCCTGCTTGCCTGGTTCTACCGACGTCGGCTGACTCTCTGCCATCGTCAGTGGCCTTCTGCACTGGTCACGACCGACGTCAGTCCTGATGCTGACGCTGGTGCTCCTAGATCTCAGCACCCTTTTGTTCCTACTGTTTGCAAAGAGTTGAAGCTTTTAGCTCCATAACCTAACAATCTCCCACTTGGAGATAAATAGCTGCAACCTGTACCTATACCTGTACTCCATCTAGTTTGTTCCCTTGGCTTTGTATCCCTCCCCAAGATCACTCTTGAAGACCAACCACCACAAATCCTATAGTGCAAAACCTGTCATCCAAATTACCTGCCACATCTGTATCTACAACCATGTAGATAAGAACTTGACCCTGCAAAGCATGTGCACCTACTGCTGGTCCCACTGAACTGCCCTTCAGTATTACTTTCCCAGATTGACTCCAAACTTGTGACAACTCCCACTACTTGGGAAAACTCAGGTTTAGTACATACCATGCACTTAACCTCATTATGTTAATCAAGACACCTGTTCTGTGAACTGTCCAACCATCGGCGTGCTAACCGGTCTCACACAATCATCCTGAAAAAAAGTCAACAAGACCTTCCATGTCTCTAGAACACACTCATGCCAAAGAATCTTGCTACTCCCAAATTCTCCATGACACACCCCTGAACTAGCTTTACATTTAGTTCAGCAATACCTGTATATGTAACCCTGCAACACGCACATCATACAAAAATAGGATAATGTAGCTAATATTATCCAACCTAGTAAAGAGAAACACAATGATCAAACCTCCATTATCCTGCAGCTAATACAAGACCATATACCCTGATCTTCTGTCTCACGTATCCATTTCCGCTCTTCTTCATCCTGAACATCCATTCATCTCTCAGTGCTTACTTCCAGCTGGCAACTCTACCCAAAACACCTATTTGGTTCTCCTCCAAGGAATCACGTCCTCATTCATGCCAAGCTCCCACTGTTTCCTGGATCTACCTATTATGCTTCTTTAACAACTTCCTGGTTCTATGCCATAAGTGAGCAACAAGTAGTGTAAAGAAGGGAAATGACAAATTTAAGAACTTACTTATGCCTTCAGTCCTCCATATGGGCGCTTGAGACGCCATGATAGCTAGCTGTCCACCCAAAATTCATCTCAGTGACCGATGTCGGTCACATCTTAGTCTGCAACCAATTGATGTCGGTTCCCTACAACTGCCACCTTGTCGACGTCAGTTTCCCCTAGCCGATGCCAGTCATTATCTGCCCTGAGTCACCGACATCGGGCTGCACATAGCTGACGTCGGTCCCTGTCTGGATGCTGACATCGATTTTCATGTCGACATCGGTCTCTATGTTTTTCTAGTGAGACCTGACCTTTTCCTGTGAGCCCCTTTTGGATCAAACCCTTGTCCAAATCACCCTTGCTCTGCTCAAAATTTCTTTGCATCTTGTGTTGAACTCTGTCCGTCACCTTCTCCTTGAAAACCAAGGCTTTCCTATTCTTGTCACTAACATCAGATTCCTCAAGAAACATCACCTTCTTCTTCTACATACAAAAACCACGATCCATGCCTTCCAAATCCAAAAGCATACTCTTTGACTCAAGAACAAGCATCTCTTTCTTATCTATGTGACCAAGCCTATTAAGCCACATCTCTGAATCTACAGCTGAAGTAGATAACCCAGAAAGAGAATCAGTAATACAAGTAGATAGATAAAGTGTACCTACTTTATTACCTCTAGCTACAACAAGTGTACCCTTGGTAACCTTCCAAGAGTCTGTTGTGAGAGTTACTGTGCAACCCTCATCACCCAAACTTCTAACAGAAATCAAATTCTGTTCCAAAACTGGGACATGCATGACCTCCTTTAACACCCATGTGTCACTTGTCTACAATTTCAGCTTCACTTTTCCTTTGCCAACAATCTAACAAGGCTTACCATCCCTTACACAAATTTCTCCAAAGTCTCCTTGGACATACTCATGAAAAAATTCCCTATGTGGGGATGCATGAAAAAAGGCACCAGAATCTAAAACCCAAGATTCTACTTTATCCAAAGAACATACCAAAGCATCTTGTGTAAGGTAATCCACAACATCTACTTCTTCTCCATGTCCTTCATGCTGATCTTCACCCGATCTACAATCTCTCTTTAAGTGCCCTTGCTTTCCACATTTCCAATAGGTTATTTTGCCATACCTGGACTTGGATCTACTGCCTATCTTCGACCTTGATCTCCCATGCTCTATCTTCTCTCTTTACCTTCCTCTACCTTCAACACTCAAAGCATCTCCTGATGATTCACCTGTGCTTTTCCTGCGTATCTCTTCATTCAAGATCACACTCACAACATCATCCACTTTTAAGACTTTTGAAGCAGACACAGTGTTAGAAATTGCCATTACCAAACCTTCCCAACTTTCAGGTAATGAACACAAGATTAAGAGAGCTCTAATTTCATCATCAAATACAATATTGACTAAACTTAACTAGTTTACCAAACCATGGAAATCACTAAGATGGCTATGAATAGATCCACCTTCCAATATTTGCAAATTAGATAAACGCTTCATAAGAAATACCTTATTAGAAGCCGAGGGTTTTTCATATAAATTTGCCAAAGATTCCATCAACTCCACCGTTGTCTTACACTATGATAAGCTAGAAATCACAGATGATGCAAGACTCAATCTAATAGATCCCAGAGCCTTTCGATCAAGAACCTCCCATTCTTCATCCTTCATATCCGAGGGTTTGCAACCAACCCCACCCAACAGTAAGTATAAATCTTTCTGACACAGATAGTCCTCAATCTGCATCCTCCATAATTGGTAGTTCTTGCCATTAAACTTTTCCATTCGTAGCTTACTATCTTCTGCCATTGCTCAACTCCCACTCAAACAGAAACCCTGTGAGTAACTTGTAATCAAAACACACTACCCAGATCTAAACCAATCTGTTAGTATCCCAACCAAAAGCTCTGATACCAATTGTAGGGGAAATCCAAGAACAAACACACATGTTCTAATTCCTCTTGTTAGGATCTTGCTCCTCAGAAAGAGCATAATATGATTACCAAATATAAGCAATTAAATATGCAGAAATAACCAGAAAAACAAGTAAATAGAATTCACCAATAGCACAAAATATGAGAGACAATACACTATCTTGTATTAACACTTTACAGAAAAGAATACTACAAAGAGTCGCCACACTCTTCCACCTTACAGAGGTTTCCCACACCTCAACTATACAGTAATTCTTCTTCACAACACTCTCCTACACAAAAAATGGTCCCAACAACCAACTCACACGTAGAATTGGTGTTCACCTCTCTAACCAGTCAGTAATAACCCTGTCGGTACACCAAGCACTCTATAGCACTTCAAGTTAATCTCCCATGAACCTACAACCTGCAATTCAATAGACCAAACTTACATGTAGATCCCCTATGAGCTTGCAACAATCTGAAACTCAATGATCTTACAATGGAAGGAACTCTTCCTTTCTATCTCATACATATACAATACATGCCAATGGGTCTATAAATAGATCCCTAACTTAAACAATAACTTAGATTCTTAATTTAGACAATTATCCTCGCAGCTCAAGACTCTAACTGGTCTTTAGATGCAAACTCTTTGTTCACTTAACTAACTGTCCATGCAACAAATAGTTCTGGAACAAACAGGCGACCGACGCCGGTCCCTGCTTGCCTGGTTCTGCCGACATCGGCCGACTCTCTGCCGTCGCCGGTGGCCTTCTGCACTGGTCACGACCGACGTCGGTCCTGATGCCGACACCGGTGCTCCTGGATCTCAACAACCTTCTGTTCCTACTATTTGCAAAGATTTGAAGCTTTTAGCTCCACAACCTAACAACTAATCAAAGATGTATTCCCATGAAATTGATTATCACTAGGACACACTAGTTATTGATGATGAAACAATATAATATTAACCTTTAAACACATAGTAATGATGATATAATCATGAAATTATTGAAATGTTTTTTGAGTATAATACCAATATGGACATAAATACACATACAGACTCAAATTTTAAGACTTAAACTACTTATAACACTTATTATTCACTAAGAGACATATAATGGCAACAAAATTTTACTTTCTGCTATTTTAACATATGGAGTGATTTTTGATAAATCTAAACTATCATGAGATTAGACTAAGATGAAGACTTAGTAAATTAATAAATGTACTCAAAACATAACAAACTAAATATAAAAAATGAAAAAAAACCTAAATCTAAAAGCTAAAACATGACATGAATGTTATTGAAAATACCTAATACCACATGTCATCTTTAACAAATGATGAAATCCATGCAGAAAACATCAATGACTAGAACAAATGGTTTTTGAGTTGGATGATAGTCATAGAAGGAAAAGAGCTGAAAGAGAGCCAAGGTAGAATGACTATGCAATGATGGAGTACCACGACCAAGATGAGATCGACCAAGTTGAGGTAAATAAATATATCAATGCACAATTGAGGGAGAGCTCACCATTGATGCAAATGGTGGATGAAAAATGTGAATATACCTTTTTAGGGTTATCAAATGTGAGAATATCAATTATGTCTTAGAAAACATAGTAGAACATAAAGTGTGGTAGGACATTGAATCATTGATGCCAATGGTGGATATGTAAGTCTGAGATGCTAAGGGATATCACCATGAAGACTGAGCTATAGATGATAAGGGAGATATATTAATGGAGCTAGATTAGGATAGGAAAGATCAACATGGAGGTTGAGGGTGTATAGTGAAGGAAAATTAATCACTAAGGGATTGAGAATACTTATGGAACTAGGATGATGAGTCATGAGTAGAGATGGGTATCAGAATATGTAAAAGAGATGATATGGAAGAACAATGTTCACATCTATTATTTATAATAATCCTAGACTATATGCAAAGTATGGTAAAATTCAACATGAGTTGGATGTAGATCAAAGAGGATCTTGCTATGAAATTAGTGGAAAGAGAGGCTACCATAGGTTTGGGATAGGTAAAGATGTGTTAGCTGAGAAGAGGCTAAAAGTACATGAAAGAGCCAAGTGATTTCAATGGAGATCCATATATCCATAGAGCCAATTAAAACAAAATCAACCAAGGCAAAACTAAGTCAATGAATATTACCTTCTAGCACTTTGTTAGAAAATCCACATATATTGTAGTGAAGGTCTAGGCAGTCTGAGTTTGTGTACAAAGCAAATCCATTGAAGTAGAATGTTCTCATTAAAATTCCTAGATTATGAATGCAAATAACATAGAACCTTCAAATAAATATATAAATCCAACCTTGTATATAGTATATGTACCAAAATATTGTAGACTATAATCAAGATACAATCTATGATGCTGCTTAACAACTCTAATATACTAGATTAACAGTAGACATCTACAATATTTTTGTGTTGGTTTTCATGCAATGAATACTAAATCTACTGAAAGACTGAAAATGATTGAAAACTATCTCACTAATCTCAATTTTTCTTACAAAAAATAAAATTTGGAATGGGAAATTACTCTAATATCAATGATAGGAACCTCACTCTCATATAACTAAAAACACTAAGTCTATTATATTGTATTCCTTTTATGGAAGGAATAACTCCACATCAGTTGCCTCTTTGAGCGGGAAACCTCTTATTAAATCAATATTTATTAAAAATAACTTCTTAGATGGCTAACACTAACCCATACCCCTTTATTTATACTAATTTTCACCTACACAAATCTTTATTCTTATGCATGTGGTATTAAACCACTATTCTATTAGCTATTTTAATTTTATACCCTTATCTAGGTACAATTAACTCCTTTAAATGATGTATAATAACCTAAATTAGATTCTAAGCAAGTGAATATGGCTAGTTAAACACAAGGTGGTTTTTCTAAAAACAAGGTTCTATTGTTTAATGGATCCAATTATGATTTTTGGATTGTTAGGATGAGGAAATATCTAGTGTCTCAAGGTCATGATGTTTGGTAATCAGTATTGGATGGATATACTACACCCCCATTCCTCCTATAGATGAAACATACAAGAAGGCTAGTGATAATAACTCAAAAACAATGAATGGTATTATGTGTAGCCTATTATAGCTATAACTTGTGAAGGTAATGCATTGTATGTCTACTAAAGAAATGTGGGATAAGTTGAAGAATATTCATGAGGGATATTCCAAAGTCAATTTGGCTAAGTTAAAAACCCATATAAGATAATTTTAAATCCTAAGGATGAATGAATATGAGACCATTATAGCCTACTTATTGAGAGTTGATGAAGTGGTCAACATCATAAGAGGCCTAGGTGAAGAATTAAAAGAGTTTACTATGGTTCAAAAAGTTTTGGGATCTATAAATCCCAAATTTTATTCTAAGGTATTTTCTATTAAAGAGATACAAGATATAGGAAAGATAGATATGGATGGACTTCATGGCACCCTAACAACCTATGAGATGAGGACAAGTGAAGGAAGACCTACAAAGAAGAAAGCTAAATTCAAGGTAGAAAAGAAGCCAAAGGATAAGAATATACAAGGTAATAAATAAAATATAATGATGAATATAATATTTATGATGATGAGTGGATAGCTATGTTTGCAATAAAGTTGAAAATAGGTTCATGTAAATACAAGGGCAAGCTGCCCTTTAAATACTTTAATTATGGAGAGATTGGACACTTTGCCAACAAGTTCCATCATAAGCATGAGGAAAATGATGACGAAGATAATTATTAAGGACATGATGATGATAAAATTTCTTATAGGTTTTATAAGATCAAGAAAATATTTAGAAGGTATGATGACAAGCAAAATTTCTTCAAGAATAAAAGAAGTCTTTACACTAAGAAAGATTGTAGCTCATCAGATGAGAGTGAGATAAGTGATTCTAAAAGTTACTATGAAGGTGATGGTCCTAATTTCAATGAATTTATCTTCATGGATGAAGAATCAAGCTTCTCAAATCAAGAAGAGTCCATATGGATTGGAGGTGTTGTTGGCGATTCAGATGAAGGAGATGAGGTGGACTTTAAGCTGAGTTGATGAATACTCTTAAAAAACTGAAGATGGTAAAGAATAAGAGTAGGGTTATGATGTCTCTTATCAAATATTATGAGTATAACATCAAATTTTTTGAGTGTATTATAAGAAAAAACTCTAAATAATAAAAAGAAATAGTCAAATAGGTGGAGACTTAACATAAGATTATGACTGCTAGTCTAAAGACCAAATAAGAAGAATTTGTAAGGTATGTAACTAAAGTGGATTCCTTAAGAGCTGATTTGGATTAGGCATCAAGTAATTTTAAGTCATTTGTGATATTTTAAAAGAGTATCAATGATCTAGACAATATTCTGAGTAGTCAAAAGATTGCTAATGACAAAATAGGCCTTGGTCTCAATGGAGACCAAAAGAAGAACACTAATGTGATCAAGAAAATAAATGATCAATTAAATAATGAGGGTGATGGTAGAATGAAGGATAATACTATTAATAAACCTAATACTATAAGGTATTCTAACCCTTTCAATGGCTATTATTATTTATGTAACTAATTTGGACATAGAGAAAGGTATTATAGAAGACCCTCAAGGAATGAAAATGCATGGAATTATGAGGAGAGTCATTAGTCAAGAGGTATGGGTCATGGTGTGTTTACATCAAAAGGAATAGCGTGTTTCAATTTTCATAAATTTGGTCATACTAAAAAGTGATATAAGCATGGATTCTCAAGACAAAATAAGAAAGTTGAGAACCCTTGAGTAAAAGAAAGAAGATAAGATAATAAGTGGAAGCCTAAGGTAGCTAAGGTTGATGACCAGTATTCAATTATAAGTGGACTATTTTACATGGTAGAACATAATAAATATGCAAAAAAGTGCCAAGAATTGTCTTTGTCAACTCATATTGTTGATGAAGGAGACATGACCAATAGAACAAGCCAAAATATTGTTTAAACGAAGTTTGAGGAGATCAAGCCAAAAAGACTATTCAATCCTAAGAAGATCATGAAGGAAGTTCATTCTAGTAAGGACATGTATATCTAGTAATATCTTGAGTTTATGTTATTTTAGTTTTCTAGAGCAGATGTGACTCTATTAGGTTTCTTGGAGGCACTTAGCTAGTAAGCAAGAAACATGAAAATTGCTTGGTCTTAAGAGGAGTTTTTGTGTTATTTGGTGACCTTTAGATTCAAGGTTTAGTTAATATTCTACTAAAGGTGTGATAAAAATATATTGGTCATAAATATTTTGTATGATGAGTTGACCAAACTAAGTCACATTCTTGAAAATGTTTGAATTTATCATGAAGACAAGGGGAACCAATCATGCTCTAATAGTAGGTATGTAAGCCTGATCTGTGTTAAGTTTGAAAAGGTGTGTTTTTTTAGGTCCAATTATTAAATTATTTACAATAATATTACCCTTTTTAATTAATGTCAAAGGGGGACAAAGTCCTAGTTTTAGAGAAAGGTCACTTTAAAGAAGATCTATCTTAGGGAGTTGTGATTGATCAGTTTTATGTGAAAGTTTACCATCAATGACAAAGGGAGAGATTATTAAGATATTTTACTAATTTTGGTGTTTAATTTTTGGTGTTAAATCATTTTTTTTGTCATTTATTTCAAAATCAAGTCATTAATGTCAAAGTTAGAGTTGAGGCCATGTATGGTGTGATGGTATGTGACAAAGAAGTCTTTTGACAATTTAAAATTTGAAGGAAACCTTTTGTCTCTCTATTGAGATATAATTTTAAGGAAACATATTAATTATTTTGAGGTTAATGGCATGTAAAATTTAGGATCATCGTACAACGTAAGCTACTATTATGTATTAAGTGTGTTGTGAGACTTTTTTTTATTATAGTATAAGTTTTTTTTAATCAGGTTAAATACCTAAAATGTGATAAATTGTTCATGGAAGTTAGCCTATTGCTAAAAGGACCTAATCGGCAAGATAGTGAGAAAACTAGGTAATAATAAGAAAGAGATTAGGGATTGGTTACAAAGGATTAGGGATAGATAAAAATGCATGGGTTTATTTTTAAATTAATATTCATAATATATAATTTGTTTATAATTTTTTTTGATGCACAAAAACATGCTAAAAGTTGTTCTCAACATGATTTGTCTAACATACTGAAGTCTATATAGGGTAAATATGTGAGATTGGTATGCAAGACAAATATTTATACTAAATATTTTAATATATATATTAAAATATGTTATAATTATTATTTATTATCATTAAAAATCATTTCAATATCACAAAAGTGTTCCCACAAGTGTTCTAATACTTGATCTTCTTGACTATGTTTTTGATGCTACAAGCAATTTTTTATGTATGAGTGAGATTGGTGTTCCTGAGTCTTTTTGCATAGATTTGATGAATAAAATACACATTAATTTTTTATATATGTCTCATAAGTTCATTTTAACACATTTTTATGCATTCTAAACTCCCATGATGGTGTGAAAAGTCAAAGGCTTTTGACTGGGTTCTTAAGACCTGTGTGCAATTTTGAGTGAGCATATAAAGTTGATTAGTTAGAGGTATTTTTACCTATTTTATTAATTATAATAAAAATTATGTTTATAATAAGTTATTTTATATTATATCCATGTTATTTTTTGTTTGGGTTATGTTTCAAAATTCATTGTTTTCATTAGATTTTCAAGACAAACTTTCTCACAGTGGGAAGGCCTATTTTTGAGTAGACCTAATTGGGTGGTTCAAGGAGTGAAATGAGACAAATAGTGTTTTGTAACTAATATGAGATTATAAATGGTGTAATTTAATAATTTTTAAGTGTTTCATATATTTTTTGAGGCTCATAGTGTTCCAAGGTGGTTTAAGTGAAACGTGTGCTTAGAGAAGGTCTAATTGTATTAGGTCTCTATTAGACCTAATGGTGGTTTTGGCCCTTAAGGGTAATGAAAAAAATATGTGGTGGTTGTTTTAATTTTTAAATATTTTTCTATATATTCTAAAGTTTATTAAAGTATGGATAGGTTATTATCCAAGTAAGATGGGTGAGAGTACGAATCAAGTATAAAGAAAAGGTCTAATAAGCCTAATTTGACTAGTTTGAGAATTGAGCATATGAGCGAATGATATAGAGTTTTGGAAAATATGTATATGGATATAAAATAATCATACAATTATGTTTAATATGTAATGAATGTATAACTATGTTTATACAAGTGATTATTAAGGTCATTTGACCTAATTCTTTCAAGGAAAGGACTAGTTGAACGAGAAGTCCTAATAGGCTATTTGAGAGAGATAAAAGAGTGAGAAGAGAAAAATAAGGAGGTAATATTCAATTGAGTGAGAAAAATATGTTAAAATTTGATTTGATCTTCAATGTATCTGATTTGGTGTTGATTTACTGATGGGGTTGGAGCCTCCTTGCAATTTGGTGCTTGCTAAAGGACTAGTTGAGTTGGTGCTTGACTAGTGAGGGGTTGGTGCTCCTTGTGGGGTTGGTGACTCACTAATTTTTTTATTAATTTATTATAGGAATATATTAGAAGATGTTAATTAGTGGGTTTTATCCCCCAAGAGGGTTTCTCACATATATCATGTGTTCTTATATTGTTTTCTTTCATAAGATGTTTGTGTATGGATTGGTTAATGTATGTATGTGAATGAATGATTCATGGATGTTAAGTGAAACTGAAATAATGTCTTAATAAAACTTATTCACCCAAAATATAAATATTTTTACTTCCAAAAATTTACACATTTTAATCATTAGTCTCAAATATAACAATCTCAACATGCTCTAACCCATAACATACTAAAAACAATAGTTATATATAAATTATATATTAATTGATCCCAATTTAAGTTGTATTTTAAAAATTATTTAAAATAAATATAATAAATATTTAGAGTTATAATATGTGCACCAAAAAACCAAACCTTTGTTATTGGATCTAACACATCTCGTAATCTAAATCAAAATAGGATGAGTGGTCATCATGATGCATGTGCACATTGATTACATGGGTCCATAATGGGGTAATCATGATCTACACATTTATATATTTTTAAACTAAAATAAATATATTAAATACCTCTACCCAAAGATATCCCTTTAAATAATATTCCATTTACACAATCTCTATAACTATATACTAGTGATTAGGTGTAGGGTAGATACACAAGCAAACATTTCAAGAAATAAACATTAAAGCATTGAAAATAAGCACAAGGAATTAAAAAACACAAAGTCCAAATTGAAAGTCTCTCTCAAATTAATATCACATGGATATTTCTCAAATTGAATCAAACTTAAATAAAGATATTTATAACTAGAGATATAATGATCATCAAAGTAAAAAATGGCTCCTTCCCATAATTATGCCTAATTAAAAAATGGATGCCATTGTGGATGTGCCCATGAAATAATGTGAACATAATTGAAATTATGGATTTTATATGTATTGGTATTACATATATGAGACTTGCATATAAGGAATCATCATTTCATGAAATTTGGACATATCTCAATCTACAAAACGATTCAAAATAGTTAAAACTAAATTCCAAAATCAATAAAATTAGATTATAATATCAATGAAAATTAATTATTATATATAATAAATCATATTCTAATATTTAATAAATCAAATTCCAATACTGATGAAAATGAAATCAATTATTAATAGAAACATATTTGAATATTGAAGATATATAATTTTAATATCTACGAATTCATATTATAATATCATAAGTTTTGGATTCCAAAATGTCTCATTGATAGTAAATTTAATGAAAAACTATGAATTAAAATGTATTAATTGTATAAATTTAAATGTACTTCCATAAATTCAAACATGTTTTATTAATTAAAATGTAAAGGTGAATTATAAGGTGAAAAAAAATTAATTACATACATACATAGGTGTGTGTGTTTTTACCTCACCTTATAATTCATCTTTACATTTCAATTAATAAAATATGTTTGAATTTATGGAGGTAAATTTCTAAATTCCAAAATCAAGAAAATTAGATTTTAATATTAATGAAAATGAATTATTATATCGAAGAAATCATATTCTAATATTGAAGAAATCAAATTCCAATACTGATGAAAATGAAATCAAGTATTAATAGAAACATATTTGAATATTGAAGATATATGATTTTAATATCTAAGAATTCATATTATAGTATCATAAGTTTTGGACTCCAAAATGTCTCATTGATAGTAATTTTAATGAAACACTATGAAATAAAATGTATTAATTGTATCAATTTAAATTTACTTCCATAAATTCAAACATATTTTATTAATTAAAATGTAAATGTGAATTATAAGGTGAGAGAAAATTACTTACATACATATATACGTGTATGTTTTTCCCTCACCTTATAATTCATCTTTACATTTCAATTAATAAAATATGTTTGAATTTATGGAGGTACATTTAAATTGATACAATTAATAAATTTTAATTAACATAATGTAAGGTAAAAATACATGATTACAAGTAGACAAAATTAGAAACAATTATATATTTAATAATTCAATAAAATGAGTCTAATAATAATCAAAAGAGAATCAAAATATGTAAAGATTAATGTTGGAAACTTAGCATCAAAAAATCTATTAGTTTCTTAATGTAGTATTTTAATTTTAAACATATTGTACTAATTTAAATGTGAGGTTTTAATATAAGGCATGAGGAAATTGTATATGTATTTATATTATTTTAAAAACCTACTAGTCATTATGTTTTCAACAATAATAAGTAAATAAAAATATATACAGACCAATGTTGAAAACCTAGTTGTTACTAGGTTCCAAAAATATTATATCACTTATTAGTATTATCTCTTATTAGTAAGAATTATTATATCTAGATAAAAATTATTGGAGCATAGTAGTTACAAGGTTCCCAATTTATTTATATGTGAAATTTATGGATACACATAAAACATCATCTAATAACAATGAAAATATTAATTGTGGATTATTGAGAACCTAACAATCATTAATTATAATATTTTTTAGAGAAAAAATTTAGGAACTTATCAGTTGATACATTCTAGAAAACATTAAATCGACCAAAAATATTAAGAACCACATTACCATAAAGTTCATGACTTAATTATATGTGAATTTTGAATAAACACATACAACATAATACAATTAACATAAAAAATATCAAATAAAGTTTTTTATAATGTTAATGGCCCCAAATTATAATATTTTCTTTCCATGCAAAGGTTTTGGAAAATATGGGAAAATTCTAGGGATTCTACCACTTGCTAAGTTTGAAACAACCGATAAATTTATAAACCAATATTTTGAACCTCATGGTTAAAAGGTTGAAAATAACTATTAATATTATTGAAATATGTTTTCAACCTAATGACCACTAGGTTTCCATAATTTTTTACAAATAATGTAACCATGTTGAATAATAATATGAATCATTATATTTTTTCAAAAGTTAATGAATAAATATAATACCACATCGAATATAAAAAACAACAACATAATACAACTCATTTATAGAAAATAAATAACATTGAATTTTTTAAATGTAAATGAATAAATATAATAACATATAGAATATCAAAAATATAATGTAATTTTAATCACCTAAATGTGGTATTTGAATGCTAAGAGTGTTGTTTTAGACAACCAATTCCTAGCTTAGCCCTAGACCTATCTTAGAACCTTTATCACACTTTTACTGCCATTGTATGGACCAAAAAAATCTCTAGTTAGTCAAAACATAGTCTTAGACCTGTATTCTCAAATCTTGGCCCTTTGTGCCTAGTAGCTTACCAGCTAGACACTAGCACCACATTAAGGACACTAGAGCTACATGACACTAGTGTCCCCAACATGGTGCTAGTGTCCCTTTCCATAACTCTCTTGAATGGATATATTTTCAACTTTATGACACTCCTAAGGTTGGTCTAAGCACATTTGATTATCCCAACAAGATAAATAACACTATAAATACAAAACTATTAGACATCTATCCACTAGATGGAAAATAAGTGCAAAAATCCTATTCAAACAACAAACAAGTTAAGCAAAATCAAGGTTATTAATCCCTATTCTACCCTAATTATGCATACTACCATCTAAAACTACCCTAAGCCTAGATTTCAAATATTTCCAATATGAAGCACACTCAAGGCATTCAAGACCACTATCATTCTAGCACTCACTTACACTTACACTAAGTATTAGGTGGGAGAACTACTTCGGTCTTAATCCCTCCTTAGAGTATTGGTATGTAGGAAACTCTCTTCAAAGTAGGGTGTTGAGGATGTGCAACCTATCTTACTAATAAACACACATTTTTATCTCATGCAATAATTTCAAGGAGGCTTAGGGTTTGAAACATAACTCAACTATTACATGCATAATACAGAGTTCTAGATTTCATACACATAGGAATATAACCCATAAACATGGGTGAAGGTGACCCAAAATTTAGGAACAATCCTACAAAGAGAACACTAACACCATTTTTAGGACACTAAATCCATATAGAACCACTATCCAAGTGGGGCACTACTCTCTAGGAGAATATCTGACTCAATGATATTGTAGATGACACTCAGACTTATCTATAACCTATTTTATAACACCTAAATCTTCTATGATAAGTGTTTTCTAGATAAGTTTCTATTTGTACATATTTATTATTATTTTAAGAAATCCAAAGCAATTCAAATTATGTAACAAATTAGTGGTTATTTATTGCACATTATCACACATATTTAGAAAACTCATCCCTTTAATCAAACTTAGTATTTACACTAGTAAAATCCTAAAACGTTAAAACATTTGGTGAAATTGACTTACATCAATTAATGCTCAAAACCCTAGATTACATTATCTAAATTTTTATGCTCTTAATTAGGGTTACATCTATTTTTATAAATTTTTGGCATAACCTAGCTCATTAAATTAGTCTCACATTAGGGTTTAATTTATTTAAATATAATTTAAATTTTTGTAAAGAAACCTAATTCAAAAAACCCTAATCCTATATGATCTTAGGGTTTGTATCATTTTTCTATTTGTTCTCATTTTTTAGTTCCAAAATATCAAATTTCCTTCCACATTTATTTTTTGTAATCTTTTTTAGAATAAAATTATCCAAAGGTTCAAAATTTACAAACACTTAATTTCTTACCTTCCAAAATACATTAGAAAAATTTACCAATAGATTTGATGACATAAATAAGATATAATTACAATATTTTGTATCCAAACATACAGATATACAAGATGACCTCATCACTAATATTAAAGAAGAACTCTAAACAACAAACAATGGTCAATCTTCAACTCCTCTAGTTTATAATGTTTTTATACCTACAGTGGGGCCAACTTAGCTAGCACAAACTAAAATTTTAATTCAAAAAACTTATGTGATAGGTAAAACTTTTGTGTCTAGTTCCTCCACTCCATATATATAATCCCTTATGCATGAGATTCATACTTTGTAGTCTAAGGTGTTATATCTCAAGAAGGGAGCCACTAGGTCATCACATGTCTTAGATTCTAACATTATCTTACATACACCTTTGGCACATTACATATTGTAAAATCCCTTTCCATCTAATTTCATGGTACCTAAGCTTATATTACATGATGGAAAGGGTGACCCAAAACATTATCTCAGAGCTTTTCACATAGCATGTTTGGACTATGTGTCCAATGATTGGCCTCTCACGAAGTTGTTTTCGTGAAATTTTAAGTATTATGCCCTATAATGGTTTTATGATTTACCAAATCAATCTATAATAACATTTAATCATTTGTCCAACATATTATTATCACATTTGTCTATAAACATTAGTGACAAGATATCATATGTATAAGTGGCATAGTTGAAACAAAAGTCAAATGATCTTATCATAGATTATGTCTTATGATAAAATACTATATTAGATAAATTGACTAGACCCATGGTAGATAGAGAGATTCAAGACATATTTTTTAAAAAAAACTCTTACTATCATTACATGACGCTATCTTGTTCAAGAAGTTTCCCACATTTATAGATTTGTGCCACACAATCAATGAAAGAGAGGTTAAGATCCTATCAATTGGAAAATTCAAGTATACCAATGGATTAGAATAAATTATTAAGAGTTAAAATAATACTCCATACAAGGTAAGGGCCATTGAGAACAAGAGTGATATAAAGGCCATAGTCAATGAAACTTTTAAGCCATCTCCTAAATTAATTTTATCTACTCCTTGGCACTAAATATTCACCAACCTTTTAGAGTCACCAACATGGGTCTTATAGTAGCACTTGGAATAAAATTTCATATCTCTCCCTCCCATCAAAAATGTTGATACGACATGACCTATTCCATGAACTATGATTCTAATGTATTCTATAAGTATCACAAGGCACCAGGCCATACAACAAGCAAATGTATAAGCCTTAAGCACAAGATACAAGATCTGATTGAAGATAATATTATTGATCTGGGAACACCTATAGAGGAAACTAAATCACTAAAAATAGAATATAAGGGACTAAATATATTCTCATATCCATTTCTAAAATAGATAATAAATGAGGTAGGGTCACATCAGGTGTTCACTACACATATCAGGGATATCCACCACCAACCTCATATCATATATTTATAGAGGAGGCACATCCATTTTATAACATTATTGGCATGTACCATAATATATTCCATCTAGACCATTTATCACATTATCAGAGTAGGAGATTGTTGATGATGATACAAATTTACATGTACTTTTTTTGCAATCATACATAGATCATCATCCTATCTAGAGTGTTATGGTTGATAATGGGTTAAGCATAAACATGTGCACTATGACACTTTTGTAGTATTTGGGGTATTCAAATAAGGATATATTACACAGATAAATTCATTAATGGTTTTAGTGGTCATATTCATAGCTCTATCAGGGATATTATGATTCTATTATAGGTTGGACCAACACATATATCCATTTAGTTTCTAGTAGTACCTAATGTAGGTGTATTTGATATGTTACTAGGAAAGCCATGGTTATAAAAACTCTGATCCATCCAATCTATAGTGAATATATGCTTCAAGTAAATACATGAGAATTAGGTGGTCATATTTGAGGGTATCCCATATGAGTATCCTCTACCCATCCTATAAGAAGTTCTAACGTAGTCACCAGTTACAATTCCAACATCATTACCAGATATTACATAGTTATCAATTATATCTTAGAGTAGTGTTCCTATGCATACATCATAGAGTTTAGTAGATATACTAGTGTAGGTAATGTCTACTCCTACACTATTGACATGTATGCATAATATATCATGAAGACCATTATTAGAGAGACCCCCACATCAAATATATGTCAAAAATTTGAAAGGACCTTCCTCCACTCAATTTATGCCAAAATTAATATTATTAGGTTCTTGGGGTTCTTAGCATAAGGAACCTATGTCACCTATAACTTCTTCTACAAAATTGGTTCTTAAGACCCCTATATTTCATAGGGAATCATAGTTAGTGCCACAAATTCATAACATCACTACATAGGAAAATAAAGACAACTTACTTTGCATAACATATTATGGGATCAAAACTACCCTTTCACATAGCATGCATGATCATAGTTCCCTTATTTAACATAGGTCATGGTGATAGTGAGTCTCCCATGAGATTCATTGGTTAGTATGATTCCTTCCCCTTGTACATACTTTATTCTCTCTTGCTCCTTGTATATAGTTTATTTTCATTTACTTGTAAATAGCTTAGATTTAGAAAACAAAAAAATAATATAACATGTCAAAACAAAAAAAAATCAAATATTACCTAGAAAATACAAAATTTATAGATTGTATGCATTTCTATGTTTACATTTCTTATACTTGTCAGATAATACTTATGTTAGCTATATTCATATAGTCAATTTTATCATACATAAATGCTTCATTTATTCTTATCAAGTACTTGAAAAATTACATACAAGACTCAAGTCTAGTACAATAATCTATACTTTGTATAATTTACCCATTGAAGGCATATACATCGATCTAGGTTTATTAATTTTAGACACATGATCACTCAAGGTGTTGGCCCCTAAATTTTGACCAAGTACGGTTCCATTTTGGCACATGGTGTAGAAGGATCATTGTCCATTTTGATGTAAGTCTATCATGATGTGGAGGGACCATGGCATGTAGATACCAGGTACATAAGTGTAATGGTATGAAACTTGATAGGCATAGAAGGACAATTATGTAAGAGACCTAGTGCGAGAGGACCCAGTCAAAAGAAAATGTGACATAAGGGACCCAAGAACAAAGGACTCAAAATAAAATTAGAAGACTAAGGGATCACATGGAAAGTGGAGTACATGGGATGTGGGATTAGTTATAAGAATAATTCAATTAGGACACTTTGGCCCCATTGATTTGAGGTTTTATACCAACCCATGAGGAATGGAACACTTGGCTACTAGGATATAACATAGAATGAGGATATAGGGGCATAAAGACTTGAGTCTAAAGGAATAAATCATTGTAAGATACATGACTATTATTTTTTTTGGAAGTTTATGTGCCATCTATTCATGATAGTTAGAATTATGACACTTGGTCAAGGAAAAATAAGTATAAAAACCCCTATTGTAATCATTTGCATGATGGACCTTTAGAGAATAGATATAGTATTATTGTCTTTTAATTTAGTAAGTAATTAATGAGAAGTTAGTGTTTGCCATATTGTGTTATGAGTGATGAAATATTTTAAGTGTTGGATGATTGATATGGTTTATTTCTAAGTCATGGGTATATTTTTCTTTTGTCACTACTATTAAATAGTAATGGTGATCCTAGTTATAGTGGTAATTAAATATAAAATAATTAGGATAATATTAGAATATTTATGGTGTTGAATAAACTTTTATTAAATGTGTTATTAAATATGAACAAACATATAACATTGTGCTACACATAATTTAGGAACTTATCTTTTGCTATGCACTTTGGGTGAGCATGGAGACTTACCTCTCACATGATAGGGGTAGTACGCTAGTTTTGTTGGGGAGAAGCTTCAGTGCTAAAATGGAACTAACTAAAAGAACCCAACATTTTGGTTCTATTTATAGGATCCAAATAAATTGGAACACAATCATGGGAAACTGTTTGAGCATATTACATTAGAGAATATTGAAGAATGGGTTACTAGTGTTGAAGACAACTTTGCAGTTCCATATCTTGAACTAGGAATCTCTACATGATAGTGGGTAGAGTATAATCTTTACAGTTATCTATATGAAACCTTATTTTCTAAGGTCCCAGTTCTCTTGCATTCTTGGATATTAGCATATGCTTAAAGATGATCCAAAAATATTAGAAGAAGGCAACCTTGGACACTTAAATTCCAAAGGAGTTTAAAATGACTTGGAATTCCTTGGATGTGAGTAGTATACTTTTGGTGGAGAGGTATTCAGAATAGCTACATTTTAGAGTATGATGTGACCACCTATTCATGTCTCAAGGAAGTAAAATTATAATTTTTATGAGAGTGAAGGGGACACTATATCTCATTATTTGCCTTCAAAATTAAGAAGCTAATTATTGACCATGGATTGGAGACTTTACCCATGGATGGATAAAATCTCTTATGCATGAGCCACACATTTGGAAGGGTAGATTAGGGGGTTAATTGAATATTATGGGTTCAACATGGTAGCAAGCCATCGAACATTATAAAAATGAAATTATGATGAATCTTGAAAAAAAATCATGGGAGTTAGTGGCATGAGAAGAGATTGAGAAACCTTGAGGAGTGTTTGAAGAGTTGTAGGGAGATACATATGCATGAGGGACCCATCACTTTCAAACCACATTCTTTACCACTTCTATCTTTTGAAGGAGAATGAAGCTAGGCTTCAATAATTGAGGAACTACCTCTAAATCAACTAGGCTCCCACATTATAGTGCATGCTCATGCCTTTGAGTTAGATAGATTACATATACAAATTGGGATATAGACTATACAGAGTTAGAAACTAAACAGGTATGGGAGACTAGAACTAGGAAATTAGGTGATTATTCAAAATCTACATTATCTTTCCCTCTTCAAGGGAATTCTATGGCACAACTTGGGATGCCTAGTGGATCTAACCCTCAAGTCTAGAGTGTAGGCCTAAACTTGGGTAACCAACCCTCTACCATGCCTCTTTCCATTGGCACTGCTACTAGAGGCACTAGAGGAGGATTAGGAAGAGGTGATGGAGGAGGTGGATCCCCTCCTCAAGGAAAAAGAGATGTATCTTCCAATCAACCACATGCTCAATAACCTACTATGATATACTATGAGATGACATTGCATTTACTTGAATACTAAGGGGTAAATAATGCAACGAAACATGTCCACATGTGTGAATTGATTTAGAGAGTGTGTGGCATCATGTCTTCTAGATGAAAATCTATGCAATTTTAAACCATGATTTTAGAGTGCATGAATGAATGGTATCAAAAGTTTGACCCTTATTAAGTAGTGATCGACTATGACCAGCTCAAAGTAGCCTTCTTATATGAATTTGACATTCTTGAGTTTGAGCAACAAAGTATAGCGAAGCTAAAGGACATAAAGTAAGGACTTATAGAGAGCATGCATGAATATGATGCATAGTTCAAAACCTTAATTTATAATTTATCATTTGAAATAAATCATATTCAACATGCATAATGGTTTTTATGAGGATTGTTATTACCTTTCTAATGAAATTTGTCACAAAGAACCTTCACCAATGCATGCAAGGTTATTGAAGCTACCCTTCATGATGAAATGGTTAGAAACATGGATATTAAGATTAATCCCTTTATGGAGGCACAAATAACATCCATGGCATCATAACTTGAAAATTTGATGGCAAAAAATGCACGAGACACACATTAGTGCTTGGTGTATCGATTGTGAAACTGAAGGGCATACAAGGAACAACTACCCACATAAAACATGTGTATGGTACTAAAAAAAACCTATGAGATATGTCATAAAGAAAATGATTTCCATTCTTGTCCACTTTTGCAATGGGATATGAATAATAAGTTGTCTAATTATTGTAATATTTGTGATGCTTACACCCATAATATTAATGATTGTTGATTGATCAGTGATATTTATGAAGCTTGAGTGTGTGGCACACACCAAATCTTAGTCACCAATACCCAATAAAATGGTGGCTATCATGGGTGAAGGAGAGGATGAGGATGAGGTAGTGGTTATTTTCCATTGATGACTTGATAAAAATGTGGGTCACCAGACCACTATCAAAAGGATTGCCCAAAGTACTTGACTTATGCATTTTGTAAAAAGGACCATTAACTAGAAGAGTGTCTTGATCTATATGAATCTATCAATAAGGAACAAAATGAAAAGGACACTAACATGATTAAAATAGATAAACCATAATAACATGCATGTCCAACCATCTTAATAGTGCAACAAGTAAATATCACCACTCATAGTGGGGGATAGACTCAATCCATAGCCAACCTGGTTGAAAAGGTATATCAAGAAGAACCATGGGAAAGGAAGTACCATAATGTTTAGTATCAAAAGGATTTCCTTAAAGATATAATGGTACTTTTACAAGAGATCCAAGGTGAAATTTCATACCTCAAGGACAAGGAAATGACATATCATGCCATAGTAGAAAGGGAAGCTGAACCTCAACCAGTGGTGTGGGACAATCTTTAAGAAATATGAAAATGTATGCTGGATGAGGATATTGTTCCCTAGCTCAGTGCTTGGATTAAAATTTAGGCCTACTTACCAAACAAAGTCCACCCTCACCTCAATCAAAAAAATAAAGATCATTATTTAAATCATGATCGATGCTAGGAAACACCTAGTTCCTCTTCCCTAGAAGATGGAGAGATATTGGTTAATGCTACTATCAATAAATGGGTAATATAGGATATTATAGTAGATACTTGTGCAAAATTTAATGTTCTCACTAAATATTCTTGGTGAAAAATGTCTAGTCTAGCCCTCCACCCCTCTCAACATGTCTTGTTTATGGCAAATAAGACTTGAGCACATCCTATTGGGGTCCTCATAATGCCACTATTAACATACATGACGTTCCCATTTAAATCAAATTTTGAGGTCTTGGAGTTAGTAGAAGTGAATGACTATCCAACCCTATTGGGAAGGCCTTGGTGATAAAAAAACCACATAGACTTAACCTTTTAAAAATGATACATTAGCTTTGAGAATATTTATTATCACATAGTAATACCTTTAGACTAAACACAAGGATCTCCCTATATCAAGACCATAAATGATGACAAGACATCAAATATTTGTATAGTGTTACTAATTGAAGTGATGAACAACATGATCCAATTCCAAATGGTATTCTTTGATGGATGGACAACTAATCTATCTTGGATACTAGAAGTAATGCTTGTAACTATTGGTCCTATGGTGATTACGGTCTCATTGAAAGGTTGTATAACACTGTAAATAGAGGAAAAATCATCTCATGCTAGCTTCCTACATGTCATAAATTTGTGTACCTCATGGGTTTAGAAATGAGAGGACCACTAGTGGGACCACCACTAGAAAGACTTGATGAATCCCCATAGTTCCAAGGATAAATTGAGGTATGTGACTTTGTCTAGTGCCTTGAAGAGTTCTATGGTACAAAGAATGATTGAATGAGGTCATTAAATCACATTTTTGATTACACCACCACCAGATGGTGCCATACTCATAAAAAGTGCCCATTGTACTAGGATCTAGTGCAATTTGATCTATGCCATAGATTTCATCATGATAACAAGTTTAGGGGAACACTTAGTTATAGTGGCATGAAAACACCTAAACCTCACATTAAGGCCTATGAGATAGTATGGTGAACTAAGGACACATTCTTACCAGTGTACCTTTGGGTACATACATTCTATAGGAATTAAGTACTTAGGCATGGGCTTGGTATATTCATGAAGAGAAGCACATGGGTACGAGGTTTTGGTTGTTACTAAAGGAAAACATGAAGTCAATGCTATCCTATTCTTCACCAAGGATGGAATTGTGCCTCACTCTTTAGGCCATGTGGGAAGAAATTATTGGGGACCCAAGTCTCATCAAAGACCACCTATGGAATATTTATCAAGAACCTAAAGAACCCTTTCATTTATTCACTAAGATTCCTACCTAATTAGTTATTTCACCACTAATAGTTCCTAATGAAGAATGTTGTGAAGAGATCTAGTTGTGAAAGTAGAAACTCATCTTCTAGGTAGATGAAGGTGAAGGATTTAATTCACTCAACCCCTTGAATAACCACCTAGATGTCCCTACTAGTATTGGTTCATGAAATATTTAAGATACAAGTCATCCAATGTATAAACCTTATCATAGACCCATTCAAACTATTAAATATAACATTGGCATGGCATAAGAGCCAAAAATAGCTACAATTAGAAATTATTAGACTGACACAAAAATTTCAAAGATTTTTGAGTTGTTGAAAGAGTATCTAGATGTATTTCCAAATAATTATAGTGAAATGAAAGGAATCTACCCTTCTCTTGGAAATATGCACATAAAGCTAATCGATGATGCTCTCCCCATAAATAAATTACCATACAAGATTGACCTTAATCTCTAAGCACAAGTGAAAGAGGTGATTGGTATCATGCTCCACACTAAAGTAATTACTCCCATTGCTGAATCTAAATGGGTCAATTCCATGATAATTAGTATCAAAAAGGATGGGCATATCCATATTTTTATGGATGACTATATCTTAAATGCATCCTATGTGACAACTCCTTTCCTAATGCCTTTCATGGAGGAAATACTAGAAAGTGTTGATGTTTGTGAAATATACTCTTTTGTCGATGGGTTCTTAGGGTACCACCAAGTCTAGATAGCTAAGGAAGACCAATCCAAGATTAATTTCAATACTAAATGGGGATTTTTTGCCTATGCCATCATGCCTTTTAGGTTAAAAAATGCCTTGGTAGTGTTTTTATGGATAACAATTGAGGCTTTTAAAGATTTCATTCATAAATTCCTCCAAGTTTTCTTGGATGACTAGATGGTATGTGGGTTGGTTAAGGACCATTATCCTAATTTGAGACTCACACTTGAGCACTGTTGGGTACTGAAAATTTCCTTAAATTTGAAGTGCCTATTCATGACACCTTTTGGTATACTTTTTGGGCATATTATTTGTAAGGAAGGACTCCTGGTAGACAAAACCAAGGTCTCTATGATTTTTTGACTGCCAGTGCCCAAGACTCAACATGAGGTATATGCCTTCTTAGGGCACACATGCTCCTATAGAAAATTCATTCAGGGTTATGCCAAGATTTTAGTACCCATAGAATAGATTTTAAAGCATAATGAACAATTTATATGGAATTATTATTATAAAGAAACTTTTGAAACACTTAAAAAAAGGTTAGTTACCACTCCTATCTTGTAATTCCTTGATTGGAAAAAAGTATTTTCATGTCTATGTTGATACATCTGGGATGTTAGTCAATGCGATACTTACATAATTAGGTGAAGGACACTTGGATCACCTTATTACTTTTCTAGTAAGAAGTTGACATCAGCTAAAAGGAACTATACCACCACCGAGAATGATGATTTTCTATGGTTTACACTCTACAATAGTTTAGGCAATACCTTCTATCCATTCCATTTACATTCTATATAGACCATGATGCCTTGAAGTATGTTGTCAACAAAATAGTACTACATGGGATAATTTTCCACTAGATTATCCTCTTCCAAGAATTCCAATTTTCTATAGTAGTAAAGCCCAAGAAGACTGAATTTAGACATGATCATTTATCCTAAATTGAAAATAGAGAACCCCCACATACCATAGAAGATGATATTCCTAACATAAAACTCTTTTGAGTTTCTTAGGTACATAAAGAGCTAGAGGATATTACATCATTTCTCAACACTAGATATGTGCCTAACTCCCTCACTTCATAGGATAAAAACCAAATTGTTATTCATACCACACCTTATTAGCTCATAGTAGGAGATATTTATAAAATGGATTATGATGAGGTGCTTCACCATTGTGTAATACAACATGAGCACCTTGAGGTGTTAAAAAAAGTTCATGAAGGTATTGTGGGAGGACATTATGTTAGAGAGGATACCATGTGCAAGGTCTTACTTGTTAGACTTTGGTGGTCATATTTATTCAAAGATGTAAAGGCATATATTAGGCAATGTGATGTATATCAATGCATTTGGAAAACTAAATAGGAGAGATGTTATGCCCTTATGACCCATTCCTTGTTAGGAACTATTGAAAAAGTTAGATATTGATTTTATGGGACCCTTAACTCCAATAGGATGAGGAACGAGCTCTTGGTACATCATTTCAATAACTGATTACCTCATGTACTAGGCTGAAGTAGCACCAAAAAAATACTATATTATATAAACTACGATGTGATTCATATGAGAGAACATTATAAAATAGTTTGGATGTCCCCTAATCTTTAATAGTGATCATGGAATCCACTTATTGAATGATATGATTCACATCTTATTGGTCAAGTTTATTATCATGCACTATAAGATGACATGATACCACCCATATGCCAATGGAACAAATAAAGAATTCAATAAGATCCTTAGTACCACTTTAACATAAATTTATAATATTAGATAGACTAATTAGGATAATATAGTATCTGTAGTACTTTGGGCCTATCAAAATACATACAAACACCTCAATAAAAGTACACCATTCAACCTAATGTATAGAAAGGAATTAGTCATACAAGTGGAGTTTTTGGTTCCATCTCTCTAGATAGTGCATGTGGGAAACCTAGATGATGAAGCCTCTTTGAAATCATAGCTTGATGATTTGATATAACTAGATGAGACTCAGTTTCTCAACCATTGGAGTCAAGATGTTGAGAAATGCAAACAAAAATCATGGCATGATCACCATCTAAGTAACAAAGTCTTTTCTCCAAGAATGAAAGTTTTATTATATGATTATAAGTTTATGCACCACCCTAGGAAGATTTATATGCATTGAGATGGTATGTTCATAGTTCATAGCATTTGACCTACTAGGGCTTGATGACTAAAATGAATGGATGATCAGTTCTTCTTGGGGAACTATAGTGGTAGTTGACTTTGGTTGTATTGTGATTCCATTTAAATACCCTTTTTTAATAAATAAGGGTTAATACCATTAGGTTATAATTTACTACTTTCAATAAAACTTACTACCCTTGAGGCATGCATTTGTTTTTTAATGTAATTTTTAGTTTTTGTACTTAGTGTGTTTTCATGGAGGACCATGAACCCTTTTTAGTGTGGGGTAAGGCATCATGCATGTGACAATCATAATAAGTTTGAAGTTAAAAATAGGCATGTAATAAATGTGATCATGAAAGTGCCAAAGGTGCAAGAGTTATCTATGACATGCAAGTGATTAAGGGCACACGAGTCATTCAATGCACTTCCAAATCACTTTGAAAGGTTCCAACCATTTGAGTGAAAGTTGTTTTCCACTATACTAAAAGGTGGGACATAGTTTTCATTCATTTCAAGAAAGGTATGAGAAGGGATGAAACATTAATTTAACAAGGTTAGCTATGGAAATAAATGTGGGAGCATAATGATGGGATAAAATTGTTAAGGCATTAAATACTTAATATAAGATTAAAAGTATGAAGGCCATTAAATTATTTACATTTATGGATAGAAATGGCAAGTGGAGGGAAGGAATTAATGAAGGTAAACCCCCAAAAGAGCCTATAAATAAGAGTGATAAAGTCATTTTTCCCTTTACCTTGTGTAAATCTTCCAAGTGCTAGTGCAAAGAACAAGCGATGAACAAAGAACCAGTGACCACAATGTAATCAAATTCCTTCAATATTGAGTAGACCAGAGTATTTACAAATTTGTAAAAATAATGAAGGTTGTTTCTAGGAGAGAAAAAAGGTTGATAATATTGGATTAGTGTATCAGAGTGGGAATCTTTGAAGTTTTAGGTTGCAAGTCTACCACTATAAAATCATGAAGCTCGAGAGCTAAAGTAAGTCAGTGTATCACCATGTATTCATTTGGAAACATGAGATGGCTATTTATTAACCTTAGAGAACCATGAAGGGTAATGTGGTTGAAGAAAAAGGCCAAAAGACTTGAAAATCCTCCAACTATACCAAAGGAGGAAGAGGTGAGTGAAGGAGATTGGTTCCCTATTAGGGAAGAGGCTTTGGAGAATCAATATAGACCAAAATAAGTGTAGTGCATAGAAGTAGTTTTGGGAGAAAACATAGAAGTATAAGTGAGAAAGATCACAAAAGAGGAAGTAAAGATGGTGAAAATAAGAAAGCAAGTGCATACCTCATTAGCGTGAAATGCCCTAGCATCTCTCCCTCCATATTTACTCATAGACGAGATGTAATACCCAAAGTAAGTCTTGCATGTAAAGATTTGGGTCCCCAAAGTGTCAAATAACATAATTTTTTATTATAATCACCATCATCTAGGGAATGAATTAAAACTATATAATGAATACCAAGTCTAAACTACCAACACAAGAAACCAAGTGGGCTATGACTTGTCTATTAAGAACTAGGTGGACAAGGTGGGCCTCTTCTAAATTTTTGAGCTTCCATACTTTGTCAATCTTACTAAGGTAGTTTAGTTCCTCCTCTCATGCATCTATGAGGACTACATCCACTTCATAGGGAAAAATATAAATATCACCCCCATAAGGATCAACAAAATCATGAGACTTCAGTGTTTAGGGATGAATGCCCTCAATTATTTAGCTGATACAAAGGAGATTCAATAGTCCACCATAGTTATTATGTACCACAAGCAAGGGCATGTAATGCACATAAGGAACCTACATTATCCCACCCTCAGAGTCATAGCATGGATAATTTCTACTAAGGTTGGAGGGAAAAATTGATGGAAGGAGGTGGACATGGCCTACCTACATATTCCTCACCAAGTCTCTCAGTGAACAAAGTATAATTGGGCATTGTATTTTGCCCAGATGATAACTAAGGATGTGGAGAAGGCCCATAAAATGCCCAAGTATAGGTTTCCTTATGGATAAATCCTATTATTACTAGTTTTTTTATGAGATTAGGGTGCCTAATTATAGTTAAAGTTCATTAAAGTGGGTGTAATCCCCCACTCATAGGTCCCTCACCAAGCACTTCAAAGCATTTACCTATTTGTAGCACATTGCCCTATCTTATAAGATGAATATGAGGTACAGATTCAGTGGGATGAAGTATTTTTTCTTGAAATTAATGGTGCATCCAAAAGGATTTGTCCCCCTTAGTTATAGACCAAGCATAATTTACTATAAAGAAACATTACTCCCTAGCACACATTCACAAGAATCCTTTGGGAGAGCTTTCAACATGGCTTAAATTACCATATGAATTTTCTTTGTGATAGTTCATTAATTATATCAAATGGATATATCATGGAAAATCAATCATTTTCTAGGTGGAGTGGATAGACATAGAGCACCACACCATCCAAAAAATGTATGTATATCTAGGCAAAAAGACCTTTGTGGAGAGGGGGGAAATTGACTTAACTGATATCAAGGTTAAGGATATCTTGATTGAGGAGCAAGTACATAAATTGTTATATATGATATTCCCCCACTAGTATCCTCAATATGGAGACCCCAAGGAAAGGCTCCCCTAGGCACCATAGATATGAAGGAAGCATCCAAAGTAGAGCACTAGTATAAGTGGGTAGTAGGCCTAATAAAAATGATAGAGGATGGTGAAGGCATAAACCTTTAGAACCACTATTTCTCACCCTTCTATACCACATCCACCTCCACTTCTCCCTTCACCTTATCCACCTCACCCTTCACCTTCACCAACTCATCTATCCCCTTCCCCTCCTCACACTTCATCTCTTCTTACCTCACCTTATTTTACTCATTCCACTCCTTCCCACTCACCTACCTCAAACCCTTCATCTCCTGAGCCAACTCCCACACCTTCTCTACCTACATGACCACCTTAAACTCCACCATCTCTAAGGACTACCATAGGGTCATCCCCATAATCACCTCCAAGGTAAGCACCCCAATAGGACCCCTCTTAGGTACAAATTAATAATTTAGGATTGGACTATAAGAAGACTCCATCCCTAGTATAGGATGCCCCATCTGATGATCAACTTGATATTGGAGTGGGAGTGAGTGATATGGACTCAAGAAGCCATCAAGAGGATGAGCTTGAATGAGACCCATAAAGGGGGAAGGGGCTAGCTAAAGAATAGGAACAAAGAGAGCTATCTACTATACATGAATATTACTAGTTCAGCATAGAGGTCAAGGACCTCTCTCTCTTGTCACACTTCCACCCCAAGGACATGTCTTTATAAAAATATAAGAAAGTTTCCTTATTTTTGGAGATATATAATAAGTATCCAAAATTTTATATTCCTTTAGATTGTATTTTTTCTAGCCCAGATACTCTAGGATTACTAGACCTCATAAAAATTGATCCACAAACACTCACTCTAATAATGGTAAGTGCTACATTTTTTAAAATTGGCATGGAAATAATGGACCAAAATATTTTATTAGATTCTAATATACACACTATAGAGATAAATCATTCTAAGGTCATAGATATGTACAATAAATTGGTTGTATAAAATTAAGTGCTCATCGAGGGAGTGGCCTCTTTAAAGCAACAAATCCAAGAGGCCATCGAGTCTAAGGTAAGGATTTTAAACCTTTTAATTTTTTAAAAAAAGAGGAACTAACACTTTTGGATGGATTACCACTAGATGGGGATTCTATCAATAAATTAGAGACCCTAAAGGAACTTTTGCTCAAGAAACACGAGTAACACCCTGAGCCAAGAGATGAGGGGAAAGAGATGATGGAATAGTTCAACATGATAGTATAAATTTTAAAGAGTGCCTTGGAGAGATTCAAAGAGGTTATCCCCCTTTTGGATGACATTTTTGTGCATCTAACACACCTAAATAAAGTATTGGAGGCTTAGCTCCATGGTGAGGATGTCCAGAGGTAATAAACAACTGATGCTACCCTTTTAATAAAAGACCCCACCAAGAATGTGAAAGCATTTAAGGATGTTGAAATGATGGAAGATTCAATTAATAACCATTGTCAACAAATAAATTCAAGTTTATCCATACTCTAAGGATAGGTTGATAAGAAGGTCTCCAAATTAGAAGACATCCAGAAGGAAGCCAATGCAACCCTAGATGAATAGGTGAAAAACATTGAGACTCTAACTTAAATTAAGGAGCTAAAAGAATAAAAGGATGGCATTGAAATAATAACTACCAAATTCCTTAATACATTGTCCCATTGGGATGAGTTAAAGAAGGAACTCGATCAGAAAGGGCCTAAATTTTTGGAGGATGCCAACATGGCTTAGTCTGGGATGGACCAAGAGTATAATGTGGGGTGATGTTGGCCCCTAAATTTTGACCAAGTATTGTTCTATTTTGGCACATGGAACAAAAGGATCATTGTCTATTTTTATGCAAGTCTAGAATTATGTAGAATAACCATGGTATGTAGCTACCAAGCATAGAAGTGTCATGACATAGAACTTGCTAGGTGTGGATGGATAATTGCATAGGAGATCCAACACAAGAGGATATAGTCAAAAAGATAATGTGATATGAGGTACCCAAGAACAAAGGACTTGGAATAAAATTAAAAGAATATGGGAATGGATGTAAAGAGAAGTGTGAGGGACATAAGAGCAACTAGAAGAAAAATTTAATTGGGACACTTCAACCCTATTGATTTGAGGTTTTGTACTAGCCTATAAGGAATAAAACACTTGGCCACTAAGATATAACATAGAACAAAGATCTAGGGTCGTAGAGACCTGAGTCTATAGGAATAATTCATTATAAGAGCCATGAATCTTAGTTCATTGGGAAGTCTGTGTGCCATTTGTTCATGATAGTTAGAATTATGACATTGGTCAAGGAAAAATAAGTATAAAAACCCTTATTGTAGTGATTTGCATGATGTATCTTTGGAGAATAGAAATAACATTATTTTCTTGTAATTTAGTAAGTAATTAATGAGAAATTAGTGTTTTCCATATTGTGTTAGGAATGATGAAATATTTTAAGTGTTGGATGATGGATATGTTTATTTCTAAGTCATGGGTATCTTTTTATTTTATCACTACTATTAAATAGTAATGGTGATCATAGTTATAGTGGTAATTAAATATGGAACAATTAGGATAATAGTAGTATATTTATAGTGTTGAATAACCTATTAAGAACTATGTTATGAAAGATAAACAAACATATAACATTGTGCTACAAAGCCTTAGGGAACTAGTCTTTCACTGAATGCTTCAGGTGAGCATGCAAGACTTACCTCTCACATGATAGGGTCAATGTGCTAGCTTGTTGGGGAGAATATTCAATGCCAAAGTGGAACTAACTAAAAGAACCCAACATAGGGGCATCTTAGACACATTTTTTAATACTAGGTTCTATCCTTACATTCTTTATATTCCATTTTTTGTATTGATATATCTTGATATTGATCACTTCTGCTCATACTCATATTTTTTTACCAACTATCACTAATTTAGACTTATCATATGTACATCCTCACATTTACACATATTTTTACTACATCCATGCATACTTTTATTTATATCTTTCCTAGTTTAGACTTGATTGTGTTTTCCTATGCTTTTTCAATTCAAGGGTATTTGAATATGACATTGTTCTTTGGCTCTACACTAATTATATTTATGTATGCCTTGGAAATATACCCATGTCCCTTGTTTTTTCTTTCCTAATTATGTATGTAGACATTTGAACATATCCTTATATGTGATTCTAATACAACTTGTTTGTTTTTTGTGTATGTGGACATTTAAACACATCCTTGTATGTATTTTATTATTAGATTTAGTGATATGTGCCCATGTCCCTTGTATTGTGACCCCTTGGTCTATTTTTTGTACCTCATCTATTTTATATGTATGTTTTATTGTATGCATCATGGCCATGACACTTTTATTTACTTATTACACATAGCATTTTTTGATGCCATGGGGGACCTCATGCATCTACCCTTCCTACTTAGGTGTCATGATGGGCATCATGCCCTATCCCCCTAGGTAGATACTCATATTTGATATTATACACATTTATTACATTTATATTGACACCCTTGTGTAATGATAGATGAAACATGCCTCTTAAACTACATACTTATGCTTAAATTCTTTTAAATTTCAATATTATGTTTGCACATTGTATTGGATTATCATGTAGCTATCATACATGCTCTATCTCACACATTTTGTAGAGATAATTATTTTTAGTATAGTTCTTGAATAGGACAAAAACTACTCTTAAATGAGGGGGAATTAATAAGGGTTTATCATAGAGATCAAGATCATACATTACATTCATAGAACATTTTTAACACACGGGCTTAGTTTTAGGAAATCAAACACAAGTAAAATATAAGAAAAAACATGGACTCAAAAAGCCATTTAGTCACTCATATTTAGACCAGACAGACATTAGAATTCAAAATGGGATGCTACTACCACATGGAATTAATATACAAAACATGGTACTACTATCTAATATCCCCAAATTAGTGCAGTCTAGATTAGCTAGAATAACACACTAGGTACAACATAGGTTTGCACAGATACAACTACAACTTTGAAAATTATGCTTAGATTTTTCTCATGTTCACAATAGTTCAACTTAAATTCATAATAGTTTCTCATATTGGGGGAATCATACACAACATTATCATTCCTATGTTTCGTTCAAATCCTTAGATACACTCATTACAACCTAGTCCAAAATCAATATACTTAGATATAAGATTAGGGGCATGTGTGCAACACATAGTTTCTATATTCTCAATTACACATAGGTTGATTAGATGGAATGGAAAACTCCATCTCATTTTTTACACTACATACATTTTCTATCATATTCTATTTTGTAACCAATTTCATGCCTTGCTCCATCTATAGTGGTTGGTATTCCCAAGTGGCCTAGAGTCACCTAATGTACCTGAGTAGCCATAAAGCTAACATACACATTTATATATACCCAATTATATATTTCCATAAATTTTAATAGTTTATTTTTAAATGTGTATACTACACATGGATGGGCAATAATGGATTCATAACCTACTTGAGTTCTTGAGCCACACAAATGAGAGGGTTAGACACACTTATAGTCTAATCCAATCTATTCATAGGTCATGATCCACCAAGTAGGGGTGGGAAATGATGGATTAAAAATTGGATTGAGTTCTTGAGCCACCCACATATAAGGATTAAGTAAGCTATCAGTTCAATCCAAGCTATTCAATGATTTAATCACTATGTACATGCACACACATAGGTTATCCTCAGGTTTATGCATTGGTTTGCATACCCAATGAGGTGTATTAATTATTTTTCTCTTTACCATATCTTTAATTATATTTACTTAGTTAATTTATTTAGCATAATTTTTTGAATTCGATGTCTTAAGGATGGTTTGTGCACATTTAATTATAGGACATGATTTAGATCATGCTTCACATACGTAAACCTAGCTTCACATTCTCAGACTCAACTACATGGACTGATTTAGGTATACTTATTTTTCATTTATACTAATTATTTAAAATTTATACATTTATATAATAAAGGTAAATGTAATCACTTAAAAGTGGTATTTAGATGCTAAGAGTTTTGCTTGAGATAACCTATTCCTAGCTTAGCTCTAGACCTATCCTAGAGCCTTTATCACACTTTTTTCCATTGTGTGGACCATAAACATATCCAATCAGCCCAAAAATTATCTTATACCTACATTCCTAGATCTTATCCCTTCGTACCCATAGCCTACCATCTATACATCAATGCCACATTAAGGACACTAGATCCACATGACACTAGTGTCCCCAACATGGTGCTAGTGTCCCTTGCCCTAACTCTTCTGAATGGATATATTTTCAAACATATGACCCTCCTAAGGTTGACCTAAGAACATTTTATTACCTTAAAAAGCTATGGAACACTGTAAATATAATACTATTTGACCTTAGTCCACAAGATGGAAAATAGATAAAAAAGTCCTATTCAAACAAGAAACAAATTAATAAAAATCAAGTTTATCAATTCTTATTTCCCCCTACTTATGTATACTAACATCTATAGTTTCCTTAATACTATATTTAAAATATTTCAAATCTCAATCACACTCAAGGCATTCAAAACTAGTATTATTATAGCATTCACTTGTACTTGAATTAAGCACTAAGTAGGAGAACTACATCAGGCTTGATCCCTCCTTAGAGTATTGGTATGTAGGCAAATATCTTCATAGTAGGGTGTTAAGGATGTCAAAAATATACTAATAATGAACACACATTTTAAGCTCATGACATACTTACAAGGAGGACTAGGGTTTGAAAGATAAATTATCTAGTATAGGCATAATGCAAAGTTCAAGATTTTGTGCACACAAGAATAAAACCTTGAAACACAGTTGTAAGTGCACCCAAAATTTAGGAAAATTCCTAAAAATAAGACACTAACATCAGTTTTAGGACACATGATTCTACTATCTATGTGGGGTTTTATTTCCTAGTAGAAGATATGACTCAGGGATCTTATAGATGACACTCATACTTATTCATAGCTTAGTTTTTAGCACTCAGATCTTATGCAACAGGTGTTTTCTAGATAAGTCTATATTTTCACATATTTATTAATATTTTTATAAATTCAAAGAAATTAAATTTATATAATAAATAAATTATTATTTATTTCATATTATTTCAATGATTTATACAACTTAGCCTTTCAATCAAATTTATGATTTACATTGGTAAAAATCTAAAAAGTTAAAACACCAATGTATCTCATTTATGTAATAAAATATTATATTTTATTTATAAAAAATTATTTTAAATTTTTTATAAATCATACACATCATAAATTTCTTCCAACATCGAGCATAAATATCCTAGTAAATATTTGTTTTAACCTTTATTATCTATTTTGAACTTATCCATAATATAGTTGTCCTTACCATAGGAATAAAAATTTCCTTAGAATCAACCATAAGTATTATGTTAAAATGACTATAATAATTTTTAGATTACCTAAAAAACATGTTTAATACTTTATAAAATATTCTTGGATTTCCAAAACCAATATATCCTACTTTTTGGACTTCAAGATAATTTTTTTGAGTATAAAAAAAATCTAATATATCATTTTTTTAATTTGTCATCTAAAAGAAATTTTTATTTGATTGGGTGAAGAAATAAGTTTTAAAGGATATTTTAACCAAGTATAGTTAAAAAATATAATAATTACAAACCATAAAATTAAAAATGTGAGATAAAAGCCACCAAAGTTAATCAGAAATAGAGAATCTTTTACTAGACTTACATCACTAAACTGCTAAAACTATGAAAATTTTATACCAAAAAAATTAAATAGAGGAGATAAACCAAACACAAAGGAAATGAATATATATTAAGTAAATTACTCCTCATATTTAGAGTAACCCATAATTACAAAAACGTTGGTACTTTTCTTGGGCTTCTTAGTTTATTATTTTGTCATGCAACCCTTAGTTCTCTTACTTGATCCTTTTGAGGAAGTTTCCATGTCATTATTATTAATGGTTGTGGGAGTATTAACTTAATTTTATTTCTTTTTATTACATTTAATTATCTCCTTATATTTTCTTCTCACTCATTAAGACAATATTTTTCATTTCTAGCTCTTTTTCAGGTTAAGATTGAAAGCACTGATTTTGGGTTTTTACCCCCCTCTCTGCCCCCACCTTGTTTTATAGTACCTTCACTCTTGAAAGTATAAATTTAATTTTTCAAGGATTCAATTTAAATTTTAATCTCATTCCATGATTCCATTTAAGAAATAATTTTGAAACCCAATTTATCCATTTTTATTCAATATCAAGTAATTTGATAGAATGAGTTGTGGGTAAATCCACATTGTTTGGATATTTATAACCATCCTTCTCCTCTTATGAAATCATATTGGTTTTACCCTTTACCTATTTTTGGGATAATTTTTAATTATTATTTCAATATTCCTCATCATTTTTTACTTTTTTTCATCTATAATAATGATGACACCATGTTGTCTACATTTTTTCATTGATGTCCATATTGAAAATTTAAAACTATCTAAATATTTATGTAATAATTCCTCACACTTTGGTTTGAGAAATTAATATTTTTTTATATCTCAATTCCATCTTTAAAAAAAAAATCTTACCGTTATATCATTTTTTGGTATGCTATGAATTGTAACATCATTCATATCAACTATTATCATCTTTTTTATTTAAGCCTAGATATCCACAAATCAAATAATTATTCATTCATTAAGTAACACACAAAAATATAAATAAAAATAAATATTTAATTGAATAATTTCAATAACATTTTCTAAATTTTTATATTTTAATAATACAATAAAAATTCAAATTTTAACAAATATTTAAATTTTTATAACATAAAAAAGATTAATTAACGTTGATTTTAAATAATAGACTAAATTGAAAATTTAATAACCATAAATAAATAATTGGTTGTTTATTAAGTAATTCAAAAATAATTCTTAATAAAATAGAAAGAGTTCAATGAATAATTTCATTAACATTTTTTAATTTGTCATCTTTCAATTAAAAACTAAATATTTTAATTTTAACAAAAATTAAATTTTCATTACTTAAAAACACATGTAGTAGCAATGATTTTTAATAATAAATTAAAATAAATTTTAAAATAAAATATTTTATTATTAATAATACATAAAATATTAAATATAAATTTTAGTAATAATATTCAATTACATAAAATAATTCAATGAATAATTGCAATAACACTATACTGTTCAAATTATAGTAACCCCACTTTTAACTGGTGTGGAATCTATCCCAAGACACAACATGAGGCCAAGAAATCCATGAGATTATAATATGAAAATGAGTAGGGGCACAACATGCCCAACTAAAAATGGAACCACTAAACATGGTACACAAAAGGCCCATCTAAAAATGAGAAGGAAAGATAAAAAACAAATGAAACAAAAATAACTAGCCAAAATATTATGAACAATTAGGGGACACTAAATAACCTTGAGGGGGATCTTCCATGCCTTCCCTTGGGTCTTAGTGCCAAAACTTAATTTTCTTGTAGGTTTGAGTCCTTCAACACCATAAAGGGTGGGAGTGCTCTTAGGGGTCAATTGAGAAGAACTAGCTGCTCATGAATGTCAACCAACATAACCCAAGATTTGAAGGTCATCAAATTATTCCAATGATTTAATATGAGGGGTGATGGTAGCATAAACTTGGCACTCCTTGGCCATCTAGCCATCTCTAGGGAAGAGGACTCAATAAATTTTATTGATTTAATTTTTCATCACCCTAAGCTGAAGGGCCTTATTTTTTAGATTAATTTCAAGGGAACATATACTCTCTCTTCATGAGTTGGTCACCATCACAATTGTAGTATCATGATCAAGGGCCTTTGGGTATTTTGTAACAAGGGCCAACATTTCTACCAAAGAGTCATCGCACACCTAGTTCCTAGCCTCCTCTTCTATCAACCCTTTGAATCCTTGGGATCCAAAATCAACCTCTTTATTAGCTTATTAAATTTATATTTAATTGTCATCAAAGCCTCAAATATCAACATTGAAGCTTTAGGTCATTTCTTAGCCTTTTTTGAAACCGAGATAGATCCTAGGGTTAGAGTCATCACCTTAATTTTCTCTAGAGAGGCATTTTTAAAGAGAAAGAGGAAAATATCTTGGTGAGAAATAAAAATCTTATTATTACACTTAAAAATTAAAATATAATCCCAAAGGGAGGGTAATGAGAAGAGGAAACTTATTTTATAAACATCCTCAAAATGATTAAGAAACATGAAATAGTGTGACTGAACCAAGCTAAATTTGGATTTTAAGGTGAGATATAACATTACCTACTTACAAACTTTAGGCTAGGATTATGGAAGTTTAATAAACTTAAAATTTTTTGTGACCTCTTTTACTTTCTCAAGAGAATTAAAGAATTTTGAGACCCATTCATATTTCATACTCTTATCCTTATAGTATTGGAGATCATGGATGATAAGTATTATAACTTCAACAATGAAATCTTTAGAGACCTCAATTTTCATACCTCTTATGACTATTGGTATATTTTTATAAGACACCTAAAAATCATTAGACAAGTTTGAATCATTCCCATCAATATTTAATATGAACTAGATAAGTTCTCCATTCTTAAGGATATCCCAAACTAGAGGATTTCTATCCTTAATTTTTGAGCAGGACTTGGGCTCAACCCTCCCTGTTCTTGATTTGATTTTGTCTCCCTCTTAGGAGTCATGTTTAGAGCCAAATTATGTACCACTCTTAGTCCCATGGTAATCTTCAAGAGAAACCATAATAACAAAGATAGCAAGGATAAAAATATTGACAACACATGTAAAGAAGATAGGGTAAAGTAATAGAAAAGGGAGTTGTGAGAAGCACTTAAACTAAATAAGGACTAGTACAAATAAATGCATAATTAGGAAGGTAATCATAAAATGAACACCAAGGGGAATGAATACCTACGTAAAGGAGGTAATTATTAATAGGTGAAGGGAACCAAACCTAAGAGGGGGATGCCATGTATACCATGACATGGGGTTATAAGATGGAAATAAATATGCCATGAGAGAGAAATATTATGATAATGAAAGGTAAATATAAAAAAAAGAGTGATAAAATCCAATCTAATAAAATGGAACATTTGTTTTAATTTAATCCATAGCTTAAAATAATTACACCTAATAAAAATAATTAGGATAACTAACTAATCTCCAAAGAGTTCAAATATAAAGAGATCTTGATGAAAGGGAGACGAGGGAAAACCAAAGTCAATAATGAGAGAAAAAAAGCAACTCACCAATACAAAGGAAAAAGACATATGGATCCAAAAGAGGAGATCCACATGAGTTCCAATGGATTAATACACATAGGAAACCAAATGACCAGCTAGTTTAGAATGCAAACAAGAGCATGGACATCCATGTAGATTGATGGAAATTTACAACTCATTAAAAATTAAGTTGTTTCCTATCCAAAAGGGTACTTTGAGTGCCATTTTAATTTTCCTCCTAAATTTCTTGAGATTGCTTTCTATGAGTAGGTGGCTTACCTCATTCTTTTTTTCATTACCATAGTCTACTTTGCCCTTTGATTCATAAAAATAGATAAAACTTTTGGAGGCCATAACTTTTGATCCATAGCTCCATTTGAACCCATATTCATGCCAAAAGGACCGTCTCAATTTTTTTGGTGCATTTGTAACTAGGAATATATAGTTATGGATGTTTTTGATATTTTTTTGAGGCCATACATGAAAAAATATGGTTTTGAAATTGTAGTTTAATATTATTTCTAGTATTTTTCTAATTTTAGAAATTATATATTTTCGTAACAAAACTTGAACTTTAGTTAATATTTATTAGATAGGCTAATTTTAGTGTTTTGTTTTTTTTTTGGATATTTTAGAGCTACATGTGCTTTTATTTAAACCTTACTAAAAACAATAACTACTGAAAATAGTAGGTTGAGTTTTATTATTTTTAGAGTTCTAAATTTTGCATGTCAACTCTAGTTCTAAGTGGAGGCTTATTTATGCATGGTTTGTAATTATTTGAATCATTTAATTTGAATCAATATAGGTTATTATTTCAAAATATTTAAATATTAGTATTTTCTTGTCTTGATAATATTTAGGTTCATTATTTAGTATCAAATCAGGTTTGAATCTTGGAGGTGTAAGAGATGGTGAGAGGATGAGGAGGAATCATTTAGATGACTAGACTATGAAAGATATACATAGGTAATTAGAATAATTAACTAATATCATTTCAAATCAATTACAAAGGAGAGCATAAGATGATGTTGAATATGAAAAAAATTATGAAGAGGAAAATTTTCAAGAGGAGGAGCAATATGAACAACCTCCATCAATGGAAGAGAGGATGGTTAGAGATTTAGAAGGAAGGAATGAAGGAACCAAGGTTGACATTCTAGATTATGGAGGAAGTTTAAAAATAGAGGAGTTGATAGATTAGATGAATAACATGGATATGTTTTTAGAATGGAGAACTATGAGAGAAGACAAGAAGTTAAAGTTTGCATTCATAAAATTGAAGGGTCATGTAATGATTTAGTGGGATCACCTATAGAAATAAAGACACAAAAAAGGTGGAGAGAAGATCAACTCATGAAAAAATATGGAGAATAACTTGAGGGAGAAAGTTCTTCCTATGGATTATACATAAACCCTACATAAAAGATTCCAAAATTTGAGGCAGAAGGATCACATCATACAAGAGTATATAGATGTGTTTTACAAGCTTTCCATATGAGTGGATCATGATGAAATAAAAGAAAAAATGGCCCCAAGGTAAGTAAATGGTTTGATTTTTTATATTCAATATGAATTAAGTATGCATAAAATAATTTTCATGAATTATTATTATCAATTAGCTTTAAAGGAATAAGAAAAACAAAATAGATAGAAATTCATAACATCTATTGGGCTAAAAAGTGGACAATCATCTACAATAATAGGATGAGGTGTATTTAATACAAATAGAGGTGGGTTTAACACCACTAGAGTATAATCCTCACATGGTGCATAAAGACAAGAGGATAATAGACAAGGGTTTCAATAACAATAAAGAGGATTATGATTTTAGAGAGGATAATGCTATGTTGGTAGTAGAGGATGGTTTCCAAATCAATGTATGTCTTATGTTTATTATAGATGTGTAGAATAAGGACATAGAGCACTTGAGTGTCCCCACTACCAATAAAAATAAAGGAGGAAAAAGGATTTCCCAAGAGTGAATTTAGTTGAAGTTGAAATAGAAGAGCAAAATACTGATGTTGTAATAATAGATATTGGATAAAATCTCATGATGAGAAGAACAATGATTGATCTAAGGAAATAACATGTTCATAATTAAGAAGGTGGTGATACATAGTGGTGAAAAATATCTTTTGAATAAGGTGTACTTTATGAGGTAAGATATGTAAAGTAATTATAGATGGTGGTGGTTGTGAAAATATGGTTTCTAAGGAGATGATTGAGAAACTAGGTTTGAAATGTGAAAAGAATCCTAATCCTTATTAGATTTTAGGGTTTAAAAAAGGGAATGAAGTTATATTAGATAAAAGGTTCTTAATCAAGGTATCTATAAGTAAAATTTACAAGGATGAAATATGTTGTGGTATTATACCAATAGATGTATGCTATGTATTATTGGGAAGGCCATGGCAATTTGATAGAAAATCAATTCATTTTGTAGTGAAAAACATGTATAGTTTCTTAAAATGTGGTATGAAGTTAGTTTTGTTACCTATTAAATAATAAGGGTAGGTTGAAATCATGTAAATTGAAAAATAATTTATCAAAGACATGAAGATGACATGTTGCTATGCATTAATAGTGAAGAAAGAAGATACAAAGTGTTAAAAGTACTAGTAGAAGAAGTAGTAGTGTTACAATAATATGTAGATGTTATACTTGATGAGTTACTAGATGTTTACTACCAAAGATAGATATTTAACATCATATTTATTTGATTCTAGGATCAATTATACCCAATTAAATAGCTTATAGGATGAATCCAATAGAACATGTAGAATTAAATAAGTAGGATATTGAATTGGCAAGTAAGGGTGTAGTAAGGGAGAGCATGAGTCCATTTGAAAACCAACATTGTTTACTCCAAATAAATATGTAAGGATGGGGATGTGTGTGGATTGTAGAGAAATCAATAAAATTACAATCAAGTACATGTTCCTATACCTCATTTAGATGATATGATGGATGTTATTATAGGATCAATTTATTTTACCAGGATTTATCTAAGGAGTGGATAATAAATGAAATCAAAATTGCATCATGTCTATAAATCAATCCTAACTCATATAAGATAGATCATACCATACACTTTTGATTGGGGACACATTTTTTAAGTGGGAACATGACCAATATGGGGATCCACTAGACCCAATTAGGGGAGCTCTTACCATAATACACCATGATAATGAGGCTTCTAAAGCCTCTAGTCTAACAAAATCATGCAATAACCCTAAGACGGTCCTGAGTTTTGATATTTCACCTAAACTAATAACAAGTAAAGAAAATATAATAAAGTTGTCATCAAAACTTATGGCACAAAGTGGGGGTTAAAAATAATAAAAATAAACATACATAAAAGACATATACTCATGTCAATGTATATAGAATCCTAATGTATGGAAGAGAAGCATAAATGCATATATATTTACTCTTACCAAGGAGAAACAAAGTTAGGAATACTTACCTTTGAAGATAAACCCATCTAGTCTCAATTTATCCCTTGGCCAAGGTGATTCGTAAGAGGTTATTGTGGTACGTAAGGATGATAAAGACAAATCAGCTATAGGATTTACAACCTATCAATACATCCAAAGACTTCTCCACAAGACAAGATCTATATCTCAAAAGAAAGTATAGAAACCTAAGTTTTGATTCTCAAGTATAATGATCAATAATCATATATTATTCAATCTTAATTATTATTCTTATCATAATAAATGATTGAAATGAACTTGTATATATAGGTAGATTTGACCCTAAACCCTTTCAAAAATCCCAACTGATAGGGTTGATCCAGTTGACCTAGCACAATTTTGAACAATTATTGAATAGGTCATGAGCTATGTTGGCCAAAGGCCAAACTAGTTCCTAAGTGAAAATAACCTAAAACTATACAGGGTTGACATAGTTGACCTAGTACAGACGAATGACAAAAAGGGATTAAGTTGAGAAAAAGGAAGATAAAATGTAGCAAATAATTGGAAAGGTTAAAATAGAGAAGAACAAGCTTAGGGATAATTTTTGTAGGAGACAAGTGTGTAGATAACAAGTGGAAAAAGGGATAAAAATCTTATGAAGCACAAATGGTTTATCCACCCCTTTCTTGATACATTAATTAAGGCATGCACTTAGAGAGATTGAGACTTGATGAGTTATGTCAAGATACAAAGTGTCAATAATTGATAAAAGTTTGAAAATATTATGTGTATACATATACCCCATTTGAATCTCATCACATGTCATGTGAGTACAACACATGATAGTGTTTTAGGAATAGAACATGTTAACACATAATGTTGATGCCAAGTAAAATATAGTAAGCAAAAAATAAGATAAATGAAGGATAGAATTGAAAAACACATACCATTACTTACCTTAGTGTTTTAGATAAATAAGTAGATTGAAAGAGAAGTGAAGGTGTCCAAATATGAGGAACATTAGGTGAACCTGTAGAATTTGGCGTAAAAAATAGCCAAAAATCAAAATTTTTGGAAGATAAGAATATAGTAGTGGAAAATATTCTCTATGTCATCACAATTCTAGAACATTTTATGATTAAAAAATAGATGAGTTAAAATAAATATAGAGGCAAAACAAGGAATATAACTAGAAAATATTTGAAAGAATAAGATTTTGAAAAGTGATTTTAAATAGGTTGAAATGAAAGTCATTTGTTATTTTTGAATTGTGAAGGAGAGAAAAAGAGCTTTGATAGACAAAATGAGCTAGGATGGCAAGGAGATTATAGGTTAGACAAGAGGGACCTCTAGCGGTAGCATTAGGTATACTACAGGGAGACATATGAGAATGTCAAGCTAGTTTTTGAATATTTTGTCATTTTTTTGTGTTTATTTAGAATTTGTAATTTAACACATTAATAGACATCATAATGAACCCAAATAAGATGCTAAGGGTAGGAAAAATCATTTAGAGAAATGGATTGGAAGGGTTTGGGGAAATAAATGTTAGAAGGCATTTATTTTGCAAAATGTAAGAGGTCGGTAGGGAAAATCAACTAGGTTGACCCTGTTGACCTAGTAAGCTGAAAAGTGTTAAAATCCATACTGCTAATCTAGTAGGTATGTGTTGATGAAGTATGTTTTCTAGACTACCAACCTAGTGCATTGTTACTAACCTAGTATAATAAGTCACTATGATAACTCAACATTAAGATGGAAAAATAGAGGGGTTGACTTAGATTTTAAAGTCAATCAGGTCAAAATAGGGAAATTTTGGTCAAAGTAGTGTTTGATCAGGGAACCAAAATAGTACAAAAATGCATGCAAAAGGCTAAAAGAGTGTTAGAAGGGCCTAGAATGATTGAGTGAGGGTTAAAAGGGTTAATTGGGATAAAATAGGTCTAATTGATTAAAAATGAATAAATTAAAATAATTAATCTTGTTTTTTATTAAAAAAATGTATTTTGATTATAAATGACATGGAGGATCTAATACATGTTTTGTTGTTTCCTACTTGCAAGGGCATCTAAGATTATGTCATTTGGTGGATGAATAATGGCTTCCAGAATTATTGGATCATTTTTCTATAAAGGATAGATTCAAATTGATCTCATTAGGCCTAGGAGGCATAGTAGACATGTGTTGGATACCACTTAGTTTAGATTTGTTAGTCATGTTCTTAGGAACCTGGGAATAATTGAATAACATCTTCATGTGGGAGGTGGAGGGGGATACCATATAGGTGGATATAATCTTAGAGAATGTGCATGCCATAGAGATTTAATATGTGTTTCATGAGCCTTAAAAGCAATTTCATAGGCTGTTGATGTTTTTGAATGATAAAATCATGATCAAAATTAGGATAAAGAAGAAAATCTATAGCTAAATTATGAAACTACCTACTTGTCTCATGAGAATGACCTCAACTAGCATGAAACCAAAAAAACTTTTTGGGATCATACTAGCATTTCATAGGATGAATGGGATCAAGTTCTCTTAGTAGAGGCCTAAGTAGATGCTTGAGTAACTCAGTTGAGGATAAATGTTTGTGAACATTAATGTTATTAGGTGAAGATAAATGAGGATTGGTGTATTTTTGAGAAGGGGGAGATGGTTCCAAGTATTGGTTAGGAATAACAAATTAAACAGTGTGAATGGTGTCATAAGAGTATATAACACCATCATTGGCAACATTATGATTTTTGTTCATGATTAAGATGTGAGGACCTGTAAAAGGTTGGGGTGGATCAAATTGATGCATAAGGAAATCTTGATGTTTAACTTGGTTAATGACCTCCTCCAAGGTATGTGGAGAGAGTGTGTGGACCTGATACTATAAATTGGTAAAAAGAGAATTGGTAAAGAGATGGAAAGGGTTATCATCATCCATGTTATGTTCACATTTGTTGGATAATGTCTTCTAACTTTTAAAAAAATCTTGGTTAGTTTCATTTTCAAGTTGTTTACAATTTATAAAGTGGGCCAAAGTATTTTCAAAAAGATAACTAGTTTGGAACTCTTGGACTATAACATTTACTAAATCTTCCAAACTATTAATAAAATGAGTTTTATATTGGTTGTACTAATCTAAAGCATCACCTATGAGGGTCTTAGATAAGATATTGGTAGTAGAAAAGGTATTAAATTTGACCTAATATTTATAGAGTTTTCTAAATGTTTTGAGATGAAGAGTAGGACAAGTTAATCCATTATAAGAAATGGTATGAGTGATACCTCCTATATCAATATTATCAATTTGAGTGGTAAGAGGCTCATTTTGAAGATTATTAATGGTGTTGTTGACCAAAGGAGGTTGAGGGATGAGATTGCATCAAGAATATTGAAGAGGAGGTGGGGGAACATTTTGATTATACATGTCTTAAGACATTAGTTGAGGATGATTTTGAAGATGGAGAAGATGATTTTACATTCTCATCATTAGATTTGTATTATGAGCTTGAAAAGTATTCATTTGATTAATTTTTTTATAATAAGATTTTATGGGTTTGATTATAATTTTAGCATTGGGTACCACTATTGGTGTTGATAAGAGCTTGAAAAGAACTATTAGAATGTGAGGCATATTGGCCAAATTTGCTTATGTGAAAAAATATGGAGTAGTGAAGGTATGAGAAGAGGAATCACTAGAAGCATGATTAAATTAGGTATTAAATGATGCACTAGTGGAATAATTAAGGAGAGTGGGTCTTATAAGAGGCCCACTAGATGTAGAACCTACCATGTTAATGGAGATACTAGGCATGGAGGTAGAAGAAGCTAAAGAAGAAGAGGTTATGGTATGAGAATGGGTCATAATAGAGGGAAAATGCTAAGATTCAAAGAAATTATTACCTTTGAATCCACGTGATAATGTGGGAGAAGGAAATGAGGCTCTTCAACTTGACCACTAATCATGAGATGGCAAATAGTAAAAGGATCCTTTCCTCTATGATGAGTAAATTTAGAGATAAAGATCATTTCAGGGGTATACTCCAATTTGGGTTAATCTTCTAGTGAGAAGAGAGGATTATGCTGCAAAGAGGAATTTAGAGGGGTCTCATAGTTCATTGTATGAGTGGATATATGAACATTACTCTCAATCAAGAAAGGATCCATACTTTGCGTATGGGAGACCCTATGAGGGTTGGTAAAAATCATCATTTCAATTGAATTCAACTCAGTATTATCTTTAAATATAAATTTCATGATGAAGGAGAATGACTAAACAAGGTAAGAGAGATGCAAAAATAGGGAAATAGGAAGTGATAACAAAATGTATAGAGTTGACTAGGTTGACCTAGTATAGAAAATAGGGCCTAAAAACTATACAAAGTCAACTAGGTTGACCTAGAACAATAGATAGAGGATAAAAAGGTATACAAGGTTGACTAGGTCAACCTAACACAATATATAGGGAAAAATAGATAGTCTATAAGAGACTATTCCAATATAAATGATAGTTTATTAAGACAATTTTTTTTTACAAGTACTTAGGAAAGCAATAAATGAAATAAAGCACACAATCAATTTGATCAATGAGGTTAATCCAATTGAGTCACACACCACAAAACATTACACCAACGTTGGCTAATGCAAGTTTTTACAATACAACATAAAATTGACCAAAAATCAAGTAATAAACTTGGAAATTAAAATATAAGTAAGTGGTCAACTTGAATGTTGTTATATTATTAGAGTATAATTTTAGATGTGATAGAAAGTTCATTGTAATCAAAGAACTGAAAATCAATCTAAAGATGGTTTCAGGATGTTTAAGTTGAAAGGGATATATATTGGCAATGGTATAGGCTTGGAATTGGGGTCTAACCCCTCACTTCACACACCATAATGATAAGGGTGTTGGGTGCTTAGCCAAAATATACCATTAAACATTTGTTTATACTTGGAAAGAAAACCAAGTTGGCTTCCCCCTTGGTGATGAAATCTAAGTAGGTAAGCCTTGGGTAGACAATTGTTAAAATGAATTTTAAGTTTTTGTGATTTGGTAGTGTGTGCATAAAGTATAAAAATATTTAAAATAAATGGTATATTGAAAACCACCTAATTAGACTATATGATCTATTCTAATAATTCAAGAAACATGAAATGAAAATGTGAGCTAATTACTAGCATATATGGGTTAATTCCAACTTTGAAACATAGTACAATGTCAATTTAATCAACAATGTATGAAAAGAATATAAAATAGGGTTGATAGTGTCACATTTTTACTATGGTATCAAAAATTATAAAATTAAACTACGTTAATAGGGTTGACCTAGCTTTCCATACTACACATAAAATATAGAACTATGTCGATAGGGTCAACCTAGTTGACTATACAAGAGAAGTTTTAAAGGCTATAAACTATGAAAAATAATACTATAACAAATGTTAAAAATGATAGAGAAGGATAGAAAGGAGCTTTGGTGTGTTGGAGGATGTAGATAAGAATAAAATTACTTATTGAAAAACATTGATTTGTACTTGTAAATTTTGCTAACTATGTTGACTGGATTGACCAAGCTTTATAGAAACTTATTTCTGATAGCCTTAAAATTTATAGGGTCAATTAGGTCAACCTAGTATGCTAAATAATGCCTAAAAATGTATAGGGTCGACTGGGTTAACCTAGTTTTTTGAACTCAAATTTTGGAAAACCTACAAAAATAGAACATAGTCATTTTGATGAGACTATGTGTTAAACCTACACACAAAAGTTAGTAATGTGTCGATATAGTTGACCTTTCATCACAAATATAGGAAAAATAAAATGATAAAATAAATGAATAAAAACCTACAAGGGTTATATTCACATCAGGTTCACCAGAATGTATGTAATAAAAAATGCATCATGTCTATAAATCAATCCTATCTCAGAGAAGATAGATCATACCATGCACTTATAATTGGGGATTAATTTGTTAATCAAGAACATCACCAATATGGAGATCTACTAGACTTCATTAGGGTATCTCTTACCACAATACACTATGCTAAGGAGGGTTACAAAGCCTCTAGTCTAACACAATCATGAAATAACCCTAAGGGGGTTCTAAGTTTTGATATTTCACCTAAACTAATTAAAAGTAAATAAAATATAATCTAGTACTCACTATAGCTTCTGGCACAAAGTGGGGGTTATAAAAAATAAAACTAAACATGCATATAAGACATATATTCATGTTAACGTATACAAAATCCTAATTCATGGAAGATAAGTACAAATACATATCTATCAACTCTTACAAAGGAGAAAAAAAGTTAAGAATTCTTACCTTTGAAGATGAACTCACTAAGCCTCAATTTATCCCTTAGCCAAGGTGCTTTGCAAGAGTTTTTTTGTGGTATATAAGGATGACAAAGACAAATCAGCTCTAAGCTACATAACCTATCAGTTCATCCAAAATATTTATCCATAAGACAAGATCCATATCTATAAATAAAGTATGAGACCCTAAAATTTACTTCTCAAGTAGAATGGTAAATAATCAAATGTTCATTTACTCTTACTTCATCTTCTCATAATAAATTATGGAAATGAACTTGTATTTATAGATAGATTTGACCCTAAATCCTTCTAAAAATCTTGGTCGATGGGTTCAACGTAGTCAATCTCACATAATTTTAGAAAATTATTCATTAGGTCATGAGATAGGTCAACCGAAGGCCAAACTAGTTCGTAAGTGAAAATAACTCAAAACTTTACAAGGTCAACACAATCGACCTAGTAAAACCAAATAAAAAGGGATTAAGATGAGGAAAAGGAGGATAAAATGTAGTAGGTGGCTGGGAAGGGTAAAATAAAGAAGAAAAATATCAAGGATAATGTTTTCAAGAAACAAGTGTGTAGATAACAAGTGTTAAAAGGGACAAAAATATTATGAATCACCAATGGTCTACCCACTGCTTTCCTAGTTTACCCCTTAAGGTATACACTTAAAGAGATTGAGACTCGATGGGTTATTGCATAATATAAAGTGATAGTAATCGATAAAAGTTTGAAAATATTATGTGTATACAGATACTATTAGATTCATATTCATGAAGGTGGTGAATGGGAAATAACATTCAAGACTAGGGATGATTTATAAGAGTGGATGGTGATGACATTTAGATAATCTAATGTACCCATCACATTTATGAAGGTGATGAATACAGTGCTACAAAAATATAGTCATAATTTTATGGTGATTTATTTTTATGATATTTTAACATTCATTAAGAATAAATAAAATCACTTATAACATTTGATAATGGTATTGACATTATTAAGAAAAGAAAATCTCTATGTGAATTTGAAGAAGTGCAGGCTTATGTAGAATAATTTGGTATTTTCAGGATTTGTACTTTTATTAGATGGTGTAAGAATGGATGAAAAAAAGTAAAGGAAATTGTTGATTGGCTTATCCTAAAGAACATCATATAAGTAATAAGTTTCCATGGTTTATAAAATTTTTATATAAATTTTATTAAGAAATTTAATAATCTTGTTTCACCAATAACAAGTTATACAAGGGGAAAAGAATTTGCATAAACAAGGGAAAAAATGGAAAGTTTTTAGTTTTTGAAGGAATATATATATATATATATATATATATATATATAGTTAGCATTATCATAATTTAGAAAAGTGTTTTAGGTTGATTGTGATACTTTGTTTTGGGAATTAGTATTGTGTTGAGTTAAGAAGGAAAGTCATTAACATATTTTACTGAGAAATTGAATGAGGTAAGAATAAAGTATTATGCATATGATTTCGAATTTTATTATTTTGTACAAGCATTAAGATATTATACACATTACCTGGTACTAACCAGTTTATGTTATTTACTGATCATGAGGATTTGAAGTATATGAACCTCAAAATAAATTAAATATTAGACATTGAAAGTGGGTGCATTTCTTTCATGGATATACTTTTGTGTTGAAATAAAAATCAATAAAATAGAATCAAGTAGCTGATGCTTCGAGTAGGTGATTGGGGTTAATAAATACTATGGTGAGTGAAGTAGTTAGATTTGAATTTATTAAGGAAGTATATGATACTGATCTAGATTTTGGAAAGATAGTTGAGCAATGAAAGAATCTATTGATAGATGATGTAATTCATGTTTATGATGAGTATTTTATTTAAGTGGTTATTTCTTCAAAGGGAATCAATTATGTATACCAATTGGGTCTCTAAGAGATAATATTATAAAATAATTGCATAGTGGTGGTTTGGCTAGATGTTTTGGCAAGACAAAGATAATAGATTTGGTGGAGGAAAAATATTTTTGGCCAAAGATGAATAGATATGTGACAAGATATTTTTCAAGGTATAGGATATGCCAGCTGGTAAAAGGACATGCACAAAATACAGGGCTATACATTCCATTAGTAGTTCTAAGAGGACCATGGACATATTTGAGTATGAATTTTGTTTTGGGATTACCAAAAACATAGAGAGGTAATGATTCAATTTTTTTTGTTGTATTCAAGTTTTCTAAGATGGTTCATTTTATTTCATGTAAGAAAACCAATGATGCCACTAGAGTTGTTAAAATATATTTTAAGAATATTGTGAGATCGCATAGTGTTCCAAAAACCATTACATCAGATAGGGACACAAAATTTCTAAGTCATTTTTGGAGCAATTAATGGAGGAAGATGGGGACTAAGCTACAATTAATTAGTGAATACCACCCACAAATAGATGGATAGATGGAAGTTGTAAACATGAAATTGGAAAATTTATTGAGATGCATAGTTGGAGAGAAGCCCAAGGAAAAGGACTTAGATTTACTACAAGCTAAGTGTTCATATAATAGTTTAGTGAAAAAATAAATAGGAAAATAAAAATTTTAAATTATTTATGAGATAAATCCTATGAGTGTTTTATATTTTTTAAAGTTACCAATTGCATAATGAGTTTGTGATGTTGTATAACATTTGTATAATATATATAACTATTACAAGGAGTAAAAAAAGTTTCAAAAAAGTAATGAGAAGTATAAAGTAACAATAGATGTTATAAGAAGGTTAGTTTTTTTTAATTAAGGAGATTTAGTGATGGTTTACTTGAGAAAAGAGAGATTTCCAGAAGGCACATATTACAAGTTGAAGTATAAGAAAATTAGAGCATGTGAAATTGTGAAGAAAATTAATGACAATGCTTATGAGGTGAGTTTACCACAAAATTTTGATATCAATATAGTATTTAATATTTCAAATTTATATGATTTACATGGATAAGATAGTAAATCTAAATAAAATTAAGAAGTACATTTGTGGCAATAGGTGCCAAAGAATAAGAAAGAAAAGGTAGTGCAGGTTTTGGATAAGAATACAATAAACACAAGGCAAATAAGCTATGATAGGTATTTGGTATAATGGGAAGGATTAAAGTATGGAGACAACACTTAGATTACAAAATGGAAGTTGAATAAAATTGATAATAACAAATGGCAACATTACAATAAGAGCAACTCATAGGATTTGAGTTGTTTTCATCTAGAGGAGAATGATGCATAAAAAGAGGTCAAACTTTTGGAGGCCATAAATTTTGATTTTTATCTATGTTTGAAACCATATTCATGCCAAAATGACTATCTCAAATTTTTTGGTGTAGCCATAACTGGGCCTATCCACTTATGGATATTTTTGATATTTTTTGTAGGCCATACGTGTCATATGAGGATCTAAAATTATAGTTTAATATTATTTTTTGTATTTTTTTAATTTTAAAAATTATATTATTTTAACTAGAATTGAACTTCAGTTTATATTTTTTTGATAGGTTAATTTTAGAGTTTATTTTTTTTAAATATTTTTAGAGCTTTATGCACTTGCATGTAAAACTTTCTAAAAATAGAAGCTACTAAAAATAACAAGTCGAGTTTTATTATTTTTTAGAGTTTTTAATTTTAATTTTATTATTAGTGTGACTATGAATCAATATAGGTTATTATTTCAGAAGCTCTGCATACTAGTATTTTCTTATCTTGATAATATTTGGGTTCATTATTTGGAATCAAAGAAATTTAAAATCATGGAGGTGTAATAAATGGTGAGAGAACGAGGATGAATCAATTAGATTAACTAGACTATGTAAAAGCTATAAATATAATTAGAATAATTAATCAAGACCATTATGAACCAAAGACAAAGGAGATGACAAGATGATGTTGAGGATGACACAAATCATAAAGAGGAAATTATTTAAGAGGAGAAGCAACATGAACAACCACAATCAATGGAATATAGTATGGTTAGATATTTATAAGTAATGAAAAAAATAATCAAGGTTGATGTTATAGATTATGAAGGAAGTTTAAAACCAAAGGAGTTGACAGATTGGATGAACATGGAAAAGTTTTTTGAATGGAGAATTATGAGAGAACAAAATAAGGTAAAGTTTACATGCATGAAATTGAAGGGTCATGTAATGATTTGGTGGGATAACTTATAAAATGAAAAATTAAAAAGGTAAAGATAAGATCAAATAATGGAAAAGTTGAAGAAGAAGCTGAGGGAGAAATTTATTCCTATGGATTATGCATGAACCTATACATAAGATTACAAAATTTGAGGTAAAAGGATAACATTATATAAGAGTATAGAGATGAAATTTACAAGAATTCCATAAGAGTGGATCATTATGAAATAAAATAATAGATAGATGCAAGGTATGTAAATAGTTTGAATATTTCTATTAAATATGAATTAAGCATGCATACAATACTTTACATAGAAGAAGCTTATCAATTAAATCTAAAGGTAGAAGAAAAATAAAATATACATACTTTTATAAGAAACATATTAGGCCAATAAGAGGACAATACCTTCCAATAAGGGGATGAGGTGGATTTAATAAAAATAGAGATGGGTTTAAAACCACTAGTGGAGAATCATCACGTGGTGTACAAAGACAAGAAGATAATAGACAAGGGTCTCAACACCAACAAAGAGGAAGATGATTTTAGAGATGATGAAGATGTGGTGGTGGTAGAGGATGGTTTACAAATTAAAAAAAGTCTTATGTTTATTAAATAGGTGGAGAATAAGGCTATAGAGCATTTAAGTGTCCACACTACCAAGATCAAGAAAGGAGGCAAGAGGATCACCCCAAAGTGAATTTATTTAAAGCTGAAATAGAAAACAAAAATACTAAAGTTATAATAACATATATTGGATAAAATATAATGATGATAATAAAAATGATTTTTCCAATGAAATAACACATGTAAAATAAATAATATAGTAATTCATGGCTACAAACAAATAACTTTCAAACAAGGTGTACTTCAAGAGGTAAGTTATGAAACATAATTTCAGATGGTGGTAATTGTGAAAATATGGTTTATAAGGACTTAATTTATAAACTAGGTTTGTAGTGTGCAAAGAATACCAATCCTTATCAAATTTCATGGTTTAATGAATGGAATGAAGTTACATTAGATAACAAGTGCTTAATCAAATTTTCTATAGATAAAACTTACAAGGATTAAATATGGTGTGACATTATTATTAACTCCTAAATTTGTACCCTTAGAATATTGTTTAAGCCTTAAAATTTTGGGGTAACATGGAAAAAATCCTAAGTTGTGGGTGGCCTAATAGTTGGATTAAATATCTAGGTTAAAGGGCTAACTCCCCTTCATGTGTCTCTTAGGCTCATTCACTAATTTATCAATTTTTTAGGAAAAGGGAGAGAAACCTACTCTAATGGAGGTGATGCACCAAAACTAATTGACAACTTCCAACCAAATACATATGCATATCAACCATTATAATAACCTAAACATTCACTAATCCCAATCTATCTCTCTTACATCAACACTTCATTATGGAAGTTATGATAGATGTTTTGGATATGAGGACTAATCAAGAGGTCATAAAATGACACTAATGAGTAGAAAACTCACTCAAAATTCATGATCCAATTGAAAAATTCACATGACCTAAAAATAATCTTTCAAACTACATATGAGTGTTATAAAAGGATAACATGCCATAGAAGACTAAGAAAAACACTTGACAAGATCAACTAGTCATGCACACATACTAAATATAGTCAAAAGAGGAGGCAAAACCAGTAGTTTTTCATTGATCAAAGGCATAAAATTGGGTAGGACTTCACCATACCTAAGTGGAGGATCAATATAAATACAAACAAGGCTAAATTTATAGAGAAAATTAGAATAGAAGAGAGAGAGAGAGATGTATAAGAAAAAGGTTGACAAGTTTCTCTCGAGTTACAATCAAGAAGAGGTTGAATAATTTTTTTGTCATATCTAGAAATATGTGTTGCTTATTTGAAGATGCATCCTCTTCCAAATGGTGTGGGAGTTTCTCTCTTACTTGACACCTTTGTCTTCCTCTTCAAAATTTCCCTCTTCTTAGCTTTAAAAGTGATAAGTGGCACTCCTTAATCATCAAATCATCTTAAGTTACATTCTTCCCTTGATCTTAACACCTTGCATCTTATTAATAATCTTTTCTACTAATGTTACAATAATGATTACACCTTCTTAGGTGTTTTGAAACCAAATTGGCTTCAGTACACCTTTCCTTGATTGAAGGTCTCCAAATTTTTATTTTTCCTTCATGAGTGCACTCTTTCTCCATGGAAGTCTTCTCTTAGCCATAACAGACTTGAAACAACTCTTTTGGATGCATCAAAAACTCATAAAGATCTTTTTTTCACCTCAGTCTCATACCTGCCTTTAATTCCTTATAGCTCTAAAAACAAAAAAAGCTATTTATATAGGACAATGTACAAAGGATATTGAAAAATAATAATGTATTTTATTACCCAGTATGACCTTACATCTTTGTACCAAATTTCATCACTAGAAGCTGAGAAAAAGTGCATTTATTCACCTCTTTTCTCTCTCTAATTAGGCCTCTAAGCCTATAAACTAAGTTTTCACTCAAATTAACTCCCACACATATGAAACTAATTAAAAGTGTTTGATTAAATTTTATGACCCCATCGACATGATCTATGTCAAATTTGAGGACTTGAGACCCTGTATAGATGTGTGAACCATGAAATGGCTAAAACCCTAGCCTAGGTGTTTATACATGCATGAGAGGTGAATGAAGTAGTTTTTCAAGAATTTTTTATGTTATAAATATTTTAAATTGTTTTTTGGGGCATAAAAAATCATTTTAAAACTCAAAATACTAAAGATAGGATCTCCATTTTTATTTTAGGTCTATAGATAGGGTTTTTGACTAATAAAATAGTGAATTTCTCCCTTTTTGACCACTTAGTGACTTTAATGGATCATATAACTTATTAGGAGACATATTTTAAGTGTATATAATATTTTTGAACCTATTTTCATTCCTTATATTCTTATGTTATTTATTTGTAATTCATTCCTTATTTTGCATATCTACTAATATACCTACAACCATACATTTAGATCAATTTTGTATAATGTGTTTTCCACATGTGCCAAGACAATCAATCCAATAGTTGTTAAAATGACATATACAGGTCATAAAAATGTTTCTAGGATAATTCATGAGCATTATAAGTCATAAGAATATCTTGCTCAGTCATCGATCTCTAAGAAGGGGGTTTAGAGTGTTTGAAGTGCCTTATCATCTTAATAATGATTCATAAAAAAAGGCCCTAGGCGGAAGAATTAATGCCCCAAGTTTCTAGTACATATACCCTATATCTCTCCCTAATATATAATACCACCATGAATCTTCTCATGGGATATCTTAATAAAATTTAGTGCCTCTTAGGTTCTTACTAGGCATTTATGCACTTTAGGGATGTTTTTAGGGAAAAACAACCAATTTGGGGCCTTCTTCTAAAAACCAACACCTTAATCACATCCTTACCTCCCCTTATAACCTCTTAAATTTTGTTTAAATATTAAATCAATCTCCTTTATTGATCTAGGCTGGGCTATCCAAAGGCAGGGTTTGAGGATAACATTAGGCCTAAACACCTAGTTGTTGAGTTTCTTTTAGTTTACATCCAATGGAACTTTGTCAAGACTATGTCACCTTTTTTTATTATTGAAATAAATCCCTAAGACCCATTTATCACTTAAATTTTATTTTATAAATCCATTTTACCTCTTTACCACACTATTCACAATCAACACTTACAATACAATGACACAACTATAGGTGTATATCTAGTTTCCTTGTCTTATTAGACAAAGTGAGTAGAATGCATACCTTGAATAGGTATGTTAATAAATAATTTATCTCTTATGACATTTTTAAATTTTTTACTCTTCCACATCTCCCTCTTAATAAAAATTTCCTTGTGCATTTATACACATGCTTGTGTATGCAAATTAGTACTGCCTAACTACATTCTTTGATTTTCAATGTGTCTTAGACATATCAAAAAGTTTGATATACCTTGAGCCATCATAAAAAAAAGTATTTATACATTAATCACACAACCTGACCTAATTATCACTCAATTTACTTAGTGGACTTTCTCCTTTCCAATGTAATCTATTTGCAGTCCATTGAGGCATCTTGATTATGATGTTCACCAACTTAGCCTCATAAAAGTAATCATTTATTCTATTTCTCACTATACACCATTTATGACATGTGTTTAGGTTTTAAAAACATTTTAATTACACCATTATTATCATATGAACTTGTATTTTATGCACAAACATATCCCTTTCTCTTTTCTACCCTACAACAGGCATATGCATGCAAATTAGGACTTTAAAACCCCTCTCCACCTTGATCTAGGATTATGTCATTTATAATAAGAGTTATCCAAACATCATTATGATCTTTGTAATAGTTAATTAAATGTGTTTTAATCTTGTTCCTCGGTATAATATATTAGTTCAAGGCCAAGGCACTCTCAAACTTCTTCAATTGTAGGAGCATATCTGTAAGTCTTCACTTAGGCTTATTGACAGTCCACTATATTACATTATATGTCTTGTCATTTGATATTTATAAATAAATGTTACTTATTTTAAGAACATTTTTATTAAGGCAAAGTATCTTGTTCATTCTATATCATCTTTGTTCATCTCTACAAGACTTGAGATAAGGAAGAGACCATCATCTTATACTTGTAAACTTGAAAAATTCTCCATCATCATATTTTGGCCATATCCTTGGAAATAATATCATACTTTAAAATATGCTCAAGTGATTATGATGATGGAGGAGAGTCACTTAATTTTGGATTACATGTTCTTTGAGGTGATAAACAACTCAAAACCATCAATAACCTTATTTATAGGTCAACATAAATGGAGATTTTACTACTTATGAGGGTCACACATGAAAAATTAAAGAATAAGAGAGTGTATAAGGTTTTTAAGACCCATGAGATACTTCAATAGTGCTATTCTTACTTCAACAATCCCATTCATGTAAGAAAAATGCCCAAAACTAAGCCATTGGGGTTTGGTACCTCTTTTAAACACCCTATCTCCTTAGAAATTGTTTGTAAATCTAAGGAGATAAAAAAAAATAACCAATTAAAATAAATGAGAGGTCACTAGGTTATCTATTTTTGGTTAAGAACTTGGGCTTTAACTCCACCTATATATCTTGTACCATTCACATAAAAATAAACCTTATGAGCTTACAAGGAGATCGATAGGAGAGAGAATGTATATTTTGATTTCTTGAGACTTGTGAAATATTCCTAAACTTGGATATTATTTTAGACATGTATGGAAATTTATACATGTATTTTAAGTTGAAGATGAACTCTTCTTGCCCGTACAAGCACTCAAGCTATTTATAAAAAATGAATAATTAATTATTTGTATATTGAAATGGAATCATTCATGACTTATGACTATTTGAATTCCAAATTATAAAATTATCCTGTTATAAATTTTATTTATGATCTTGCAAAATCCACTTGTATGTATTTATCTTATTTCCCTTTGAACAAATCTTTGGAGCCTTATTAGATGCAATGGAGACCAACATATGTCTAATGACCTCATGGAGATGAAACACATCTTATTAATAATTATTCAAGATTGAAACTACCTAGTGAAAATTTTATTTAATGATTCATGCAATAATAGTTCCTTGATAAGGCTTGATTTGGTCACAATGGAAACCTAGGTTTCTCCAAAAACCTTAAAATATGATAAAATTCCTTAATCTCTCCAAAAACGTTTAACAAGATTTAAACCAAGTGATCAAGTGAAATTACTAACTTGATGGACCATATTCCATCTTGACACACCCTACTATAAGACAAAAGATTCATTAGATTGGCCTTGGAGGCCTTATAAATATTGAGGAGAAATCAATACCTTAAATAATACTAAAGAAGTCTTCAAAGGATGAACTAAAGAGATCACAAGGCTAAGATGGATATGCATGAGGTTGGAGAACATTAAAATTCAATTTTCAAACTATAAAGGTTGTCATTTCTCAAAATGTGGGGTAAAAAATGGTAAATCATTATACCAATGGATGCATGCCTTGTATTATTAGGAAGGGCATGGTAGTTTGATAGAAAAACAATTCATCATGGAATAAAGAACACATATAGTTTCTGTAAAGGTGGTATGAAGGTAATTTTTTTACTTCTTAAAGAAGAAGGGCATGCTGAAATGATGGTGATTGAAAATTAATTTATCAAAGACATGAAGATGACAAGTTGATGTTATGAATTATTAACAAATAAAGAAGATACATAAGTGGTGCAAGTACCAACAATAGAAATAATAGTGTTGAAAGAATATACAAATGTTATACTTGATGAGTTACCAAATGGTTTACCACCAAAGAGATATATTAAACATCATATTGATTTGATTCCAAGATCAATTGTACCCAATAAATTATCTTATAGGACGAGTCCAATAAAACATGAAAAATTAAATAAGTAGGTTATTTAATTGGTGAGAAAGGGTATAGTAAGGGAGAGCATGAATCCATATGAAAAACCAACATTTCTCACTCTAAATAAATATGGAGGGTGAAGGATGTGTGTGGATAGTAGAAAAATAAAAAAAATTACAATCAAGTATAAGTATCCTATACCTCATTTAGATGATATGATGGATGTTCTCACAAGATTAAAATATTTTACCAAGATTGATCTAAAGAGTGGATACTATCAAATTTGGATTCATGAAGGAGATGAATAAATAATAACATTCAAGAGTAGAGATGTTTTACATGAGTGGGTGGTGATGCATTTTAGATTATCTAATTGTAATCACACAAAAATACAATTTTTACAACTTGAGCATGACTTGTCACACCCAAACCATAGGTCTCTCCTACTTCCTTGCACAACCCACTAGGAATATTTTTTTACTATTTCCTAGTCTTCCAAAGCCTTTTAGATTCAACCCTAGCTATCCCAAACTCCTCTCCCAGCCACAGACATATCCCCTAGGGTCCCTTTTCCCTTAGACACTAGAACCATAAGCTAGACTATAGTGCTAGACCCTAGGGTGTCCCATTTCCAAGGCTATTGTCCAAGTCAATCTTAGCCTTAAATGGTCAGATTTCCTTCATTCCTACCTTTTTCCCTATTGGCCTACTATGAATTCATCTAACCCAAGATCATTAGATTCTATATAAAATCCTATTCAAGGGTTATTTATAAGGGTTAAAAATCATTCAAAAGGCACAAGCTAGAAATACACTAAACACCTTCAAGCAAATCCTCCTATTCTCTGCATATAACCAACCATTATTATTTCCAATTTACTCAAGCTCTTGCATAAGTCACGAGTCATCTCAATCTTTCCCAAATTAACATAATACTTACATTACATACATGTAATTACATAATACACATTTAATTTGGGAGAAATACATTGGCTTTGATCCCTCTTTAGACCATTGGTATGTAGACAATGTGCCCACACATGGGGTGTGATCATACATTTAGTGCATAATACACACTAACCCCCTTTTCCAATTGATTCAAGACCACTTATCAAGATTAAAGAGGAATAAGATCCTAAGAGACAAAATTAGTTACACACAGAGCTCTGTAGATGATCAAGACTTGCAAATTCAGACATAGAGCCTCCAAAAGAATCAAAATAGAACCCAAAAAGCTCAAATGAAGCAAATCAAAAGGACTATATTGCAAAAAATAACACTATAGCACTAGACCTCCAAGTGTCCAATTTATAGTGCTACTATCTAGTTAGAAAATAGACTTTTGGGTCCTATTTTTGATAGTCTACCTAGTCAGCTCATCAATTTATAGTTCTAGATTCCTTCATCTCAATCTATAAATCAACTAAGTTCACTTTCTATCCCCTTGCTTACTATATTTAGTAATTAATTATTCAAATCTAGATTTAGTAAATCAGAAAGGTAATTTAGGCATAATGTATTACATGTTTTTAATATTAATCTAGAACCTTTACTAATTAAGAAATTAAACACTTAGTTTCCCAAAAATAGTAAAACATTTGGTGAACCTGACTTACTTCAAATTTTTGCACAAAAACTCTAAAAACCCTAGGTATAATTATTTATGATTTTTTGAAATATTTTATTGATTTTTACATAATATAAAAATAAAAAAACTAGAAATTTAGTGTAATATTTTTAACAATTCACTGAAACCCTAGTTTCCACATACTAGGTTCTTTTTGCATGAAACCACTGCTAGACCACTAGGAAAAATATTATGCTAATTTTTGAAATATTTTTAGATTTTTCCTAAATTTTTCAAGTTTAAATATACTAATTTTTGGTAAAATTTTCAAATTATTTTATTAATTTTGAAAAAAAAAATCATTTCAAACCCTAGTTACATCACTTAATTTCCAGTCATTTTCTAGAATATTCCTCTTATTTTCTACAAATTTTGATTGAATATTAAAATCATTTTCAAATTCAAATATTCATAGCATTTTCAAATAATATTTATAAAAAATCCCTAGTTGTATACACTTAGTCCTATTGCATATTGAGCTATCATTATACATAGAGTTTTATATCCTTTTCTATGCACATTCCAGTTCCTTATTTAGATTATTTCTATGTAATCTATTCCACTATTTTAAAATTGTTTTCCTTATGCCCTCTAAGCTCCTTACATCTCTCCCTTTGAGATGAGGTGAAATAATTAGTGGAAACCCTCCTAAATTTGACCAAATTCTTGCAACTCATTTCTATACAATGGATAAACAACCAACTTTGTTTCCTATTATAAATATTGCACATCCAGATTACATAAATTTCAATGAACATGTTTTCGATAATGAGAAATATGAGAATAATAATGATGACATACATATTGATTCTCATAGTCCATCACATCAAACTTTTGATCCACTTCCACCCATTATTGACAATTAAGTTGTACTCAATAAAGCTTTAATTATATGAAAATTTAGAGAAAGACTTAGGGAATAGTCTCATGATCATGCTAAGGTCCTAAAATCTATCATGGAACTAAAGAAATCCAAATAAGTTAAATATTCACAAAATATAGAAACACTAGTTGGACATGACACTACAAGGGTGACTATGTCATGACAACCCCCTATAGCATCCCAACCTTCTCCTATGCCACTAGCTATAGCTAGTACATCCCTATGTCCTGATGTGGTAGCCCTTAAGTAAGAGATTTGATCTCTTCAATCCAAGGTGAAACATCTTGAGCAAGGTACCACTAGATCTACATAGGCATTAGATTCTATCAATTTAATGAATACACCTTTAGCATGACATATAGTTACTACACCCTTGCCACCTAGATTTGTACAACCTAAGCTCACTCTTTACGATGGTAAAAGTGATCCAGAGACACATTTGAGAACCTTCCACATAGCATGTTTAGATTTGTAAAAAATGATTCATTATTAACTAAGTTATTTATAAGGAGACTCAAGTATTATGCCCTACAATGGTTTTATATTCTACCAAATTAGTCGGTTAATGCATTCAATCCTCTTGCTGACATGTTCCTAGCATACTTTAGTATGAACATCAGTGATAAGGTGTCATATGCTCAAATTTCAAAATAGAAACAAAAGTCAATTGAGCCTCTCACCAAGTATGTTCTTAGATGGATGACCATATTGGCTAAGATGACCAGCCCTATGGTAGATCAAGAGTTATAGGACCTCTTCAAATAAAGTCTTCTACTAGTTTTTCATGAGACAATAATGTTCAAAATATTATCTTATTTCACTGAATTATGTCACACTTTAAAATAATGAGAAATCAAACTCATATCAATGGTAAAACTTAAGTACACAAGTATATCAGATATAACTAATAAGAGTAACAACAAAGTCTAATATAAGGTCAAGTTCAATGAAATCAAAAGATAGACTCAGAAAATAGTTAATGCAGCTTCAAAACCCCCATAGAGAGTCTTATTATAAGCACCTCCTCAATGACTTTTTACAAATCTACCAGTTTCTCTAGCTAGAGTTATACATTAGCTACTAAAATGTAATATCATTTCTCTACCTTCTATCAGAGAAGTTGATGTAAAAAGCCTCTTCCATAGGGATATGATCAGAATGCATTTTTCAACTTTCACAGGGCACTATGCCATACTACAAATAGATGCATTAGTCTCAGGTATAAGATACAAGATTTAATTTATGCCAACTAGATTGATGTAGGCACTTTAACTGAGCCTCCTCAAGCCAAACCAACATAGGATAAGTCACTTAAAATATTATTATATTTATTTCCACATCATGGAAAGTTAGAGGTATAAGACACATCAGGTTTACATCATGCATATTAGGCACATCCTCCACCAACTACATATAGGACATTGACAACTGATTCACATCCATTAAGACACATGATTGGTACCTTTCATTCCAACCTTCCAATTCAGCCTTCCATCATCTTTTTTGAGCAAGATATTATTGAGGATGACATAGATTATCATGCACTCTTCATTATAGCTTTTATTCATGATCATCTCATTCACAATATTCTAATTGATAATAGATCCAATGTTAACATGTGTACTATGACACTACTAAAACATTTGGGGTGTATAGAATAGGATATCACTCTAAAAAATATAGTTATTAGTGGATTTAGTGTACATAGTTAGACTACATTGGGTGAGATCCCATCCCTTTATAGGTTGGTCCTACATGCATGACCACCACATTCACTATAGTTCCTAGTGCAGGAGTCTTTGACATGTTACTTGGTAGACCTTAAATATAAAAAATCTAAGCAATTCCATCTATAGTACATCAATGCATGAAATTAATTCATGCTAATCAAGTTATTACAGTTACTAGAGTTCCATATGAGTTACCACTTTTGGTTTTAGTGTTAGTTTTAGTTATAGAGCTAGTTTTAGTTCCAACACCAGTTCTAGCTCCATCAATAGTATAGAAGGTCCATACACCTCCACAAATTTGATATTTTAGACAACTTCTAGCTATAATTTTCACATCCAGAGCAATTTGATTGAGATCACATTCATCTACACATCAAGCACATGTTCAAAGAGCTTCTCCTACTTAAAGATGGGTCCTTAAAATTTGTATAGTTGTATCTACTTCTTAGAGTTATAGAGAATCCCTATAGTTAGTTTCTACTTCATAAAATTTAGAGCATTTATAGCATATCCAACTTTTAGAGCCTCAGTCTCATCACTTTCATCATGTCTCATGATCATGCATGAATCCACTTTTTGATACTGGACACCATGACAGGGGTCTCATCTGAGACTCATTGATTAGTATCATTCCTTTGTAGTATTTCCTATACATAGTCTTCTTCTACTTGATTGTACATAGCTTATTCCAAAAATTAAAAAATAATACAAAAATTAAAAAATACAAAACCACATCAGTTATATGCATCATCTATATTCTTATGTTACTAAAACATTATGATAGACTTACATTACACTATTATATGCTACTTGTTTGTAAATTTATCTATATTACCATGCTTCTCTTGATATTCTTTGAGTGTGTGTAGTACATCCATATCCTTCATTACTTTACTCTACCCATTGAGGGGGCATCTTACTTTTAAATTCTAGCTACACATAGATACATCTACCCACTAGGGGCACACTCTACATGACTACACCATCCAAGTTATGCCATTTTCACACTCCACACTATAGACATCTTATGTAGTATGTACCTTACTTGATTACATAGATATTACATTGAAATCCAATAGAATTTATCACACTTTTGTATTTCTTAAGCATATACATTAGTCTTGTACCACATATCTCGTCTACTCTTGCTTCTTGCTTTCCATAGTTAGATTCTTGTTTATATTTCCAATATTTTACATGCTTCCATTTGTGCTTTGATTGACTAGATGTGTTTATATTTTCCAATTCCTATTTGCATCTTGCTTGCATTTTAAGACATTTGCCAATGTCCTTTGATTTTGTCTATATTATGTGTGCCTTTGGACATTTGCCAGTGTCCTTTATGTGTGCCTTCTATGTGCTTGTGGCCCTTGTGCCAATCTTTACTTATTCCCATTGTATGTGTATGTGGAATTTGAACATGCCTTAGATGCCTTTCATGTATATTTTTCCCCTTAACCACCCTTGCTTGTTTCTTTCTTCTTACTTTGTATGCTTGTTATTTGATTATTTCTCTTTGTATGTACAATGCCATGATTCCAATCATGTATTTACCTTATTTCTTGGATTCCATGATGGAAATCATGCTCTATTCCTCTATGCTAATAAAAAAATAGAAAATAAAATTTTGCATTCCATCTTTATTTTTATCCACATGCTATTATATTATTATATCTATCTAGGCATACCCTTGTGGATCTAACAATCTCTCTATATAACTTTTGCTATATCTTGAGATCATGAATATCAATGCTATATCAAACATTTTTGTAGCTTACCATACTTGTAGAGCTTCTTATTCTAAGGTTAGTCATTGTAGGTTCTTTATTCCTACCCTCAAAAGTGGGGGAAACAAATAGGGTTTTTGTCACAACGATCAAAGATCCTAGATGGTCAAAAAAGTAGTTTCAAAATACACAGTCTAGATTCTAGAATTTAATATAGGCAGGCCAGATCAAGTAGACAATAGAGAACATAGTCCAGTTTTCAATTTTGACTCTGGAAAATGGTGCCAAACATGAGACTATAACACTGGACCCTGAAGTTTCTAGTTTCTAATGCTAGTGTCTAGATAGCAAAATTTCTATTTTTTCTAGAATCAAGCAGAGGGGTGAGTTCAATCATGATTTTGCCATAATAATACAATCCAAAATATAGTAGTTTTAACACTTATTTACTTAGATAATATAGATATAAGGGGAATTATATGTAGCATGAGGGTTTTTAATTATAATTCAGACATGGTAGTTGATACAACTTTTAGTTCAAAATCTATGTTCTAGACACTAGTTATTAGGGGCAATGTGTGTGGCACATGGGCCTTCTCTTTTTTAAGTTAAGTACATTTTTCTTGCATATTCCTATAATTTATGTGACTTAATCTATATAGAGGTGGTTGGCATCAATTTCAAGTAAACTTTCATAGAATTTTACTTCCCAAGTTCTTGAGTGGCTTCCTAAGCCTTGATTCTAGTTTTAGACAAGATTCTCTGCAAGTCCAATCTCCATCTTTTAGAGTGGCCAACATTGGCCTATTTTCCAATTATATTCAGCTATCCATGACAACATTTTTAGATTAAAACACATTCATGAGGTTCATGAGCCATCTCATATGAAATTTAGCTTGTACTTGTATCTTTCTATTCAGCTTCACATCACAGGAAAATGATGGAGCCAAAGGACTAACTAGCCTTTGTATTCTTGAGGAACCTATTTAGAGGGATTAGAAACATGGTACAGACATTAATTAACACATGCATGATTTGTTAACTTCTCATAGTTGGTGATGATGGAGGCAAAGGGCCTACCTTTTCATTCTTAATTCACTTTTTAGGGGAATGAAAAATCAGCTCATCCATCAATATAACTCTTGGTTTAAACATACATCCAACATCACTCAGCATAATCCAACAACATAATTGTTTTTGTATTAATTTGTGTACTTGGTGAGGTGTATTCATTAATTTTTCTTCCTTTTTCTATATTTACCTAGCTTTGTACATTCTTATTTTAGATATAACTTATCTAGTAAGAGTTGATCTACTTTCACTTTACTTATATATTTACACAGTACAACATGCTCTCACTATGCATAATCCAACATCACCTAGCTTCTTGGGGTTAGCCTCATAGGTAAGTTTAGGTACGCTTCTATTTTATCCTTTATCCTAGTATTTTTATTTACTACATACTTCGGATAAAGGGAGGGGAATGTAATCACATAAAAATTCAATTTGTACAACTTAAGCATGGCTTGTGACACCCAAACCATAGGTCTGTCCTACTTCCTTGCATAACCCACTAGGCATGTTTTTTTTAACTATTTCCCATTCACATAAAGCCTTCCAAATTGAACCCTAGTTGTCCTAGACTCCTCTCCTAGGTATAGACCTATCCCCTAGGGTCCCTTTCCCCTTGGACACTAGCACCATAAGTTGTATTATAGCACTGGACCCCAGGGTGTTCCCTTTTTAGTGTTATTGTCTAAGTCACTCTTAGCCTCAAACAGTCAGATTTCCCCAATTCCTTATCTTTTTCCTTGTAAGCCTAATGTGAAGTCATCTAACCTAGGATCATTAGTTTCCCCATAAAATCCTATTCAAGGGTCATTTATAGGGGTTGAAAATCATTCAAAAGGCACAAGCTAGAAATACACTAAGTACCTTAAAGTAAATCATCCTATTCTCTGCATACAACTAACCATTATTATTTATAGCCTACTCAAGCTCTCACATAAGTCATGAGTCATCTGAAGCTTGCCTAGATTCACATAATACTTGCATTGCATACACAAAATTACATAATACACATTCAATTTGGGAGAACTACATTGGCCTTGATCCATCTTCAGAGTATTGGTATGTAGGAAACGTGCCCAAACATGGGGTGTGATCACATGTTTAGTGCATAATACACACTAACCCCTTTTTCCAGTTGATTCAAGACCACTTATAAATATTAAGGAGGAACTAAGACCCTAGGAGATAAAATTAGTTACACACAGAGCTCTGTAGATGATCGAGACTTACAAATTTAGACATAGATCCTTTAAAAGCATTAAAATAGAACCAAAAAAGCTTAAAAGAAGCAAATCAAAAGGACTGCCACATCAAAAATAGGACTATAATGCTAGATCCCAAAGTGTTCAATTTTTAGTGCTACTATCCAAGCATAAAATAGAATTTTGGGTCCTATTTCTAATAGTCTACCCAGTCAACTCATCAATTTTTATTTCTAGATTCCTTCATCTCAATCCAAAAATCAGCTAAGTTCACTTTCTATCCCCTTGCTTGCTAGTTTTAGTAATTAATTATTTAAAACTAGATTTAGTAAATCAGTAGGTTAATTTAGGCATACTATATTACATGTTTTCTAGATTAATCTAGACCCTTTACTAATTAGGAAATTAAACACTTAGTTTCCCAAAAATAGTAAAACACTAATACACTCAACACATTTATTAGGGTGATGAATACAATGTTACAAGAATACAATGATAAGTTTGTGGTGGTTTATTTTGATGATATGATAATATTCACTAAGAATAAATAAGAGCACTTAAAACATTTGATAATGGTATTAAAATTGTTAATAAAAGATAATATCTATTAAAATTTTAAGAAGTGAAAGTTTATATAGAATATTTTGTTATTTTTGGAATATATAGTTTTAGCAAATGGTGTAAGAATGGATGAATAAAAAGTAAAGGAAATTGTTGATTGACCTATCTCAAAAAGCATCATAGAAGTAAGAAGTTTATATGATTTAGAAACTTTTTACATATAGTTTATTAAGAATTTTAGTACTCTTATTGCACCAATACCAAATTGTATGGGAGGAAAATAATTTGCATAGATAAGGATAACAACAAAATGTTTTGAGTTGTTAAAGAATAAAATTATAGAACATACTATATTAGAATTACCATATTTTAGTAAAGTGTTTGAGGTTGATTGTGATTATTTTTTTGTGGGAATTGATGATGTATTGAGTCAATAAGGAAATCCAATAACATATTTCAATCAAAAATTGAATAAGGTAAGAACAAGTATTATATATATGATGTTGAATTTTTTCCATTGTACAAGCATTAGGTCATTGGAGGCATTACTTGGTTCTTAATTATTTTACCTTATTTAATGATCATGAGGCTTTGAATTATGTGAACACTCAAAAGAATTTAATTATTAGGCATGCAAAGTAGGTGTCTTTTTGTAGTATTATAATTTTGTGTTGGAGCACAAATCAGGAAAATAGAATTAGGTAATTGATGCTTTGAGTAGGCAAGTGGGGTTGATAACTACTATGGTGTGTGCAGTAGTTGGATTTGAATTTATTAAGGAAGTATATGATACTTATCTAGATTTTGGAAAGATACTTTAACAATGTAGGAATTTATTGATAAGTGATACAAGTAGTGTTTATGATGAGTATCTTATGTAGAATGGTTATTTCTTCAAAGGAAAATAATTACATATTATAATTGGGTCTCTAAGAGACAATATTACAAGAGAATTTCATAGTGGTGGTTTGGGTGGACATTTTGGTAAGTAAAATATAATAGCTTTGATGGAGGATAATTATTTTTTCCCAAAGATAAAGAGAGATGTACCAAGATATGTTTCAAGGTGCAGGATATGTCAGGTCACAAAAGGACATGCATAAAATATAGGGCTATACTACCATTTCCAATTATAAGAGGACCATGGATAGATTTAATTATAGATTTTGTGTTAGAATTATCAAACACACAAAGAGGTAATGATTCAATTTTTGTTGTTGTAGATAAGTTTTTTAAGATGGTTCATTTTATTTCATGTAAGAAAATGAATGATGCCATTAGAATTGTAGAAATATTTTCTAAGGATATTGTGATATTACATGGTGTTATAGAAACCATTACATCAAATAAGGACACAAAATTTCTAATTCATTTTTGGAGGAATTTATATATGAAGATGGGGAATAAGATACAATTTAGTAGTGCATACCACTTTAAAATAGATGGACATATGGAATTTGTAAATAGGTGCTTGGAAAATATATTGAGATACATAGTTGGAGAGAAACCCAAGCAATGGGACTTGGATTTACCAGAAGCTAAGTTTGCATATAATAGTTTAGTGAATAGATAAATAGTAAAATTACCATTTAGATTATTTATGGGAGAAATGCTATGAGTGTTTTATAATGGTATAGTTACCATTTGGATAAAGAGTTAGTGATGATGCAAAATAATTTGTAGAACATATATAATAGTTACAAAAAGAAAAAAGTTGTAGGAAAGTAATGAGAAGTATAAAGTAGGAGTAGATGTCAAAAAAAGGTATAAAATATTTGAAGAAGGATATTTAGTGATTGTTTACTCAAGGAAAGAGAGAGTTTTTAAAGGCACATATAACAAGTTAAAGTACAAGAAAATTAGACCATGTAGAATTGTGACTAAAATCAATGACAATGCTTATGAGGTGAGTTTACCACAAAAACATGATATCTCTATAGTGTTTAATGTTTTATATTTTTATTATTTCCATGGATAAGATGGTGAAGTTGAATAATATGAATAATTAGATTGGAAATAACAAGTGTCAAATAAGAAAAAAGAAAAGATAGTGCAAGTTCTAGATAAGAAGACATTAAACACAAGACAAGGAATTTATGACATATATTTGGTATAGTGGGAATGATTAAAGTAGGAATAAAACATTTGGATTACATAATGGGAGTTGAAGAAGATTGATAATAACAAATGGTATAAGTATAATTAGAGTAAATCTCAGGAGCTAAGTTGTTTTCAACTAGAGGAAAATGATGCAAAAATGAAGCTGAACTTCTAAAGACATAAATTTTGATCCATATATCTATTTGAGCCCATATTCAAGCAAAAATGATCATCTCAAAATTTTTGGTGCATCTATAACTAGGATTGTCTAGTTATGAATATTTTTAATCATTTTTTAGAGGTCATACATGACCATATAAGGGTCTTAAATTGTAGTTTAATATTATTTTTAGTATTTTTCTAATTTTAGAATTTCTATATTTTTGCAATCAAACTTGAACTTAAGTTGATATTTGTCCAATAGGTTTCTTTTAGTGATTAACACTTTTGGATATTTTTAGATCTAAGCATGATTTCATATTAAATTTAATGAAAATAAGAGTTTATAAAAATAGTAGGTTGAGTTTTATTATTTTTTAAAGTTCAAAAATTTGCATGCAAAAAAAAAATTTGAGTTGAGGCATACTTATGCTTGGTTTTTTATTATTAAAATAATTCAACATGAATCAATACAAGTTATTATTTCAAAAGCTTTGCCTATGTGTATTTTATTATCTTTATATTACTCTAGTTCATTACCATTTACAGGGGAAAACTTCCACTATTGAAATCAGGATCTTAATCTTGGCGAATAGCTCCATTATTCCTTTTGCTATGAGGTCTGGTTATATGAGTTTGCATATGGATAATAGTGAGGATGGAATTTTTGGTGAGCTATTTTGAAATAAAGAAGATCTTTGAGAGCTATGAATGGATATTCATCTTATTGTAATAGGGAATTAAAATCTGATGTATGCCTTCCTTAGATTAGGATAGACCCCCCTCAGTTATATATGGAGGAGGGTATTGTGTCATCTTTAAAGGTTTTGGTGGATCAAACATTCCAAGGTTTTTAAAATCCCCATGATTAATTTATTCCTCTAGATACTATAATGTTTTCACCAATTTTACATTTTATTTTTTAATGACACAAATATGTTTTAGCATTTTTGCATCATTTTTAACTATAAACAATATTGAATAGATATTAATCTATCCAAGTTAAAGATTCCATCAAATTTATATTTATATGGGACCTTTAGACTTATACCCTCATAAAAATTTGCAATATATATGTAGTTTCATCTATAAATAATATATTATTTTTACCATATATGTCTTTGTATTGTCATTAATTTTATTTCCATTCTTAATGATTAACTATAGTTGTTGAGATCTTGTTAGGAATTTTGTTAGAGAGCAAAAGCTAGACCTCCTTCTGCTTCAAGAAACTAAAATGAGTAAGGAAAAAGCTAAACAGATCAAAGACTTTAAAAATTACACCTTTAAAGCTAGTAGCTCTGAAGGCGCTTCGGGAGGTACTGTGATTTTATGGAGAAAAAATCTTTTTGCTGGTTCGATTTTGATGGAAAGTAAAAAATTTTTGGTGGTTAAATTAACAAATGTTGACCAAAAGGATAGTTGGTATGTTGTTAATATTTATGCTCCTAATATCAGGAATGAAAGGAAAAAGGTATGGGAAACTCTCTCAAAGCTCAGAAGGAAAGATCACTGTGGGTGATGGATTATAATGGGAGACTTTAATGTCCCTCTATATGATTATGAGAAAATGGGTGGTAACACAATTCAAATGGAAGGGAGAATTTACCTTATGGAGTTTATAAGCAAAGAAGATTTAATGGATGTGGAGCTGCAAGGAATTCAGTACACCTGGAGCAATAAGAGACTGAACAAGGAATGCATACAGGCCAAGCTTGATAGGGCTCTCATCTCCCCAAACTGGATAAAAGACTATAATTGCAAGTTGGAAGCATGCCATAGAATAGGCTCAGATCATTTCCCTCTAATATTCTTAGCGGATAAACTAAACCAAAAAAAGAATCATCCATTTAGATTTGAAAAGATGTGGCTGCAGCATCCACAGTTTGAAGACAAAATAAAAGAGTGGTGGAATATCTCTATAGAGGGATCAGCTCTCTTTCGAGTTGTTTCCAAACTCAAAAATGTTAAAAAGAAAGTTAAGAAATGGAATAAGGACTGTTTTGGAAATATTTTTGTGGAAAAGAAGATCATCAAGGAGAATATCAGAAGAATACAGGAAAAAATCTAGCAATATGGATATACTTCTGAATCCCAAAGAGAAGAAAGCGAACAATTGGTACAATACCAAGACATAATAACTAAGGAGGAAATTTATTGGAGACAAAGATCAAGGGTGCAATGGTTAAAAGATGGAGATAAAAATACTAAGTTTTTCCACCTCTCCACTTTGAAACACAGAGCGAAAACACATATTCATCACTTGAAAAAAGGAGCTCAGAAGATAACAGAGGAAAAGGAAATTAAGGAGGAAATGATTTCATTTTTCTCCTCCCTGATGAAGGCAGATAGAAACATCGAATTGAAAGGTCAGGCTGATATTCTACGAGTGATTCCCCCATTGATCACGAAGGAGCAGAATAATATGTTATGTTCTATACCTAAGGAGGAGGAAATTTTTAAAGCTGTAAGATCTCTTGGAGGAGAAAAAGCTCCCAGACCAGATGGTTTCCCCATGTTCTTTTTTCAAAAGTTCTAGAAATTTATAGGAAAGGATGTCAGTAATGCGGTGAAGGAGTTTTTTGGAGCTAAATAGATGCTGAAGGAAATTAATGCCACTTTTCTATGCCTTATTTTGAAGAAAGCAGGTATGGATAGCCTTGATCAGTTCAGGCCGATTAGTTTGTGCAACTCCCTCTATAAGATAATCTCCAAAGTACTTACGACCAGACTAATCCTTGTGATCCCCTCAATAATTGTTGATCAGTAAAATGGATTCATTCCTGGCAGACAAATCCTCAACTCAGTTATAACGGTGCATGAGAATATTCATTCACTTCTCAAATACAACACCGAGGGGTTCTTAATGAAAGTGGATATAGCTAAAGCATACGACAGGGTGGATTGGCATTTCCTTTCTAAAAGCCTTATTGCCTTTGGATTTGAACAAAGAGTGGTTGATATTATCAAACAATTGATATCTACTACTTCTATAGCTGTGTTGGTAAATCGGACCTCGTCTCATTTTTTCAATCCGTCTAGGGGATTAAGACAAGGGGATCCTATATCCCCTATTCTGTTTATTATCATGGAAGATAGTATGGGACGATACCTTGGGGACTTGGTTCATAGAAGTCAGTATAAAGGTCTGAGACCCTCTTCGCATCCTTTAACTTGCTCCCATGGTCAATTTGTGGATGATACTATTTTCATGGGACAGTCTAAAGTTACTGAAGCAAGGACTCTTAAGGAAGCAATTAATCTGTACACCTCTACCTTTGGACAACTGATAAACTAGAATAAAAGTGCAGTTTTCTTTACTAATACCCCAGTTTATAGACATAACAAAATTGCTAGAATTCTTGATTACTCTATAGGCTCTTTTCCTTCCATATACCTTGGTCTCCCTTTTAGATCGAAAGCCCCTGAAGCTTTTTGGGAAGGTCTTATTAATAAATTTAGTAAGAAGTTAGCGGGATGGAAAGGCTGTCTTTTGAGCCAAGGAGGAAAGTTAACTCTCCTCAAAGCAAGTCTTCAAAGTATACCTACGTATGCTTTGAGTCTTTTCAAAATCCCCTCTAAATTTGCTGAGGCAATTGAAAAAATCCAAAGAAACTTTCTTTGGTCAAGTTCTGAGGAGAAAAGGAGAATGCCTCTTATTGCATGGGATAACATTTGCAAACCGGTTAAGGATGGTGGACTTGGTATAAGGAAAATAAGAAGTATGAACACTTCCCTTTTAGCTAAACAGGGATGGAGGGTCTATCAGGAAAATAAAGAATGGAGTAAAATATGGAAGCATAAGTATTTATTTAAGGCACAGTCACTTCATGACTTCTTTACTACTCCAGATATTTCTCATCCATCTGCTATTTGGGGGGCAGTCCAGGGAACAAAACATGTTCTTGAAGAAGGTAGTGCATGGAAAGTAGGTAATGGTAAAAAGGTGAAATTCTGGGAAGATATTTGGGTAAGAGGTAAACCCTTACAGGAAGAAATCCAAGATAAATATGTTATAGAAAGATGTAAACAAAGAGTGGGCATAATGGTTAATCAATACTGGCAGAACAACACTTGGGTAAACCTCACTGACTATGATCAAGATCTCAAGGATATTCAATTATCCCTAAATGCTATATCCCTATATCCTAATCAAGAAGATAAAATTGTTTGGTATCAGGAGCCAAGTGGATATTTTAAAGTCTCTTCTATCTTCATCTCCAAGGGAAATGGCAGAAAACTATTATGGACAAGAGCCTGGATTAAGGGGCTCATTCCTAAAATCAAGCTCTTTTTCTGGACCCTTCTCCAAAATAAAATTTTGACTCTGGATAATTTACAGAAACGTAGAATCAATATTGTTAACAGGTGTATTCTATGTAAGAGAGACCTTGAAGATAGAGATCATCTGTGTGTGAATTGTTCCTTCACTCAGCTTGTTTGGAAGTAGGTTCTCAATCTGTGGGGCATTACATGGATTCATCAAAAAAATGTTGAACTTTCTCTCAAAAGCTGGTATTACCCTTCAAAGAATCCTGAAGTTCTCTTCTTATGGAAAATTACTCTTCCCCATATCTAGTGGGGAATATGGAAGGAAAGAAATAACTGAATATTCATAAACAAAGAGCTCCCTGGATGGGTGGTTGGCCAGAACATCATTAGAGCTCTAAAGGAAAATTTTTCTTCTCAAAAAAATCTAAGATCTAATCTCAATGTGGATAATCCCCTGAGGAAGGATATTATTCTCGATGAACCTGATAACCCAAGATCAGGTGTGACTTGGATTAGTCCACCTCAAGATTGGATTAAAGGTAACTTTGACGGTGCAGCAAAAGGGAACCTGGGAAATGCTGGTTGTGGTGGTGTTCTGAGAAACCATGTGGGAATGGTTATTGATGCTATTGCAATTCCCATTGGTATATCTAATTGCCACATTACCAAAGTTACAGCTGCCCTCCAGACCCTTAAATTAGTTGTGGACTCAGGATATTCCAAATTGTGGCTTGAAGGGGACTCTTTGAATGTTATAAATATCCTTAATAATAAGAATACTGTGTCTTGGACCATAGAGGATAAGGTAAAGGAGATGAAAACTCTTTTGAATAAATTTGAAGAAATAAAAATCACCCATACCTACCGTGAAGCCAATGGTGTTGCAGATTGGCTTGCCAATTATGCTGTCCGAGAAGGGCAAAAAGTGAGGTGGGATGAAACCTTAGTAAGGAACGTGGATTTAAGGGCGATCATTCTTCTCGATGCCACACATGTGAAAGAAGGTAGGATTGGAGTGTAACAAAATCTTAATGAGTAGGAGGAGTGGCAGCACGGGGAAAGGAACCCAATTATTAAAGAGTAAGGCCCTCAAGAGGGAGAAGTGGATCCTGAAAAGCCATAAACAAATTCGACGTCCCAATCAACTTGACAGCAGGAGGATCCAGGGTAATATCCACAGTAATCAGGATTCAAAGAAAATGAGTATGGCGTGTGAAAGGAAGGGAGAACCCCGTAAACAAGAGCCCAAGAGCTATGCAGAATGGAGAGAGAAACATCAAGTCTAGAGAATTTTGCAGAAAGGAAATGTTATGAGCTACATGGAAAGACTCCATGGCTCTAAACCGCATATCACGACGGCCTTCTTCAAAAATTGGTCTGACAACAGGGTCACCCTGCATGGTATAACTGTAAATTTAACTGAGGATTTTCTTACTGAGGTTACAGGGTTGTCAATGGAAGGAATCAAATTTTCAAAGCAGACCAACATTTCAAACGAGGCATTTTGTAAGTTCCCCAAAATGGATGAGGAGGAGCAGAAGTTGGTCAAAAATGGATATTTTTATGAGCTAGATCAGATTAAAGGGATTTGGAGGGACATCCTAAGCTGTATAAGGGAGTACTTCATCCTGGACGGAAGAAGCAAACGAGTGCATAAGTTCCATTTTGTCTTCCTCAACCACTTCAGGCATAAGGTTAGCTTGTCTTTTCCTTTCTATCTTCACTACTCTCTGATTCAAAGCCTTTATACTCATAGGAAAAAAGATTTGTGCCCTATTCTTCATGAAGGCCTTATTCTGCTTATTGAAGGCTATTGTAAGAATAGGGCACTGGTTAAGTATCCCAAACAGGGGAAAAATAAGTTGCCAGGGAATAAAAAGAATGAAAATGTAAGCAAAAGAGGAAAAATTAAAACCCCTAGTCCTAATAAATAGAATGCTGAAGAAGAAAGGGGTCGGGAGAGAACTGAAGAACCCGAGGAGGAAAAATCAGAGGAAGAAGATGGAACAGAGAGCTGGGACACCAACTCTAGTAATGATGAAGAAGGATCAGAGGAAATTGGAAAAGATAAAGTCAATACAGAGGAGGATTCTGTTACCAGAACAGAAGAGACGGAGGAAAACCAGAAAGTGGCGGAGGAAGATACTGTCCAAGAAGATCCTGGTGAGGACCCAACTTCTAAGAAAGAAAAGGAAATCTCTGTCCAGGAAGATATTCAAAACATGGAGATGGAAATTGAAGATGGAATCAATGAGCGGGAACAAAAGAGCCAAGATGACTTCTTTGAAGAAGCTAGGAATAGCCCAAATAAAAAGTTTGAGGATTGGAGAGGGAAGAATCAAAATGATGAAATACACACTCCTATGACTTGGGTTAACAGTAAAGCCGAGTCTTCTTCCCAATTAGATTCCTGGTTGTGTAGGGAGATCATTGATCTCAAGAAAAAAGTGGAAACTTTGGAAGATTCTCTAAAAGCTGCTTGGAACAAAGTAAACAACATGAAAAATTAGTTAAGCGAGATCCCTGTGAAGCTCAAAGCTTACGAAAACAACCTCCGGGAGTTAATAAAGGATAACAGAAAGAAAATGGAGGAAGTAACGTCCAACATTTGTGCAGCTGCTATCAATATAGGTAAACGAGCCAATGAGGAGACCAAAGCACTAGAGGGTCCCAACAAAAGGACAAGGCAAAGTTCCAAAAAGAAAGATACACAAAAAGGAACTTTGCTGGAGGTTACCACCCAGGAAACTACTTTGAAAGAGAAAGAAGCCATGAACTTGATACTAGAACTGGATGAATAATCTGGTCCTTCTTGTTGGTTAAGAAATTGGTACTGATCTTTGTTCTTCTTTTGTTAGCTTTTGTTTGTTGTACCACCAGACTTCTGTTTCTGGGTTTTGACTGGTTGTATCTCTTATGGTTTTAGGACCATTCAAAACCTATTTTTTCTACCTCTATGTAGTGTTTTTTAGGCGTTGCCTGTGGGCTTAGTTGTTCTTATTTTTCTCTCTGTATAAGGGTTTCGGGGCCCCTTCAAAACCTGCTTTTACCTCTAATCTAAAACTATAGTTGTTGCCTCCCTCAAATGAACATAAAAAGAACATTTTGTAGAAAATTAATTAATTAATGAAGTAGTACATATGGATTGAATCTAAACATGTGAACCCCAAATAAATATAAAAATATTCTTTTACAATTATTATCAAAAAATATAAAAATGTTCTTTCATAATTCTTATCAATATTAGAATACAAGTTTGTTAATAATATTTGTAATATAAATAACTAAAATTTGGTTTTTTATTAAAATGTTTAAATACATAATTTATATAAACTAAAAAAATAAAATACATCCACTCTTAATACAAATAATATCCTTGAAAATAAAACCATATTTATTAAATAGGCCAAAAAATAATTTAGTGCAATATCATTATTTGTTGCACAAATAACTAAAATATAAATAAATTTTAAATACTTTTTTTCATGATTTTTTACAAATATAAATAGTGTGAGAAAAAATCATATCATTTATCATTTAATACAATTTTATAAATGTTAAACCAACATGTTTTCAAATTAATAAAAAAACCATTTACATTCCTCTAAAAAAAATTGCATTGTTTGTTACTACATTCAATTTTTCACATAAATGTTCTATATCATGTTTTCAAAAAAATATTATATATCATGTAATTTTGACTATTAAAATAAATATTATATCATTTATTGGGGCAAGAGCACAACAATTATAGAACATACTAGGAGTATAGAAAACAAAATTAAACAAATACATAATTGTAATTCTTGACTATTATTGATTCTTCTAAAATGATATATAGAGTCTTTTAATAATGCATAACTTGAAGATATAATTTTATTGTAAATTAAAATGAATTTTTTTAAGGATAAGTATATAACTTATGATGTATATATTTGTGGTAGCTATGGTTTCCAACCCAAGCATGGAATAGGCGTTGGAAACTAGTCTAAGCCCTAGGCAAGTGGAGAAAGCATATCAATAGGTTAGTAAGTTTTTTAAAGATGGGAGATTTTTGGAATGAGAGGTAGATGTGAGGAAATAAAAATGGATAAATTATGGGGAGGTTTCAAAGGTTGATAGATGGGAAATAAATGACTGGTTTGATGCTTCTTTAAAGGGAAATCTAGTGGTATGAATCCTTGTTATGGAATCAAGCTAGTCATATGTGACCAAAGGTGGATTTAATAAATTTATAAGGATGGATGGAGAATTAATAATGGATAGGATGAGTTAGGGTCAAGAGTGTGTCTAAGGAAGAATATTTGACCCTGAAATCTTTTGTAGATGCACTATCCCACCTAAGGTTAGTTGTTAAACAAGTGGTATATCATTTCAAACCTAAAAAAAATCTCCTCCAATTAATTTTTGTGGTAATAATATTAAAGTAGTACCCCAAATGGAATGTTGGATGATAATAAAATGGGTGATTTTTCAATTCAATAACTATTTTCCAAATATGATAGATTTGAATGGTTAGATCATATAACTATAGAAACCCATTATGTAAGGTAAAGTAAAGATACCATTATGAAAAAGGAATTTATATTTTAGTTTTTGATCTTATCAAGGATATGAATGTGGTTTTATATTGGTGTTTGTATTGGGCTTAATATTAAAACATTCTTCTGATGAAACCCTAGTACCCATCCTTTAACCCCTTGAGTCTTTCAACACTAGGCATGTTTGGGTTTTTTTGTCACAAATAAATATTTAGTTATGGATATTAACCTTTATTAAATTTATTCCTAATAGTCTAGGTGAATATTTGATAACATATTCTACTGTAGATAATTTTTCCCACACTAATTTTTTCTGAATCTTAGTTAACATTGATATCACCAAAGATTTATCAATAGTTATTGATCTAAAGGTGAAAGATAAATCTTGGTCTTAACCCTTATATTACAATAGGATTGTCTTTAATTTCCATGAATGTTTCAAAATAGGAAACTCAACATAAAAATTTAGTAGTTTAAAGATATATGGGGAGAGATAGGGGTGGACAGAGGCCCTTCTAAAATTACTTACTATGAATGGAGTGGCTAGTCTTGAAAGTGATGAGTAATCAACTTCAGAAGTTCTAATCCTAGAACATAATATCATTATAACATAGGAGGAACATATGGTAAAAGTTAATGAAAAGTCTAAGGTGATGAATCAAGTATTGGAATACGCCATGGTGGAATCAAAGGTTATGCTATCTAATGGAAAATATGCTTTTGTTTCAAGTGAAGGTTTCTAGACCATTGACTGCATTATTGAGTCTACCCCTTATTTATAGAGTAAGATATTGGAGATAAGGAGGAATATAACATTGTTTATAATAAAAAATGGAAGTCAAAAAAAAAAATTAACTAACTAATGTGACTCTTTTTTATAAAAAAGATAGAGGTGTAAGAACTTAGTTTTTCTATTTAGTTGATTATTGGAAGCTTCCTTAAAAGGGTTATTGATGTTATTTAAGTTTTATTATAGGATGTTATTTTATATTTATATTGGTTGGTTTGTTTTTATAATGTTTTCTAAAGGAAGGCTGAGGGCAGGTCTGAAGGTTAGAAACCTGGTTATCATCTGATTGATGTTTTTATCCTAGTTTACCGCAGGTAGAGCTGTTTCATGTGAACTTCATTGATATATATTTTTATCCTGTATACAAGGTTGTAGTGCCATTAAACCCATATATTTTTATTCTTAGATAATAAAAAAAAATTATGTAAATTAAAATCCTATTAAAATAAAATTTAATATAGAGTTAATTAGATTTACTATTTTTAGTAGTTTTTAAAAGTTGTTATTTTTAGTAACTTATAAGTTTTAGCAACCTTCTATTTTTATTAACTTTTGTATGCAAGGTTAAACAAGTAAACCAACTATCTATTATTCTCTAAATGTTAATTAAATATAGGCGTGACTTGTAACTACATGTTCATTCCTAGTTACAGAAAAAACTTCTAAAATAGTAGAAACCTAAAGTACAAATTTTAGCCTTTAGATTACGATTTTTAGGCCTATTTTTAAAAAAAATTTATAAGTGTATAACATTAATTATGGATGCATCAAGTTATTTGATATTTTTTTTGAAAAAATGGCTCCAATAATTTTTTTTTAGTAATTATGCATGCATCATTCTCCTCTTGTTGAAAGTAATATTAAACCTCCTAGTTTAGATATGGTCTCACTTTCTTTTATAATTTTCCTATATATAAATAACAATGCATCTTGTTGCACAATCTCTTGTATACTTGAAATTATAAATTTTTATTTCCTTGCATCTCTACTATGATTAGTTGAATTATAAATGTTGAAATCAACACTATTCTCATTCACTTCTACAATTGTAATGGTCATCTCCAAAATGTTTTTTTTCTTTAATTTGTTTGATATATTAATATTCATCTTCATTTTAATGCTCTGTAAGAGAAAATTATATAACATATTGAAATTAAACTTCATATTCAATATTGTCTTCATGCATATAACATTTTACATGAATACCTTCCTCCTTATGATTAACCTTAAATACATTATTGTATTTAACCCTTTATAATTTTTTATTTTCATCTTCATCTTCTTCATTCTTATTTTATTTTCACCCTCATTCTTCAACAAAGTATTTTATCCAACATGTTTAACATATTCAACTAAATTATCTCTATGCATGAAATCCATTGTCAATGAAATTATTTATAATGTGTTATAAACACTAGAAAATATCCTTATACAATATATTCAATCATATATTCTAAGGCCTTATTTCTCCAAGAAACCTTTTTACTATTCATTACAACATGTGTGGTGTGATCCATGGAATATTTCTCTTTTCTTTCTCTTCTATATGATATTGAAGAAGATATATTATCAAAACCTTCTACCTCAAATATCTTATTACCTCCATAATATTTTTATTATACCTCATACTTCTCTATTGATCTATCTATCTTTCCTCATCATTTTCATATCCTCTTAATCTTGGTATTCATCCTATAATAGTTTGTGTAAGATATTCCACTCTCCTCTATAATTACTGTATATTAAAGTTCCTATAAGCATAACCTCCTCCTCTTTCCATATTTATTCTAAAAAACTATTCCTCAAAAATAAAAGTTCTCCAAATGGAAATATTCATCATATTAAAACTAATACATAATCCTACATTCGATTATTTATTTTTAGAGATAAAAATACTTTGATACTAGATGATGGGGCTAAGAAAACATCAATTAAAAATCATAGACTAATATTACAAATAAAAAAATAGAGAAAAATAATAATTCTTTATTATTTATTAATATAAATAAATACATAGTCTTTTAATAATGCACAAGTTAAAGATAGAGTTTTCATGGAAAATAAATATAACTAAAACATAATATTAGATTTAATTATACTTTTTATTTTTATCTCCTATTAAAATAAAAGAAAATGTTAGAGTTAACTTGTTTTTTAAATAATTTTCCAAACCTTCTATTTTTAGTAATATGATACTTTTAGTAACAGACTATTTTTAGTAACTTTTATATGTAAGTTCAAATGGGTAAAAATATTATACCATATTATATACATGTATAAATAAATATCAAGGGGTGACTTGCAAATTTCATATGTACTTATAAAAAAATAAAGCTAGAAAACTATAAAAAATAGTGAAAATAAAATTAAGGTGTTTTTCTAGTCTTTATATGGTCAATTTTAGTCCTAAAAATTTGTAAAAAAGAGTTGATAAGTGGATATAACCTATTATGGTTTCATGTATAAAATATCCTCAGATCAAAATTTATGCCTTCTCTATTATATGTTCTTACACCACTTAAATTCTATAAAAAATCCTTGCTAAGGAAACTAGGTGATTAATGTTTCCATCATCCATTGATCTATATAAAAATGCTAACTAGTTACATATTCTCAAAATTTGAATTATGTCACTCATTTTACTATATATCATATTAAAAAATAAAAATATATCTAGCAAAGGATAATTAGGTTATGAATGTTTCCCTCTTATACCCATATATAACACAATACTAGTTACATATTTTCAAACTAAAACATTTGTCACTCAATTTTTTAAATCTTATATATAAAACAAAAATATGCATATCAAAAGCTAATTGGGTGATAAATTTTTCCATAACACACACACACACGCGTGCACACACACACACACACACACACACACACACACACACACACACACACACACACACACACACACACACACACACACACACACACACACACACACACACACACACACACACACACACACACACACACACACACACACACACACACACACCCCCACACACACGCATGCATGCACACACGCACACACACGCACACGCACATACACACACACAAACACACACACACACACACACACACACACACACACACACACACACACACACACACACACACACACACACACACACACACACACACACACACACACACACACACACACACACACACACACACACACACACACACACACACACACACACACACACACACACACACACACACACACACACACACACAAACACACCAACCATAATCCTATCCAATTATAAATTTTAAACTAAAACTTTTATATCTCATTTTTATATTTACCATTTTCAAATTATTGTATGATATCTTTACCATCCTTATTGAATAGGGATAAATAAATATAAAAATTATCATGAGCAACATATATTTATTAGAATTTTGATCAACACCTCTCCTTGCTATAACTATGTTTTCTTCAAGTTTTTCTTTGTCATTTATATTAGAAACTACTGAATTTATAGGATTATAATAAACATCTTATATATCCCAAAGTGTTTTCAATTATTTTAAGAACTTTCCAAATTATTTATTTTAATGTTCTATACTTAAATTGATGTATGTTTTCCATTAAATACCTAGTTTTATATAAAATATTTTTATTGGTTTATCTACATCATTGGTTTTTTAAAATCTAATCTACATCATTGGTTTTTTAAAATCTAATCACCACACACACACACACACACACACACACACACACACACACACACACACACACACAACATGGGTAGTATTTGAATAATTTTTCCATTGCACATTTTTATATGTTATTCCATTATTTATGAGATTGAGCATATGTATGGATCTAAATTTAATTTATGAGATTAATGTTTCAGTTTAATTAAGAATATATTATAGCTAGTTATATCATTTTATTTATGATTATTATGTTTATTATTAGTACTAGAACTGTTGAGGTTACACACACACACACACACACACACACACACACACACACACACACACACACACACACACACACACACACACACACACACACACACACACACACACACACACACACACACACACACACACACACACACACACACACACACACACTACATGGGTAGTATTTGAATAATTTTTCCATTGCACATTTTTTATATGTTATTCCATTATTTATGAGATTGAGCATATGTATGGAGCTGAATTTATTTTATGAGATTAATGTTTCAGTTTAATTAAGAATATATTATAGCTAGTTATATCATTTTAGTTATGATTGTTATGTTTATTATTAGTACTAGCACTGTTGAGGTTAACTCATGATTATAGGTAATAACTAAGGGGTGAACTTCATACAGGTAAATGAGAATAGAGGTAAATAAATGATATCATTTAGTTTTCCACCAAGCCTTTGTGACATTATATATTGTGTTGAATCATCATTATGTATGTCCATGCATGTTTATTATTTATTTTAAAATCAATTGTCATTTGCACTTGTCCAATTGTGCTTGTTTTGTTATGTTTTTTAATTAAATTTGAAAGAATTTGGGGTTTAATTACATGTAGTAGAGTTGATATTGATAATTATTTCTTAAATCCTTGTGGCAAAGAAATATTATGTTTTAAGTCATGTTGATCCACAAAGGAAACTTTGGGGAACATTGATTAATTTAATGTTTCCAAATTCTTAGTGATTATTAATTTGAAAAGTATATTTTTATGATTTTGATTTATGAAGGGGTCATGAGACTCCAACTCCATGGTGGAATTAAATTTTAATAAAATATATATTTTAATTATTAATTATTGATTAGGGTTTATTTCAATTATTTGGCATGTATTGGTATTACTGGTATTGCCATTGAGTATTATTTTATTAAGTTTGCTCTTAGAAAAAAATGAAGGAGGAACCTAGGGTTCCCATGGCCATTTTGAGTATTGGACATATTATTAGTGAATGTTAGGGACATTTTTTGAATGCATCATGCAAAGGAATTAATGTTGTTGACAACATTGAAACCCAACATGAAGGTTTATGGCATTTTGGTAATTTTTCCAAAGGAGAACTTAAGGAAGAGAGAAGGAAAAAAAAGGAAAATGATTTTTAGTGGTTAATCATGAAATTATGAGAATTAATTTATTTTTTATTTCTTCTCCTATTTTATTTTAAATCTTTCTCTGAATACATTTTATAGTTATTAATTTTGTTGAAAATTGTTATTACGAGGACCTTGGGCCTATGAGGTGGATTTGTGGACATTTTGTAAAGAGTGATATAAATATGAGGACTTTTTATTCACCCTCCATGTTTATGTACTTAGAAATACATCATACACCCTATCAGTGTCTTCCTAATGTCTTAACTAACATGGCATTCTAAACTTTTAATGGTTTTTAGTTGGTTCAATTATCTTGTGGAAAATTACCTTATGGGTGAATCTCTAGATCTTATTTCTTACATATGGCATATGTATGTGAGCTAGAACACCAATTTTATCCTTGAATGGATTAGTGTGTGATATTTGCTTATTATTTATTATTTCTTGATTATTGGGATAGGTGTTGTCTTTGTGATTATGTTGATTAAACCCTCAGTCAATAGACAATCAATCTATTTTAAAATCCTTATTCTCATTTTATTTTTTGACTTCAAGTGGCCATCTAGTGGAAGCTTTTAGCCCCAAACCAATGGTGTGGGTGGGTATGAATTTCCACTATATGTATGGGATCATATTTTTTATTTTTTCTTATGATTGAGGATTTCATAAATGAAGTCTATTGATTGATGTAAGAAATGTAGTGATGGAGGAGTGGTGTCAATGACCTTGCGGGCATATGGATTATTTATTATCATTATTTTTGGTTTCAATTCTGCAACTAGAAACTATTCCAGTCATTATCAATAAGGTGTATACATATATCTACACAAGTGTTAGAATTATATTTTGATTGCATTACAATTATGTTTCTTTAATTTTATGTTGCAACCCTTTTGGAAATAAGGTGTATAATTTTGAGTCTTATATTCTATTTTGAGGTACCATTTATTGATATTGATTTATGAAGGAGATTATGTATGTTATAAAATGAATTAAACTATCATTTATTAATGGTAATGAATTTGTAATAATTCACTCAATGAAATGACATTTGATTATCGATATGTTAGTTTTGTATTAAAAGGTATTCAAGATATTATTGGATATATACTGCAATGTGAATTGAATGATCATTATGATGCACTTATGTTGACATTTTAAATTCATTGTTTTGTATGATCTTTTGGTCATGTAGAATTCAGACCTATGTGTGTGAAGGTTTTAATGAATTTTTGAGGATTGTGTGGTAAATATTTGTCTCTTATAATTCAAATTGGTGATCCAAATTAGATTCATATAATTATGTAGTCTAATTCTGAGTTGTTTTATTTTTATTTAAAAATGTTATAATTAAATCATGTTTCATTGATTTATACAAATTATTTATTGGGAAGGTGGAATTACAATTTAATTCGCTCATATTTAAGGAAATATGTTGATTGAATCATACATTTTATTTTTTAAATAGTTCTACATGTATTGATAATTATTGTCATTTATTGTTATTAAATTTAATTAATGACAACTTTTCTTAGTTGGGTGTACACTCTATCATTAGAGGTAATTAAAATTAAAATGTATAAAGTTAAATGCATCCATATTATTATATTATTATGTTGTTTCTTCTTGTGGTTTTATTGAAACATAAAATGAACCCACCATGGGGTATGACCATCATTTGATGGAAATATAAATTTAGGTAAGATGCATTATATATACATAATATTATTAAACTTTATCATCTACTAACAATTTATCTCTTGAAAGAACCTATTGAGTTTTGATCTCTTTGATTGCACATCTTAAAGGTATATTAAAAAAGGGGTGGGAAATACTTTGGGTATTTTTAGTATTGCTGGTCAACTCTATCATTACTTAAACCCATTACAAATTTAGATTATCTAACTCTTCAAGAAAACAAAACTTGTTTATACATTTCCCTAAGAAATTATCCTTTTAAATAATCCTATCTAATAAAAAACACTCTTTTCATACTATATTGGCTGGGTTTACCCTATTCTAAAATTTAAAATGCATGTTATAAAATTAAGTTAGTCAAGCTGACGTAATTTGAGGCATAATGTTAACTTTTTTATTAAAACTAGGTCATGTCATCCGACCTTATTCAATAAAATTTTGGAAGGGTTAGGACTTATCCATTGCTATAAATGAAAGTCTCATTTAAATTAAATAAAGAGGAAATTTTTTTCTTTCAAATTATTAAAACTCACAATTCTACTACATCTACATTTGAAGGATCCATTACTTAGGGTTTGCCTTGGATGGAAGATAACTTTTCTTATGGGAAGTATTTAATATAAATTATGAGTCTTTTAGCTTGGATCTTATCTATATAGTGTGATACTTAAAAATAGATAACAATTTGTTATAAAGAACCATTAGTCAAGGGAGATATTGAAACTCAATAGGTTTTCACAAAGTAAGTATATGCAACTTTTTATATATAATTTGATAGATATATATTGCACAAAGTAATAGGTTTTGAATGTGTAGCTCATTTCTTAGATTACCTCTATACATAAAATTAGTATAACTAAAGGGTTTTATTTTCTTTACATCTTCCACCTTAGGTGATCTAGGTCATTATTTTCCTACCATGATCCCTTGATTATTTATATATGATCCCCCTTTGTCCCATAATATCTGGTGAGCACTAGATTAGTTTCATTTTATGTAGAAAAATGCCTAACTAGAGTTATTTCATAAAACCTCTCTTTTCTTGTTGTGTAATAAGAGATATAGTAGTTAGGTTTAGTAGATCTATTTTTTGATGCCCTAAATACACAAATTATTATGATATATTTTAGTTGATTACCTTCTCTAAGATTTAATTTACTAAATAAGATAAGTTGCATATCTATCTTAATCTATTGCATAACTTCTGGTGAACATGACTAAAATCAAACCTTTATATTTTTTCATTTGTATTCAACTAGGTCACATTGGTTGACCTAGTTTTATCATTTGTTTATAAATCTAGGAGCTACAGTAAACTAGGTCATGCTGGATAACCCCCTATCATTTTATTTATTTGTAAATATAGGATCCAAAGTCAACTAGGTCATACTATTTAACATAATTTTTTCCTTTTTTTGTAGGTTTCCTTCCATAATAAACTAGGTCAAGCTAGTTAACCCAATCACTTTATCTATTTTCAAGTTTCCTTTTATACTTAACTAGGTCATTTTGATCGACCTAGTTTTATCTTGTCCTTGCAGGGTTTCATCTCTAGTACACTAGGTTGTGATGGTCAACCTAGTTTTATTTTACTATTTTAATATTTTAGATTTCTATAGAATAAGTCTACTTGGTCAACATTATTTAACCTGTGTGTTCCATATGTTTCCATCTAAAAGACTCAATCAAGCCTACATAATCTAGTCAATTGCTAGACCTTCAAAAATATAAGTCAACCAACTAAGTTGACCTAGTTATATTTCTTAGGTTAATTATAAACAAGAATATTACTTTAAGTTTTTGTTAATTATTTATCCTAGAATTAAGATTAGAATAAATAGATCCAACTCTTTCAACAACTGTTATTATGGATATATTTATTTTGATCTTAATTTTATAATATATAATTTTACTATTGTGAATCATCTAAGTAATTTCATTACAAGTGGTATTAAATTTTCAATACAAGTGGTATTGAGGTAGAGTTCATTATCATAATCTAACTAGTGTCTATAGTTTATATTACGGTGGGTCAAATACCTCACCAAATGAGCCTTGATCATACTTTTAGGGTCCTAGTACTAGATATCAACTCTCCCTAAAATGAAGGAGTCATGTCTAGTTTTCATTTTTAAGAGGGGAGAGAAGGCCTTGTACATATGGTGCCTAATGAATATTAGGAGTGGTGGACATGAATTCTACTAGTGACTTATGCAAAAGGTGAAAATAGCATTTACCTAATGGTAGGTGATCTCTTACTCTACCAAGTGATCTGGGATGAATTATGGCAAGTGGAAGAGATTCTTGAGAATGCAAGAAATTTGAATCATGGTGTCCTCCCTATAGTACCAATAATCATTGATGGCTGTAATAGAGTCTCAAATTCCTTGGGATAAATGATTCATTGGGGTCTCATTTATTACATTATATAAAACTAGTTAGAAGTACCCATAGATGTCTTAGATGTGGTTCCAATACTGATGGCCATGTAGTTTATAAAAGACTACATGGACTATCTATCCCTTGGTAACCCACATAGGAAAATCCAAAGGTTTTAAGGTGAGAATCCTATAGAACACATCTAAATGGTAACTCATCATGTAAAAATTCCATCTTTATTGGGAATCCACTACGACATTGACCAACTTAAAGTTTATTAGTCCTCCCATGTCTGGAATTCTAAAACTAGTGAGGATCATATGGAAGAAGGGAACCCATAATTTATTGACATGTAGTTAGTCTTGGGCCCCAAAAAATTGGTTCAATAGAATCATGCCCACCTAGACCTCCTTTTAGAAGGTGCATATTGTGTATGCATTGATGTCTTCCTTGCTAACCCACTTGGAATCTAGGTTATTGACCTAATACTATAGGATGTCATATATTTATAAGGTTTCTATCCAAATATTCACCTTTGTATCATCATAAGATAAGGTAAAATACTTGAGGGATTAATAAACCTTGTAGGCATTCTCATAGATGTTGACAATATAGTGTTGAGAGTTAGGTGAGTAAATAAAGTCATAGACTACATTATAGAATCAGATGGTAGTGAGAAGAAGGTTGTTGAATAATTTGGAATAGGGGAACACCTCTAGTTTGGTTGTGACCTTGTGAAGACTACATTTTTTATAAACCTGAAGGGCATCTTCAAACTTTTTCTGCTCATCTTTTTTAGAGCCCATGTCCCTAGATACCTATTTGATTGTTATGAATAGGTCATTATAATGATTAAAATAGGTCAAAACTTATAGGAATAGGGTATATCAATACTTGGGTTTGACCTTAGGGTTACATGATGATGGAACAATTATATCAAGGTTGAGGTTGATAGGAAGTTATTGAGTGCAAGGAGAAAGAATGAAAGGGTATCCAACTCAAATTAGAAATCAAGGAGTTGAATTAATCTTAAGGGTATACAATAATAACCATTAGCAAGATTTACTTAGGATATTTATAAAATCATATATTCATCACCTTATATTAATGGTGTTTGGTAGATCACTTGCTATGAATTCAAGTTTGATATGGTGGCTATATCTTCTCTCTCTATTTCTTAATCCAAAGTTAAATTTAGAGATCATGATCATCCACCACCAACTAGATTTAGTAATGGTGATACAATGTTTTAAAATTATTTAATCATACCAAATTTTTTATTTCTTAATGCCTAACACATGGTACACATGTAATCACATATCCTTGAGGCTTATTGGTTAACTCCAACCTTTCACCATATGTCATCCTTTGAGTGCGTTATGCTTTCTTAAGCTTTGACATATATGATAGGTGCGGGGGACTGATAAATCTAAAAATTGGTGATGTGGAACCCTCTGAGTGGGATGGGATCTCTTAGGATTTGACATCTTTGATAGGTTTGGAGGATTGGTCAATTTGATAATTAGTGATGTGGCATCCTTTGAGTGGATCAGGATCTCCTAGGCTCTAACATCTCTTCTAGGTTTGGGTGTCTATCCTCTCTAAAAAATAGTAACATAATTCCATTTGAGTAGGATAGGATCTCTTGGGATATAACATCTCTAACAAGTTCGGGGGACTAGCCAGTCTTATAAATAACAACATATTTCCCTCTAAGTGGGTTGGGCTCTAACATCTCTGATAGGTTTGGGGGATTGTTTACTCTAACAACTAGTGATGTGGCACTCTTTAAGTGGGTCAAGATATCCTAGGCTCTGACATATTTGATAGGTCTAGGGGATTGCATGCTATGATAATGGAAATGTGTTACCTTCTAGGTGGGTCAGGCTCTTTTGGATTCTAACATCTTTGACAAGTCTAGGGAATTATTTGCTTTGATAACTGGTAGCATTATGCCCTTTGAGTGGGTTGGGATCTCCTAAGATCTAACATATTTGATAGGTTTGGGGGATTGGACACTAATAATTAGTGATGTGGTGCCCTCTTCCATTTTATCCTACAAACCCCATGAAAAAGATTAAATAAAATGAAAAAATGCATAATACATTAATACCTTACCCTACTACCATTAAGATTTTTATTTTCCATGAAGGGTATTGGGTTCATTACTCCAAGAAAGAAATAAGACTTTGGGAACTTATTTAAAATTCAACTTCCAAGGTTAGTGCAACAAATCCTTAAAATAAGAAGCCTACCTTAGTCATAAAATAAAAAGGCTTGACATTAATTGGGGAAATTAGGGCAATAATATTTCAAGGACTTGGTTAGATGAAGTCATTTTTAGAATAAAATAATGGACATGGGAGCTCTGGCTTTGATAATTTTTAAATAAGGGTCCCCCATTTTGAGGTAAGGGGTTATGTTTGCCATGATAAATGGTGAATTCCATGGGAAAGTGATGATAATCACTTAGATTGAAACCAATTAATTTTCAGCCCCCACATATAACACATATTGTAAGAGAGATATTCATACATAATAGAAAAGATAATGCATTAAACTCTCATAATAATAAGTGTCATACTAACATTTAATCCTATAAACTTCCACCAATGTGTGTTGGACATTATCATTAATTAAAGAAGATATTATTGAGAATTGTCATTGACTATTGAGTTATTGGAATAAGTGTTGTCATTGATGTCAAACTATTGTCATTAATGTCAAAGGTTCTTATTAAGGTGCATGATCAAGTAATATTTGAGGTATGTATATGATGAGATCACCTTGTCCTAACATATTGAGTGTTTTTACTATATAAAGAGTTTCATTTGAAGAATGTTCTTATATTAGATTGAGTTGTATCATTGAGATCAACATGAGTATGTATAGGCTAGTATGTCGAGTGTCAATCATATTTTAATTCTATTTCTAGACTTTGTGAGAAGGTATGTGCAGATAGCATAATGAAATGAGTGATATCCAAAGAAGAAACTATCTATTCTGAAGATCTACATAAGTAACTCTGAATATGATTTGAATGAGTTATGAAGATGAGAATGATTTGAGGAATAATTGATAGTTTTTGAGCATGTGATAATTTATTTGAGTTTATACATGAGGTTTTGAAGACCTTACAAATGATTAGAATGTCATTTGTCAAGATCTGTGTCTATATCTCTCAAGATGCTACAAATATCCTTAGTCAAGATATCAATATCTATAATAATATCTAAATATTATTTATTTAAGATCAAAATAATATTTAGTGTATGAGGTTTATTGAGCATACACAAGAGGAATTGGAACACAAGAGAGTTTCAAGGTGAAGTCTATAGGGTGGCTAAAAGGTCAGATTCAAGACCTAATGTGACTGGTAGGTCAAGGCCTATAAAGTAAAGAGATATGGTGGATAGAAGACGTATAAGGATAAATTTCATGGAAATAAATGATAAGGTGAAAATTTAAAGAGGTGATTCAATTTTTTTATTATGTGCATGATTTTCAAGTCATGGTTCACAAGAAAAGCTTGAAAAAGTGTTTCAAGGATTCTCAAATGAATAGAATGAAGTGTTGTCTACTTGAGAAGGTTTTTCCAGTGATTTTTGGCATGTGAAAAATATGAATGATAACCTAATATATTCATGGTATATTAGGAAGGGTTATATCTCAAAGTTCCAAGCATTGATTTCTGGAAAGAGGAGCTAAGTTTTATGAATAATCGTTAAGACTAGAAGATAGTCTAAACCCTCATAGAACCATAATATTGACCCAATATTAAATATATTGTTCTAAAGAGATAAAAATAGTTTGATATGGATATTTAAGTTATTTTAGGTTGAATTAAACTCTCCCAAGAATCTTTAGGTGTGATTGGTTTCTTAGGTGAGTGAGCAGAACCTATAGGAAAGTGGTTGTCTTTTGGAGATTTGCTATTACAGATAGAGTTGATCAAGTCAAAGTTGTTAAGTAGATGAATATAAAAGTGTGATAATTTTATTTATTATCTATTAAGGTTTTTTTATAGGTTATATATCTTAGGTATGTGAATTTGGTGATCCAAGTTAGCCAATTCCTAACAGAGCTAGTGATGTAGACTATAAAAAAATTAGGCAGAAGTGAGAAGATGATTCTTGATGTATTTTCATGTAGAGTGATGTATTAAAATAAATAATGATTTTTTTTTGGGCTTGAATAATCTATCCATTATTTTCAAAATCTTATAAGTCATTGTAAAAGGTCAAAACATTGAAGCTAAAATGGCTTATCTGATTGAGTAGAGTCTGTGAGAGAGAAGGTCAATAGATTAGTTTGAAAGACCAATAGTTTTCATTAGAGCTCATGATTTTTTTAATGGAGTTTATTATAAATATTTTATAATATATTTATCATACAATTAAATTCCTTGAATACATGCAACCAGTTGTCATAAGTTCATGTTTCCTTGATTGTGTTTTAAAGTCAGTTGGTAGTTCTATGTGAGTATCTTGTAAAGAAGAGGTTGAGCTTGTTTACCCTAAGTTGAATAATTAGATGAAGTTTTTGATGACCCTAAGGTCATTATTTTTCTAAATATTTTATTTTTTCCATGTTTTTTTTTCAAAATTGAGTATATGCATCAGTTATTCAAGACAAAGTTTTTGTATATGCATAGGTCTTTTATATGTAGTAATTTGAGAAAGAGTTCAGGTTGTGGTTGGACATAAAAAATGATTTGGACATAAATTGGATTTATATAAGTTATATTTGATTGGAATATTATTTTATATTACCATGTTATATGTTTTAAATATGCTTTAATAAAGATCAAAGGGCAACATGTTGTTAAGAAGGCCTATTAGGTCTCCATAAGCCTAAAATAGGATTAAGGGATAGTTAATGTATGGATGACCTATTTTATTGATTGATTATTAAGGAATATTATTTTAATATGATAATACCTATTCATGTTTGACCTAAGAGTTTTATGTATGTCTAAATAAGAAGGATATGATCAAGTGACTTGTATAAAAGTAAGATAATTTAGGCCTATTTGTGTGCTAAGAGAGAGGGAGAGAAGAAGAGGATAATTGACTGATATAGATAATTGGTGAGTAGAATAAGGTAATTTGGATAATAATAGATATTTTATGAATATATAACAAATATTATGCATATGAGGATCAAAGTCAAAATACCTAATCAATCCATGAAGACGGCTAGTTGAGTGAAGAAGGTTGAAGGCTAGTTTGAGAGGGATAGAAGTGAGAAAAGAGATGAAGATGAAGATCATCATATATTATATAAGAAATAAGAGTTTATGAAAGTGATCAAAAAATAAGTTGTATTAGTTATTACTAAGTCATCTAGGGAATTGGTGCCTCCTTGCAAGTGGGTACTTGCTAAAGCCTAGCTGAGTTGGTCAATTTTATTCATCAATGGGTTTTATTCCATTTAAGGGTTTCCCATGTATATTCTATGTTCATGTGTTTCATGATTTTATGTTTTAGTGCTTATACTTTCTGAGATGAACATGTTTGTTATAATGTCTCATATATGATTAAGTATAATTGAATGAAAAGTTTTGAAGACTAATTCACCCCCTCCATCTCAGTCATCTTGTTTCTAATAGTGTGTGTAATAAGTGTTTCTCAATCTTCATTTAATTTTATATTTTATTCAAGCAATAGAGGTTAGACTAGGTATCAAAATCCTTCAAGGTGTTGATGTCTTGATGGCTTGGAGGGAGATGACATAGGTATTTATATAATATAATATGGTAATCCATATCCTAAATATAGATACGTTTATTATTTTTCAAGGCCTTTCTCCTCTACTGACCATGCTAGAAAGGCTATCATGGATGTTGCCTATATGGCCCTTTCAAGAAAGACTCAAAATTTAGATTATGCATAATTTTTTATCTTTTTTTAATCATCCTTGTAAAAATATTTTACTTTATTAGTCTTTTCCATTGAGATTTTGGGTATAATCCAAGGGTTGAAGGGTGGTGAGGAATCCCTGAATACCTAGCCAGTATTTGATTATCTTGAATAGTCTTGTATTTTCTTAAGATGTTACATTAATTGAAGATTGGTGGCTATTTAAGGATGTGGGTTTTAAAATACCCTTGTTTCTATTATAATAATTGGCATTAAAAATTGAAAATGTAATAAAGGTTAAATTACCATCCCTAACTTTATTGGATTGAAGGATTCAAATTGGGTCTTATTGCTTTTCAATAATCCTACTTTGACTTTGGCCATCACTTGGAGTGGATACTAACATGACCAAGAATCATAATAATACTTAAAAATAAGACAAAACAAAGGGACAAAAAACAAAATAAAACACATGATTAAAGTAAAGAAAATAAAATAAAATATATATAATATATACATTACCAACCCCTACCTAGATTACTCATAAATGACACTAGATGGGATGACAGAGAAATAGTGATTTAGGAATTATAAATTTATTGTAAGTGGAAGCACATTTCACTTGACATCCTTGAGATGGAAGGCATTATGATCTAGTATTTTAGCTATTTGGTATGGTCTAATCTAGACGGGATCAAATTTCAAATTCTATCATTTCTTATCATGAGATTGGTCCCACATTAGGACTAGGTCAAAGATTTTGAAGGTTTTGATCTTAGTTATTTTATTAAACCACATTTTGACTATATATTGATGGTTTTTGAAGCTTAATAGAGCTTCATCCTAGGCTTCCTCTAACTAAATTATGTCTAGGAGACTAAAATTCACATTACCATCTAGTTCCATGAATTGTTGCATGAATTTATAACTTGGAAACCTGAGCATGACCAACATGATTGGCTCCAATCCATAAACTATAAGGAAAGGAGAGATTTTAAGGGATTGTTTATACCTCATATGATCTACCCATATATTAAACCTCAACAACAAGTACCATTCCCAAGGTATCTCTCTAGCTAATTTCTTGATGGAATCTATTAAATTGTTATTGTTGGACTTTACCAATCCATTCCCTTATGGGTAGTGATTGGATGAAAACCTTAGTGTGATTCCATTTTCATAGGCCCATTCTATAAATTATGTGGATTTGTAGGTAGGATAATTATCACACACCAAAGAGATGGGGACATCGAAATAGGTAGTTATGGTATTTTCTAGGAAATTGATGTTTTTATTATTAGTGTTGATTCTATTTAAAATTGAATCATATCACATCATGTAATATTTTATGCCTGTGAGGAAAAACTTATGATCAGTTGATGAATTAGGGTTTATGACCCCCACAAAATCTAGTCCCTATTGGGAAAATGGTGTAGACTCTATGATAGGTTGTAGGGGCATTGGTGCATGGGTTTCCATTTTAGAAAAGGTCTAGCACTGATGGAAAAAGTAAACATGGGCATGAACATATATGAACAATGTGATAAGTAGTAGCCTACTTGAATAAATTTGTTGGTTATAGCATCCTCTTGTAATATGCACTTAAGGTAGATTCCTTCATGGTTCCTTATAAAGATAACTCCATTATTAATCATATATTGTGTATTATTAAATAATAGGGCCCTCTTATATGTTTGGTTAAGTACTAGAGGTGCATTATCATAGATTAGGAAGTGCATGACCATGGCATACCATTTTGATTATATCAATCTCTTTTGGTCCAGTTGGTACATTATGATTCTTAGATCTATCTTCATTATTAGCTAAGTAAGGACCTATCTTATAACTATTTTGGTGGTTTGATTTATAATTTGTACTCTTTTAATTTTATCATACATTGGCCTTTTCATTCACCCAACTCATTATACACTAACATCTACTTTAATACTAGGTCTAGGATAATTATGTGCACTTTATTCCTGAGGATGTAGTGCCTAAATTTATTTACTGCCTTAACCAGGGAATAGGCATATTGTCCAGGGTATAATATATTAGTTATACATAATTAATTTTTTTTATCATAAAATCCATAGGTTTATCTTCTCCTTCTAACCTCTGGGTGAGGTAAGAAACAATGGTGTGTTCTAAAGCAAAGGGGTAGACAAAATTTTTGTGTATAGTCTAGGTTAATGAGAATTGGGGGTTGCATAATGGCATATTTGATATCATAGAAAGATTTATTTGATTTAGCATGCCATTGTATTTTTTATCCTATTTCAACATTACATTTAAGAATTTTACTATTTCATAAAATAATAAAATAAACTTATGCACAAAGTTAATTTTCTTAAGCAAATATTTCATTTCTTTATTACTATTGGGTACATGCAGTTTATAAATTACATCCTCCCTTTTGGGGTTGATATCAAAACCTTAATTACAATGTGATGAAAATATTACCTTCAGTGAGACTAAACATTTTATTCTTTTGGTTTAGGGAAATAATATACCTTTCACATCTCTCAAATACTTTCTCCAAATGGTGCACGTGATCTGACCTATATTTTGAAAACATAGTTAGTCATCCATATAGATTATTAAACATTTACCTATCAATCCTTCAAAATCAAAGTCCATTACTCTTTGGAAAGTTTCCTAATGTTGATAAACCTAAAAGGCATTCATTTATAGGAAAATGTGACCCACTTGGTGGTGAAGGTAGTCTTAGTCATATCTTTGGAGTTGACTAAGACTTGGTTATATCTCTAGAATCCATCCAAGAAGGACATAATTTGAGATCCACTCACCATTTGGATGACCTCGTCAAGGGAAAGGAATATGTAATTTTTTTTGATGCTCAATTCAAGTTCTAAAGTTCCACACATCAGTAGATTTCTCTATTTTTATTTCACATAGATACTAGGTTGGCCACCTAGGTGGAGTGTTGAATAGAGAAAATTATCCTTACAAAAAGTAACTTATCGACTTCCTTATGTATTAAGGGCTCCATAATTTCATTTACTACCTTTTGTCTTTACATAAATTGTTTATGACTAGGTTTGAGGGGGATAGTGTAAGTGATCACTCTCAGGTTAAAGAAATTAAGGTATTCATAGCCCTAAGATACTACATCCTTATATCTCAGTAGTAACCTTTGTAACTACTATAATTCTTAGTTTGTCTAGTCAAGACCTAAATTAACCATATAGGGATTTTTTGTAGAACTGAGTTTGATGATTCAACACTTTTTATCCTTAAACATGGTTTTTTTTCTTAGAAGGTGGGGTCTAAATCTCAAATTCTCTTTCTAATAAAATCATCCCTTTCAAGATCTAGTTCCCATGAATATTAAAGATCCCATCTCTATCCAACTCATTCTTAGGGTTCTCTCTATATTTATCATCTATAACTTGGTATTTGAATATCACCTCATTTCTAAGAAATAAGATGATCTATTAGTCATTTTTAAAGACCTAAAATTTTGTCATGTTGTTAGGGATAGAGGGGGATGGGATAAGTTCCATAGAGAACTCTTATAACTTAGTTTCATTTAAGGGAGTTAGGTTTTCTTCCATAGATGATAGTGAATCAACTACATGGTTTTCCTCCCAGGGGATAGGGATGATATTAATTTGTTAAATATATCATGTCCCAAGACCTATTATTATACCTTTTGAGGTATGATAGATTGAATTAAAATTTAGTGTTGATCCAGTTGACCACCAAATTAGAGTCACTAAATACTCTTAGTTTATTTGTGTTATATTTTAATGCAAATTCTAATCCTATAATTAGTGTTTCATACTCTATCATATTATTCATGTAAGGAAACTTAAAACTATATGATGCTAAATGCTTTCTTACTAGGGGTATATAATTAGAACACTAGCCCTACTACCTTATTTGGAATGAGATTCATCTTTATAGAGAGACAATAGCTTAGGTAGGTTTGGGCTATGACTAACTTGATCTATGGGTAGCTTTATGCTTAGCATGTAGATTCCTAGGTTTGAGGAAACTAGAGTTACCTTATCATTAATGGTATTATACTTAGATATCATGTATTTCATGTGATGTTCTTTATCTACCCATATTTGGTTGGATACCCTCCTCCATGGCAACTACATATGGGATAAATCTATGGCCATCTACCATTTTAGGGATTTAGACTAGCCTTAACTAAGGAACATGTTTTAAGCTTCAATAATCTCCACTACTTGGATGTATATGAAGTGTTGAATCCTAGGCTTATACTCTAACTAGATGTGGAAATTTATAATTTCCCCTATCACTTTCACTTCAGACTTGTCAAGCTAGACCATTACCTATTTTGACTTTATAGGGACTAACCTAAGTTTCTCACATATTCTTACTAGCATCATATTAGTTGAGTCTCTTGAATTTACTAAGAAGTTATTTAGATTATTTATGAACAAATAGATGGTTAGGAGGAAATGGGTAACCTTCATATTATTTTTGTGAATGAGCATATCATTGTGTGCTATTCTTGGTTTTGGGTAGGTCGGCTTATGAGTTAAGGATTTCATTAAGATATCACATTACTTAATAATTTAAGAAAGCTCATGAAGTGTGTTGTATTTTATCCTTTTCATATCCTCCATTATGTTATATCACTATTTACTATGGATTGGTGGGTTTTATATAGGTGCCTTAGGTTCTTTAGGTCTTGGAGGTGGGGGATCATTCCTAGCATTTTGGTTAGGTGGGGTTTCACCATTGTTAGGGGGAGTTGAGGTAGTAAAGGGTTATTGTTATTTCCTATTATTGAGGAGGTATTTTTTACTATGAAATTATTGAATTTATTTCACCTCATTGATACCCTCATTCAGCTCATTTTCTTCATAACTAGGGAAATCCATTATCTCCAACACCATAGAAATAGTAGGGGATTTACCCATGTTGTAGGATTTGGGGTAATTAGGAACTACCTAATATTCTTCAATTTCCTTCTAAAATATCTCAAAATCATAACCAAACTTTGTGAAATCCATTTACCCATGGACTATCATGTTATGCACTCAAAACTAGTTAGGTAAGGCTATCTCCAAGATATTGATTTTAGGTAGTTTATTGGGTGAGGGTTCTGGGGGATTGCGAGGATGGTTATAGTTCCTGATCGGCCTTTGATATGTGAATTTTTTACTATAAATATTTCAATTAGAGATACTCACCTGATTTTTTATCCTAAAGAAATGATTTATGAGTTTTGGTACCTTTCAATGAATGTCATCCAACTCATTCTTTATGGACTCCTGGGGTGTGGTTTGGGTATTGTTAGCTACTACCAATATTACCTAGTGTTGTTTTAAAGAATACATTTATGTCCTTATATGTTAATAAAACCCAATTTTTGGTTTAAAGTGGGATTGCATATTAGGATTTGATACGTCATAGGGAGTTATTGAAGTATTGGGGCATTCTAATTAACATTGGGAAAGAAAATCAATGTGGGAATCTATGGTATCACACTAAGAGTAGGGCCATCATGTAGCCTTGGGGTTTTAGTTTCCTATCCATATTGATGGATATTGTATAAGATAGGGATATGTCTATTATGGATGTTTATCTCCTTAGGAACATGACTGTCTAAAGGTATAGTAAATTCTTATACATTTCAACCATTAATTAAGGGTTAGGTTGATAAAGTATGATGACTCAACTATACATATTTTGAAACCTAGAGTTGAAATTATTCATAGGATCCTTTGGATCCCTTTTGATATAAGTAAATTTATGGTAGAAGACACTGAGGTCTATCACCTACCTAAATTGGGTGAGGAAGGAAGTACTAAAAGGGTCCCAACTAGGGATAGAGTCTTCAAAGAGGTGGAAAAACTAATCATATAGTGAATCCATTGATGTGAAGGGGAAAAACCTACATTCCATGCCATCATGCTCTACATTTAATATCTTTAGGGTAGTTTTATAAGAACTTATGTGCTCTTCAATAGTTCATTCTACATGAGGAGTGAAATTAGGGAGATATCTCTCAGGGTTTTTAGGTAAATTGTGGACAACCCTAGGATGTTAATGGCAAAGCTAGCTAACCAAGCCATATTAAACTAAAAATTTGTAAGAGGTTATGGGGATAAAATATATGGAACATGATAGGTCTAGGTTGGTTAATCCTAGGTTTTTAATGGAAAAGTAGGGGTAATTTAATAATCAACTCCCATGGGACCTAGCCTGGTAATAGGTGAACTAGTCTCTAGGATGCTTCATAATCAAACATTTGTTTGTAAATTATTATTAATAAGTATAATTATAAAACACCAATAAACTAATGATAATTTTGAAATACATATATCAACCCTCCTTTTAGTGTCAGTTATTATTTAGTGCAAATGTCTAGTTCATGAAATACACAAGACTAGGTATTCCCATAAGAAGAAGATCAGAACAATGATGGACTTTCATCCTCCATTTTAGTATTTATTTGGGATTATCCCAAGGAATGAATTCAAGTATTTTAATTCATAATTTATTTTATGTGAATAGTCTCTAAGAGATGTAGTTCCACCACTAAAAGTTTAATGAGATTATTGCATACATCTAACTATCAAAGGTTATTATTAAAGTTTATGTATTATGTTCATTTTTTTATAAATACTATGGGAAAGGGTATTTTAGTCTTTGAAAACAAACACAAAAAGAGGGGAGGGAGCAAGGTAAAAAAGAGAGACTCTAAATTCAAAATGAAATCAATGCATCAACCATTGAACCAAGTGCTCTTGCCATAGTTATACCACTATAGATTGAGTTTCACTAAAAGGTATACATTTAAGAACACATAGTGGGAAGTGATAAACATTCCATGTATCTCATTAAATTTAAAATAAATTATCCATAAGTGTTTCATTTTGGTTATATATTTCATTTTATTTAATAGTTAAAGTCTTATCTAACTAGGAATGAGTGCAATTATCCTTTGTTTGTATTTGATACATTTCTGATTCTTTATATTGTTATTTATGTCTAACTTAGATGAAATGAGCACATTTTTGTATAAATAAATACATCCTTATGGTGGGATCATTTTGAGAAGACATAAAATAGTTTTGACAACCCTTTTTGGCAATAGTTTTGAAGATTCAATGAGAACACATTGAGCTCCAAATATCTATAGCTCCAAAGATGCTCTAAAAGAGATTCTAACATGCTTTGAAGGTGATTTAAAGACATATAAAAAGTGCTCTAAATATGCCCAGGCATGTTCCAAATATGTCTAGCTAGATCCTATAGATCAAGATAATAACTTTAAAGATATATATATATATATATATATATATATATATATATATATATATATATATATATATATATATATAGAATTTCCATATCTAGATATATTATTCTATACATTAATATTCATAGTAATGGTATAAAATGATTCAGCTATAAGTATATATCTATTTTATAAATTTAGACATAATTTCTTTGGATCTATGTTAGTTATTTTATATCTATTTTTATTTGAGTCAGTTCCAAAACCTTTCTATAAGTGTGGGGTGTGATTACTAGGTATTATATTTTGAATAAGTGGATTTGGTTGTTTAGAGCACTAGATTTTGTATTATTTTAATAGTTGTTGAGATGTGCTTTAAATACATCTCCTCATTCTAGATAATGAATATATAGTCAATCAATAGTGATAAAAAACTAGAAGAAGTATTCAAGTGTAATCTCATGTATCTATATACATTCCTTTATTAATGACATAAAGTTCATTCCTTTTCATTATTGAGTAATAGCTGATCCTATTCTAAGGAAGGAGAAAGGGCCCACTTTTCTCTAAAAATTAGGAAAAATAGTATTTTTAGTTTGTAATTTAAAATTCTATTTATTTAATTTATGTATATTTCATTTTGATACAAGTGTGATTTCATTTTCAAATCAAAGTGTGAATTTATTTTTATTGAAAATTGTTTTTATATTAAATGTAAAATTTATTTAAATTCAATGCAAGTGATTTTTATTTATGCAAGAGTGTGTCTTTAAATTTCATAGGAATTAAAGTTTTTTAACTCGTCTCCATATTCAAAATTTGTTCACAAGCAGTTTAAGTGAAAATAGAAAACATCCTCATATTATAGAATATCATACTATCCTACCCAAATAGGCAAGTCAAGTGAGGACACCATAATGTCTTATGCCATATGTTTAAGTTTTGGATTTTAATGGTATGAACTGAAGAATCCTTTTAAAAGGAATGTCATAGGATATCTTTGATTAGTTAAAACTTCTAGATTTACTTTTTTACAAATTAGAATTAGAGTTTTAGTTATTGTCCTTATGATTTAAACATCAGAATAGAGTAAACCCCCCAAATAGTGAACTATAAACTCAAATATATAATGGTCTCATTGCACATAGCCTTGGACACTAGCCCTAGTAAAAAATGACACCAATCCATTAATTAGATAAATGAGAGGCATAATAATATCCTATCAATTTTGGCACCATTTTTGGAGGCACTCTTAATTCATAAGTGTTACTAAGATATTTTATTAAATTTATACAGGGAAAACTAAAAAAAATCATAAAATAAAAATAATAATCCAGGACTCTTTAGATTTATGAATCACCCAAGAGATTCTCAAAGACTGTTTATCTCTAAAGTATCACTAATAAAATATGAAGAAGAGGAGATCCTATCCTTGATGGAAAGATCAGGAAGTGAAAAAAAGGAAATCCATATACAAACTTTTTTTTATTGCTCTCCTAAACAAAGTTCATCCTCACAAATATATCCTACAAGAAGAATCCTATTCAGAACATCTTCCCCTTAGGAAGAATTAATCCTAAAAATCCCCTTTTTGGAATAGTTAGATTTGATCCAAAATATCTACAAGAAGATAACCTAATCACCAACAAAAATTCTCCTGAAGAAGACCATAGGTTGAGAACCCAAGAAGATAATTTAGATTATATTAATAACCAAAGTTGGGAATAAAATATGGGAGACAAACATGCACATGTGCAAAATCCTAATCGATATCATCAATAGGATAGAATTTTTTCCTATCCAATTAGCTTCGGTCCTGATGACAAAAGTTCCATGAAAAATATCTCACCATACATTTTTCTTACTTTTAGAGTAAAATCCTTAGAAGATCTATATTAGTTCCTCTTTGAATTTCAGGTTATCTAGGAAACATATGACTATGTCACATACAATCAAAATTTGAAGTGATTCCCATCTACACTGAAGGATGTAGGGACTTGAGGATAATTATATAACCACTTGAGATGAAATGGAAACTACATTCCTTGATAAATATCATGAATATTATAAATTTAGAGAACAAAAAGAAGACTTTTCAAGATTAAACAAAATAAAGATGAAACCTTAGAATATTACCTTGATAGGTTCATATTTACCCTTAAATAGAGTGGTTACCAACTCACTAAGGAGGTCATCAAGACAATATTTATTAAAGTTTTAGATGATGATGAAGGTGATGCTTTGAACCTTATAAGAAAGGGTGATATTGACAATTTAACCTTTCATCAATAAGAGTATGAGGAAACATGGGAGTATGCTTCAAAGATGAATACTCACTAAATATAAGTACTAGGAGTTTATAGTAAACTACACATAAATACCTAATGGTAAATTGAAAATTAACACACAAATTAACATTACTAAAAAGATAAATGAGAGATTTCATACAATGATTTTAATAGATGAGCACATCATAACCATATCATACATTTAGTATCAAGGTATTAGTATAATTAATCTAGCATTGACAAGCATTAAAAATAGGGATGAAAGATAATTACGATGAAAAATAAGCCCTTTACAAAAAATTAGAATTATATTCACTAAAAGAATTAAGTGATATTAAAAAAATAGAACATGTCCAACTCTATAGTTCGAAGAGATGAAGGAAAAATAGGTGAAATCTTGGCTATAATTTGATAACACTTTTGAGAAAATTTTAGTTGACCCCTATATTATAATATAGATTTGCCTTATATATATAAGGATAGGATTCACCTCAAAATAACATGAGATTCCTATCTTAGGCTTTGATGGCCACTCATGATATTTAAAACTATAATTCAAAATTTAAAACAAACAAAATCCCTTGAGGCCCATAAAAGACCTGTAGGGTACCACCTAGTTGATATGCAAAGGTAGCTATGAAGATCTAAATCATGATACTTTGATATCACATCCATAGCTTCTAATGCAGCTTCTATGAGGTTTAATTCCTTATCCATATTATCAATGTCCATTGGGGGTTCCCTAAATATCACCTAAACTTGAGTCACTAGCCTTTAGTACATTTGAAAGGGAGCTTCCATTAATACCTAGACCTAAAACACTTGGTTGATGCTTCCCATGGACTATGTTGATATCTAAAGAACTACCTAAGCCTTTTCCCTATTTTATTTAGTGACCTTATCCCTCATGACTTGGTCAAATTTACACAAGTGGAATTTCAATTATCCCATATCTATAAAGGTGCCATCTAAATGGAATAACATAGAGATATTGATGTCTTTGAATTAGGTCAATATCTTTTTCCTTCCCTATTCTAAGGGTCCCATTATAGTCCAAGCCATAGCCAACCATTCATCTATAGTCAACTTCAATTTCCTATAAATATGTTTAATACCAACTTAATTCTAAGGTGGGAATTAGTTTAAATTCTAGGAACATACCTTTGTTGATCACCACTAATAGCTTCCTTCTTATCTATGTTTGCAATCCTCTTCATATAAGCCTGGGTTTAGTAGATAAATACATTCATCTCTACCATAACCTCCACCACATTCTCTAGAAATAAAAAAGTAATAAGAGTTTGTCTTTGACCTACCTAATCATCCCACTGGGGAAGGAGCTCTTCACCTAGGCTTTTAATGTCTAAACCTGGTGTTTCATATCTTTGAGGAAATTATTTGACATATCATGAGTTGCTCAAAATAGAGACTAAATCCTTAACCACAATTTGCTCCCTAGTGGAATTCCTCACCTTGGTGAGGGAGAACACATATTATTGAGTTTTCCATACCATTGGGTTACCTCTTGGATGAACCTTTGTGTAAGAGTCATTTTCATGCTTCTTAAGGCTTAATCAAATCTCCATTACACATTTGAATCACCATGGACTATCATCTTTGGTTCTTTTGATCCTAGGACCATTCCCAAAGTTGTAGGATGTGTTGGAGGGCTCACTGAGATGGTGGTGAAGGGTAAAGGATAAGGTTAAGGGGAGATTAAGGAAGTGGAAGTGGTTAATGAGGAAAGTAATGGAGGAGCAGTGGGCATGGGAGTGAAGGGAAAAAGGATGAAAGCAAATTCCCAAGGGAATATCTATGCCTACTAATACTCCTAGGCCATTCCCACTTAAGGGTAAATGACTCATGGGAGAGGGATGCTCAATAAAAGGGAAGAGATTGGGCAATTAAATCCAAATACCTAGGCATCTAGGGTAATGGAAAGTGGGGACTAGGGGTAATTATGTGGAGGTACCATGATTAGGGATAGAATAAATATTGAGGCTGATAGAGGGGGTTGGACTAGAGTGGAAGGCATCTAAATAAAATCCTAAGGGTGAACTACCTTCTAATTTTTCTTGGGTATATTACTTGGGTTGATTTGAGATACTGTATTAGAAGGACTAGATAAGATAGTATGATCTATGAGATCTATTTTTAGAGGTTTGACTATCATAGGAGGTGTTAGGAAGACTAAAGGGGGTCTTGGGATAGTTTCTACCACTAGAAATTCACTCTTGATGGTTACAGTTGCACTTGATGATGGAGGTGTGCCTAAAGGTACTCGAGTGTAATGCATGCCTAATGAAGGCATTGGGGAAGTTTAAAGTTATGCAAAGGATGGGGTGGAGGGAAATGAAGAGGTGAGGATGCTCAAGATAATAAAGGCTAAAGGTCCCTAGGTGAACATTGGATGGGGTGCAATGGGGAAAAGAGGAGGCACCACTTAGGGAGCTTGTGTAAGGGGAAAGAAAATCAAGGGTATTGTGACTGGGAGATAAAAAGTGGTAGGAGAAAATGGTGTATTATAGATGGAGGAAATGGGAGATGTAAAGGGTGTAACTTACATTGGTGTCTATTAGGAGCCCCTTTATAGGATTGCCTCTAGACTACTGATGATGTCAAATCTTAGGGTATGTGTGGACTAGGGCCAAGGTGTAATTGGTTGATTCACCTATGCTTAAGATAATTTCCACCAAGAAATGTAGGTTTGGCTCAGTTAGATCTAGGATAATATAGATATTAGAAGATGTGAAGGTAGATATAAGGCATGATGAATGGGTATTACTAGAAGATGAGGAGGTAGAACTAGATCACATGGAGTAAGATTTGATTGAGGATAAAATGGGGTTAGAGCTATTGTATAGGTGGAGGATGAGTCACAAGAGTTTTTGGTAGAGGTTGGTTTGGAGATAAAGTATGAGGAAGATAAGTTGGTGGAATACCATTTAAAATCTTCCTAGAGATAGTAGGAAGAATAAGATTTATATCCTCCATGAAGGGAGTAGGAGCTAGATGGGGATAATATGGGCCCACCTAGACCTTATTTCCTTTATTATTCTTAGTTATGATCCAAGATGACACCTATTGGTAATTCATAACATTGAGGTAGAGATAATTGCCATCCTCTAACTAATGTCTCTAGTTTATATTAAAGTAGGTTGAATACCTTACCAGGTGAGCCCTGATCATGCCCTTGGATTCCCAATGCTAGAAATTGACTATCTGTAGGTTGAAGGAGTCCCATATAGATGCTAATTTTTGGAGGCATGAGAAGGCCTTGTATATTTGGTGCCTAATAGAGATGGGGAGTGACTGACATGCCTTCTTCTAGCGGCTTATGCAAAATCCAAAAATAACCTCTACCAATTTGTATGTGATCTCCTACTTTGATAGATAATCCAAGATGAAATATGGAAATAAGAGGGACTAATTAAGAACAAATATAATTCAAATCATATTATCCTCATTTTAATACAAATAGTCATCGATGGATGCAATGGAGTCCTAAATTACCTATGATAAATGAGGTGTTAGGGCCTCATTAATTATTTTATAGACCACTAGATAAAAGTGTTTGTATATGTCCTAGATGTGGTTATGATATTTGTGGCCATATAATTTATAAAATATTACATGGACCATTAAGCCCTAAAGAAACCATTTAGTAAAATTCAAAGGTTTGAAGGTGGGCCTATTTTAGACCGCATCTATGAGGTAGCTCATCATATAAAAATTCACTCTTTCTTGAGCATATGCTATGGTATTAACCAACTTGAAATAGATTCGTCCTCCAATGTCTAGAAATTTAGAAATAATTAAGATCATATGGAGGAGGGGTACCCATAATTTTTTGACATTTAGGTAGTCTTAGGCCCCATTGGATCAACAAAATCATTCCCACTTAGACCTCCTCCTAGAAAGTGTAGAATGTGTATACATTGATATCCTCCTTGCTGACCCAATTGGCATCTAGGTTCTTGGCCCAATCCTATAGGACATTTTATATTTGTAAGGATTACATCTAATACTTCACCACCACAACATCATAAGAGAAGGAAAAATCTAGGACAGAGTAATACACGTTGTAAGAATTCTTGAAGATGTTAGTGATCTGGTGTCTAAAGTTGGGTGAGAAAATGTATTATTGGACTCTGTTATAGAATCATATGTCATCAAGAAGTAGGTTTATGAACAAGTTGGTGCAAGAGAACACCTATGGTTTAGTTGTGTCCCTATGAAGACCACATTTCTTATATGCCCAAAGGGCATCTTCAAACTATATGTGTTCATCATTATCAATGCCTGAGTCCCTAGGTACCTATTTAATCATTTTGAATAGGTTTTTATAGTGATTGAATTAGGTCAATACATATTAGAATAAGTTATGCTAGTACTTGGGTTTGTCCTTAGGGTTTGAGGAGGATGTAACCATTGTATCAAGATGGAGGTTGATAGAAAGTTACTGAATGTACAATAAAAAATGTAGGGGTATGTGATTAGAATTGCAATGTAAAGAGTTGAATTGATCTTGAGGGTATACAGTGATGAAAATTAGTGAGATTTCCTTAGGATATTTATAAAATCATGTATTCATCCTCCTGTATTGATTTCATTGGGTGGTTCATTTGATGTCAATTCAAATTTGAGTTGGGGACTAGATATTTTCTCTTTATTTCCCAACCCAGAGTTTAATTTGATGGAAGCACAATCACTAAGAAGTGGGGGGTATTGAATCATTGTCCTTAATACTCTTTTAATTTCACTTAATTATTAATTCATTACCATTCATCAATAAATATCAACCCAATGCACATAAGCATGAAGAAAGCATTAATAAACCAAAGAAATGCATTAACAATCATAACACATCATATAAGTGGGAAACCCTCATGGGGGATAAAACCCACTAAAAAAATGTTATACAAATATTCATATGAATTAATATTTAGCTAAGCACAAACCCAACAAGGAGAACCAACCCCTAATTCACCAAGCACTCACTTAGCTTTAACAAGCACCAACTTGCTAGGAGACATCAACCCCCTTATTGATCAATCACCCACTCAATCAACATTTATGATGAATAAACACCCACTCAACCACCAATGATTTTTCACCTTTTCCTTGATGATTATTAACACCTAATGATGGCCTTATTCTCCTCTCTCTCTCTTTATTTTTCTCTCTATGACATCAATGTCATACTTAATCTTCTATCTACTCTCTCTATACATCAACTACCTCATCATGGCCTTATCAACATATTTAGGTATCTAATACACCTATGCTAATATATGAAAACCACATAGACTTATACTCTTATCCTTTCCTCATGAAGGTTGTCTTAATCACAATATTCCCTCATGGTCTACTCATTGACACTCATGATCACATTAAAAACTACCTCTCACCCAAGCAAATATGTCATTGCTCAATAAGTCACCTATCACCTTGATTAGTGTTAGAAATTAAATGAATTAAAATAATATTTAATTCACCATAAAATTATAATTTAAAACACATAAAACATATTTTAAATGAGTAAAAATAGATTTATCTCTGCACCACTTGCATCATAAAATCAATTTCTCAAATCATAGTAAAGTTTCTTTAATAGAGAAAATAAAAAACAAGCAACATAGACTAGCAATAACACATAAGACAAGTATACCATGGTTCAACCAATGTGGGATACATCCACCAAGAAAATCCTTAATAAAATAATAATAGATGAAGAATAAAAACTCTTCAAAGAGGAGCTCTCATAGAGATTGAATATCTCCTCCAGAATTCACAAAAGAATTCTCTAAATATATAATCACACCAAAAAATACTATACCATACACTATAATAATCAATATCAAACTAAAAAGTCACACCACTACCTGTATATATATAAATATGGAAGAAATCAACCCAAGAAGGAGAAACTTTCCATCCTTATCCAAGATAGCCTATCCTCAAATAAACACACCATCCTCCACCCAGTCAAGCTTATCCTAAAGGCCTCAAAGGAAGGAATACACCATCCTCATCTCTCCTCCTAAAGAGGCTCACATAAGTAACAATTATATAACAATTAACTCCTTAAAACAAGGAAGTCAATCCCACTTCCACAAAACATGGAAGTCAACATGGAAATTAGATATTTAATAACTAACTCCCTAAAACAAGGAAGTCAATCCCACTTCCACAAAACATGGAAGTTAACATAGAAATTAGAAAAATATTTAAGCAATATTATACTCACATGGAATAAAATTTCCATAAAATGTTAGAGTCACAATAAAATGCATTCCCCACATTTGTGGAGCTCTCTAAGCCTCCAAAAAGTTCCACCGAGGTCATGTGATAGCCTCAAAGGGATTCACACTCAACAATTAGTTCACTTGGGCACTCATATTCATATGAATACATCCTATTATATATTAATGAAACCCCTTTTATGGTCCACATGACATCCTCCTAATCTTATTTTTGCTCTTTTATTCGCTTGCACACATACTTAACTAACACACACAAATATGCCTAATTAGTCTTGTTTTTATACAAATTACTTGCTCTCACACACCTTGGTCATAAATATACACTTTAACTATTTTATTATCCTTAAAATAGGTCTTATAAAACATTAATAACCTGAATAAATTAATAAATTATGTCATTCATAGCTTAATAGACCAATTTCTCTTTTAGGCCTTAGGGAGACCTAATTCATTTAGGCCTTCATTAGAGCAGATTAAACTTTGTCTTTATTGAAAATATTATAAAATAAAAAAATTATAAGTAAAACCTCATATTAAACTCAAAAATAACTTTTAAAACTTCACTTTATGTCCACAACACCTTTTAGGTCAAACCACCACTTGAACCCCTTCTCAAAACATTGTTCACAATAGGCTTGTGTATACACAAAAAGTTTGTCTTGAATAATTGAAGCATAAACACAAATTTTTAAATAAAAAATGAAAATAAATCACACATAAAAAGGGTACATGAACTTAAAAAATTCAATAATTTCATTATAATTCATTACTTAGGGAAAAAGGAGTCAAACCCTTTTTTGGAAGTAGCCCACTCAGAACTGCCAACTAGCTTCAAAACATAGTTATCGAAACATGAAATTATGATAATTGAAAGCGCATACTTAAGAAATTAAAATTCATAAAAAATATATTATAACATCTTTATAAAAAAATTTAAAAAAAAATCATAAGTGTTAATAGACACTATTGGTCTTGCAGACCATTTTGTTGACCTTTTTTCTCGTAGTCTTTACTCAGCCAGATAAGCCATTTTGGCTTCAATGTTCCAACCTCTTACACTAAATTCCAAGATTTTTAAAATAATGTATATAAAAGTAAAGTCCTAAAAAAAATCATTATGTGTGTTATATATATCAATTTATGGCATAGAGTCTCAAACTTTAACCTCCAATGATTTGCATACTTTGACTTGGTCAACTCTATTTGCTACTCCAAATTTTTGAGAAACAAGGCCTTTATTTTAGGGTCTTCTCACTCACCTATAAAACCAAACACACTTGGATAATATTGGGATATTTTAATATAAAATCTAATCACTTATCTATCCATTTAAGCCCATTTGGGTACTTCTGATAAAAATATTCAACATTGGGTCATTATTAGGGATATTTGAGGGTTTAAACTATCTTCCAGTCAGTCATAAAGCTTATCCCTTAATTATAAAAACCAATTATTAGAAAATTGATCAATGAACATTACACATATACCATGAATAACTTAAGTCTTCATGTATATTCTATAGGTGCCAATGAGCACTTAAAAAACCTTCTTGGGTAGACAACTCTTCATTCTATGCACTCGAAAGAACTTAGAACCACTTTTCAAACCTTTTCTTGAAAACCATGACCTAAAAAATCATACATATGCCAAAAAAAACTTGAATTACCTTTGTAAATTATCGCCTATTCACCCATGCCTTATAAAATGTACCTGATACATCATTAGACCATGCTCTATTTTTTTCTTTATTATACCTTAACTTAGAAGTCACATTAAGCCTTGAAACTAACCTTCTAACCACTATCCAAGATCTTATAGCCTCATGTAAATTCCATAAAAACTCCTATCATTATTATTTACTATCAAACATTATTTATATGAATTTTCAATAGCTCATGATGCCTCATTAGGCCAAACATGGTCTAGAGGTGGTCTAGTTGCATACTAAGTTTGTAGGTCTTACCCTTGTAGGCTCACCTTGAGACTCTCCTAAGTGATCCTACATCTCATATAAATTATCAAACCATCTCATACATCATCTTCTTAGTATATTAAATATAACATCTTTGTATCTCAATGAAGCATCTTCAAAGCTTCTTATGAAGATCTTCAAAGCTTGATTAAGAATCTTTGTATCTCATTGTGTTCTATGATGAGTCTTTAAAACTATTGTCAAAATTGTTTGTGACTTATCAAGCCTTTAAATTATCTCTTATCAGAGATACATTAGGTTGTCTATCTTCCTTTTCATATTAGGTATAAAATCTCACACATCTTCTTATATGCCTAAAACCACTCATCTCACCAAGAAACCAAGCCATTGTCTTCATACAAGGTATTTTCATGATATGGCTATGCTTAGGCTACTCAAGAATTTATCCTCAAATATCTACCTTAAAACCCTTCTAAAATCTTATACACCTAACTCTCAAGCTCATATAATTCTAAACAACTTCTCACATGCCTAGGCTCACTCACTTCACCTTGCTACTTATACTTACCTTCTCACAAGGTCTAGACAAGAATTTACAAGATACCTTGATGCCTTCACCTATTCCTTCCACCTAATGATATTAACAAAACATCAACCAAGAAACTATAAGAAACTTGGACCTATACCTTAATCTCTCATGATAACCTTCAATGCTTGTAATCTTGTCACAACATACACTACCAACTTTCCTTACTCATATAGAAACTATGATCATCATGCTCATCTATACATCAATGACATCAAATTGACATTAATTTAAAAAATATGCCAAAAAACTCCCCTTTGTCATTGATGGCAAAAAATTCTATAGTCTAATCACTGATCATTCACATCCTCCCCAAATTGGTCAACCTTCCTTCTTGAAATTTCTCCCTCTTTGACATTAATGATAAAGGATCTTTCATAAACTACCATTTTAAACCACTAACGAGTGTCATTCAACTCCTCAATTAATCAATGTTCAATTGATGTCTTATCAACTAGGGCTGGTGTCCAAAGCTATCTGTAATAAGGTGTAGGATGGTAGATCTAGAAGTCTACTTGTGGGGGTGTTTGATGGCCCTATTATAACTTTTACTAATGAAAAAAATGTGTCTTAAACTACTTGATTCACTCTTTTTATAAAAATGAAAAGATGTAAATATTTAATCAAATAAATCCACTCTTTTTCTTGAAAGTAAAATCACACTCCTATTTACGCTTGCATGTAAATGGAGATATTTAACTTAAAAAGGAAATTTACGTCACACATTTGTTATAAAAGAAAACACACTTTACTTAGAAAGGAAATGAATTTAGAATAAGGAAATGCCTTTTGAACTGTGAATTTGTTTATATGTTTTATGAATTAATGCAAACATTAGCAAGATTCTGGTTAATTATAAAAAAGAGTTAATATAACATAACATAAGTACTGTACACAATTCTTGGTTCCAAGGAGAGTGGGCCCTTGTTCCTCTTGGACTCAAGGTCAAAGATTAATCAATGCTAGAAACTAAAGTGATAATTGATAAAATTGAAATGATTACAATCTATCCAAAACCTATAATATGCTTGTACATATCTTTCATCTATTATCTTTTTAATAACAAAAGTCTTACATTTTATACTAATATAATCAACTCAAAATAAGATGCAAAGAGATAGGATTGATTGGTTGATCCACTCATCCAAAAATAGGATATTGGATTTCCAAGAGATCTAATTATTCTAATGAAATAGATATACTATCCTATAATAGTCCTAAGATCCAAATATATAAAACTTTATCAAAATCAAATCCTACAAAATAGTAGGTGAGTATTTTCCTTATTTGAATCTAGCTATAATGATTATCTATCATCTTATCTAGCTATTGGCTTCCCCATTTATAGCTTTGTATTTACAAAATCCATGGAATTGACCCTACAAAGTTGGTAGGAATGAGCCTGTGAAGTCTATAGAAATAAGCCTGTGGAGTCCGTAGAGACAAGCCTATGGAGTCTGTAGAAACAAGTGTGTGGAGTCCATAAAAATAAGCCTATGCCATCATTTGAACTGATGCCATTCATGATTCTTTATTACTATTTCATGTTGGTCCTCCCATGTACTCATATAAACACACATGTCTCAAAAGTGTGAAAAAATGGATCTACAAAGTCCATAGATTAATTATGTGTGAGTTCATAGTTCTGCTGGATGGAGATCAAAATTTAAATTTCACTATACATCACCTGTGTCTTCTTCTTGAGCATTCTTCACAACAAAAATCACTAAAACATGCTATATATTAGACATTAATGACAAAGTAAAGGTTTAGTCTTTGGTTCAATATAAACAAGACAAGTATCTATTTTCCATGTAATAGTTATCTAACAATCTATGATTTACATAAGATAATAGACTTAGAGAGATGAATTGAGGGAAATAACATGTCAGTAATGAGCCATATTTTGAGCTCATCATCTCCCCTAGGCTTTACCTTTTGCAAGTCCCATTTCAAACATTCATTTGCATTTGTAGCTCTTCCATCTACTTTCCAAACTCTAACTCAAATCATAGTAATCAAATTTATCTATTATATGCTTTTCTAAATTGTTTGTAAACCCATGATGTTCTTGAATAATTTATTTCCATGTATTGAATTACTCCTCTGATTATGGAGCCTAACTCTACCATCCTAGAATAGGTATGATCAATAAAGGGGGTCTATATCTCATGCCAATCCATTTATTTTCTCCCTCAGAGTTTATTACCTCTATTAAGATTTCCAAAATTGAGGTGGCTCTCCTCATACTCCATCTTAAGTTATTTGGAGATATGACCTCTCATCTTCTAAGAGGCACTAAAAGTTGGTCCCACCTTTTCACACTTGTAATCACCACTAAATCAAAACTCTCTCTTGAAAATAAGTTAGAAGAAACATCACAATCATATAAAGCTTGTAAATAATGAGTTTTAACTTCATCACTTAAACAAGCATAGTTAAAATTCATTCTGATCAATCTGGGGATAGGAAAAGCTGGTCTGATACACAATCCTATAGTCTTATCATGATTTGTATACTCCTCAAATATGATTTTCTATGATAGTTGATTTTTTAATGTAGAATGCAATGCCCTCAGTTGAACTTATCCTACATGAAGGTTTATCAAAAACTTATTGTGCTCATGGTATCCTATGATTGAATCATGCAATTAAAACTCATAAAACAAATCTTGTTGATCAGGTTCAGTACTATAGAAAATTTCTAAAAATGTTGTCGGCTATAAAATCTTGCAAGGAAGATGACAAGAGATCCTTAGAAGATACCATCTATAAAATTGTTCAAATAAAAAAACTATATGCAGGAGAAGGATTCCTACATGCCAAAAGAGATTCCCCTAATTTGCATGCATCCTATAAATTTTCTTCTAAATCTTGGACCTTAGCTTCTAATTCTTTCTTTTCATTTTCCAATATTTTGTTTGAAGAAGTTGTAACTTTATTTTTTTGTTTGAGTATGGAATATTCTTCTTTAATTTGGTTTAGCATTTGCAAGGTAGGAATACCTAAAAAACTTGTTTGACATCTTCAGTGAACAAATACCTTATGAGGAGAAGGTGCAACATTAGAAGGTGCTTTGGAATAATTTACCAAACTTTGTAATCTTCTATTCTCCTTCTTTAGATTTTCTACATATATTCAAAGGTCTATTTGTTCACTTTCATTTTTATTTATTGTTTCTTCTAATATATGAACTTTTTCTACATGATTGGTAGATGTTGTGTCCAATTTTTACACCAATAATGAGTTGAGATGATCCTTATTCTACAATTGACTGATCAAGTTAGCAATGTCAGTTGTTTATTATTGCTCTAGATCTTGAGCTTGAGAAATCTTCAAGGTTGACTGCATAATATGATCATTTAGATTAGATGACTTTCCTTTCTCATTTATGCATACATTTTTTCCTTTATTCATTCCAATTTCAATTAAAATATGTGGTTGTCTCGCCATACTTGATTCCTCTACCATGATTGGCTCTTCTCCTGGAATTGGCTCCTTTATTATGATTGGAGAGTTCCTTTCAAAAAGATTTTCTTCAACATATATAGTTTCAAGGATACTTTGATGTATGGGGGAATGAGATACCTTTTTAAGACTATCCAAAATGTCTGTAGCCTCTTGTTCATCTTCATCTATAAGAATTAACCTTCTTATTTTGGTCACTCTATGAGCTACACTCATTTATCTTTCCTTTTCAACCATCAAACCTTCAGTCTTCTCAAGTTCTATAGCAACCTTTCATTTCAATTTTCTTCTTCCTAAAAAGGGAATTTGTTACACTATATATTCCTGAGGTTTTTTTGGGGACCTTGAAACTATAGGGATTTATGACCTTTTGATTCTTCTTAAAGAAGAAGAAAAAGGGATTTATTTTGAGACTATAGTTTATGATTTCTTCTTTGGATTTACTTTTTTAACTGATGCAATAGGTGGAGTTGAATGTTCTTGTGGTAAATTTGAGGTTTCTTGTGTAGGTAGATTTGGAATTTATTATGTTACATTGTTCTTAAATTCCTTCCAAACCTCTTGTCCTTGCTAAAGGAAGTGATGTTGGATAATTAGGTGAATAAGGCCATGGTGCCTAAGAGAAACATTAGGATTTGTAGTCATAATTTGAAGGGCACCATATATGATGGATTAGAGGTTAATCTTGTAATGAGGGTTTTGCGTCCCATACTTAAGGTGTATTAATATTTTCATGGCTTTTCTTCCTAAAAGATTATTTTTCCCCTCACAAATGATATACTTGATTACCCACTTGGCTACAGATTTCCAAGGTTTAAGAAGTGAATTTATACTAATCCATTTTGATTCTCCCTTAGAATATATTAGACATGAAGTCCCAGTCTGCTCATTACCATTAAACTAAGTAATTAAATCACTAAATGGAATTTTGCCTGTCGCTCTCTTTCTCTCTTCTGGAACTTGTATGATTTGACTTATAATTTGAGTTGAAATAGGAATAATAATGCCTTTGACAACTAAAAGCTCAGGTGTGAGATTAGTGATGAATTCTCTTACCATTTTTTTTGTGAAAACCCTAGAACTTTTCAATGAAAGGTAGCCAACCATTTTCTCTAAGCACTACCATGGAAGCTTTGTCTTTGTGAAGCTTTACTGCATTCTTTAGCTCTAATCTCATTTTTTGTCCCATTTCTACTCAGATTTATAGACAACTCTATTTATTTAACTTAGATTAGGGTTTAGACCAGCTTCCATTGAAATATATAGGTAATAATCATTGAGGATCTATAGAAATAAAATGTTTTATGTGAAAATCCACAGCTTCATGAGTTTGTATTTTGACATGATTACTTTATATAGTTTAGTGCCTCACATGTCTAAGGAGTGTGCTAGCCATTCTATCAAATTATTACAAATTGGATGAAATGATGACATGACACTTTGATGATGACAACTATTTATCATTTCATTTAGAACCCCTTTACGATGTCCCATCATTATAATTATTGATGATGTAATTTATTGTACCAAAGATACATAGGTTATCATGAAGTAAACATACACCTTTGCCATCTTGTTTGTATTCTTATCCATTATGGTGTGTGTCATGTCATTCCATTTTGGAAGGCTCAAGTTTGGGTCATCTCTATAGAATAAATCTTAATTAAATCAAAGATAATTAGTTAACTAAACATAAATGAATAGAATATATGTCTCACTTACTTTTGACCTTTGATTTATCCTTTGCTCACCATTTATCTTGCACACATAAGTTTGTATCTTTTTTTTCCTTATATATTTTATTTTTGCTCTTTGGCCAGCCATTGTTGGTTTTCTAGCCAAAGCCCTTTTTGCAATGCATAGCTAACCAACAAGTTGGTTTTCTAGGCATGCATTGTCAATAGTGTCCTTGGATGTATTTTAACTATATATATATATATATATATATATATATATATATATTAATGTAGGATCATCAAGGAGCAAGTTCTTTAGAAGAAGCAGAGTCCTTCATAACAACTACTTGATTTGAAGTAGTTTTCCTAGAAGAGGTAGAGTCCTCCAGAAAGGCTACTTGATCTTTTACCTTTTAAATAAATTATTCTTTATTGAGAGGTTTCTTATAAAGCTAAAATCTATTTCCATTGACTAATAGAGTTATTCTACTATCATCAATAGGTATTAACTTAAAAAAACCATTTTCAAAGACCTCAATTTGATAAGGTCCCAACCACCTCATTTGTAGCTTTATTTTAAACTGATAAAATTTAGAATCAAACAATAGTACCTAATATCTTTTTTGAAACTTTTATTACTTGATCTATGAATCATGCCAAACTTTTCTTTGATGTTGTACTAATTCAATTATTTTTAGTACTTTCATCCTCATCTCATCAAGTTAATTAAGCTATAAGAGTTTTTCTTTCTATAGATGTTTTCAAAGTTTGTAATTCAAATTCAATAGAGAATAAGGAAATCTTACCATAAATCAATTCATAAGGTGAAAATATAGTTATTTTTTTCCAAGTAGTATTATAGGCCCAAATAGCTTTTGGTACCTTATCTACCCAATCCTTTCTATTGGAATTAATAACCTTGGTTAAAATTATTTCCAATTCTCTGTTGATGACTTTAACTTGCCCATTAGCCTGTGGATGGTATGGAGATATTTTTCTATGTTGAGTTTGATATACTTGCATGAAGTTTTTTATCATGTTTGACATGAACTACGGTCCTTGATCTAAGACTATCTCCCTTGGAACACTAAATATTTGCATGATTTTGAAATATAATAAATCAGCTACCATCTCTTCTCTTACATGAGTTAATACTTCCACTTCTGCCCACTTGGTCACATAGTCTATACATACTAGGAGATATTCTTTTCCTTTGGAGGGAGGATCCACAGGACCTATAAAATCAATTCCCCATTTCTCAAATGGTTCTAAAACCAATTAAAGATGAGGGTATAGAGGCATCTCTATTGAAAGAGTAGGCTGTTTAATTCTCTGACAAGCATCACAGTGTCTGACATATATTTTTACTTACTGATGAAGGTGAGGCCAATAGTATCCTACTTCTAGGACTTTTTGTATGGTTATTTGAATTGAGTGATGACCTCCTCTAAGTTCATCATGACAAGCTCTGATGACATCATAAGATTCAACATTTATCACATACTTGTGTAACACATGGTTAGGTCCAAGTTTGAATAACATTCTGTTAATCCATTTAAAATAAAAACTTTCTTTGATTAAATATTTGTTTTCTTTTTGTGAAAATTGTAGAGGAAACTTCCCTATGGTGAAGTAATTGGCTATATCAGCAAACCATGAAGATTTTGATGAAATAGCAAATAGTTGTTTGTCTAGAAATTCATCTTCCACTAGTTCTTCCTCACCTATAGTGTTCATTCTTGATAAGAAATCAATAACCACATTAGACTTTCCTAGTTTATCTATAATAGTAACATCAAATTATTGTAAGAGAAACAACCATCTAATAATCCTACCTCCCACAATTGCTTTTTTGGTAAGATATCTAATAGATGAATGATCTGTATAGATAAATAACTTATAAATTATTATGTAGTATCTAAATTTTTTAATTACATATACTACAACTAAGAATTCCCTCTTAGTTATGGTGTAGTTTCTTTCAATAGGTGTCATGTTTTTGCTAATATAATATATAGCATACATGCTATCCTCTTCATCCTTTTGTCCAAGGACTACTCCTATTATTGTATTGGAAGCATCTATGTATATATGGAATGGCTGAGTCTAATCTGGTCCTTTCAATACTGGAGTAGTAACAAGTTTAGCTTTGATGGTCTCAAAGGCCTACTAGCAACTATCACTCCATTTTAATGTACTATCTTTTGTAAGCAAAGCAAACATAGGGGCAACTATTCATATAAAATTATCTATGAAGTGTCTGTAGTAACCAACATGTCCCAAAAAACTCTTAATTTTAGTTTATGTTTATGGGATGGGTAAGTTGGAGATTATTTCAACATTCTTTGGATCTACTTGAATGCCTTTTGTAGAAATATGGTGTCCCAACACTATTCCTTCATCCATCATCAACAAACATTTCTCATGGCTCAAAGATAATTAATGTTCTTCACATTTGATCAATACTCTTTCTATGTTGGTAAGAGCCTCTTCATAAGTTCCACCATGAACAGTGAAATCATCCATATATAATTCAACACAATCATTTGTAAGATCAGAGAATATTGCCAAAACTGCTCTTTGGAAGGTTGCTGGAGCATTACAGAGTCCAAATGGGAATACTCAGTAAGAAAAAGATCCCTAAGGTTAGGTAAATGTAGTTTTATCTTGATCTTCAGCTACCACTATTATTTGGTTATACCCATTAAACCCATCTAGGAAAGAAAAATATCTTTTTCCTACCAAGTTGTCAAGAACTTGATTAATGAAAGGTAGAGGAAAATAATCTCTTAGTGTTGCTTTGTTTAGTTCTCTATAATATACACATACCCTTAATTTTCCATTTTTCTTGGGAATAATTACTAGGGGTGAAACCCACTGGCTATTTGATATGGGGTAAATAAACCCAACTTCCAAGAATTTTTGGATCTCTATTTTGACTATCTCCATTAATGCTGGGTTTATTCTTATTTGTGGTTGTCTGACTAGTTTGATAGATTCCATGTAAATGTGATGAGTGCATATGCTGGGGTGAATTCCCTTCATGTTGGTATAATACCAAGAAAAAGCCTTGGTATGTCTTTCTAATAATTCAAAGATTTTATCTTCCTCTTCATTTGTTAACCAACTATTGATGTTCAAAATCTTTCCTGGTAATACCATGATTGGTTTTGTGCTTAGGTAGTTGGATTCTATTTGCTTGAATTCACTAATTAATGAGTTTATAGGACATGGATGAGGAAGTAGCTTATGAAATATGGTTATATTATCAACAAACTCTTCTCCAAGAGAAATCAGTCTTGCTAAAGAATAATGGAATGCATCTAAGAAATGAGTTTGCTCTTGTTCTACCAATTTCTACACACTTTCCTGAATCAATCCATGATCATATGGTGAGGAAACTATAGAAGAATTAGAAGTGGAGGTTTCATAATATTCTATATAACCCAAGAATCCTAAACTAAGGTAGTCCATAGTTTCTAAACTGGTAGAGTCCATAGATTCCAAATTGGCAGAGTCCATAGCTTTTGGACTGGCAGACTCCATAGATTCTAGGTATATGTCTCCATTAAATTATTCCAAGTGTTTTTTAACTATGATCATAGCTAAGGAGGAAATTTTATTTGATGTGTTATCTAATTCATCCACCTAAATTTCTTGTATATGATTTATTGATGGTTTTGTAGGAGGATACAAAGAGATGCATTTGGATTTTAACCCATTATAAATGGTCATGCCTCCTGACCTAAAATCAATTAATGCTAATAAAATATCCACCCATGGTCTATATAAGATTATGGGATGTCCTAAATTCTTTGTTTTAGGTTGTAAGACCATGAAATATATTGGATATTCCCAAGACTATTAATACTTCAACATTTTCTATAGTCTCTTCTAGTTTAGTTACAGATTGGTCCACCATTTGAAGAATGGTAGTTGTGGGTTACATTCTCATAAGCGATAATGTATGGATAGTATTAGTTATCATAACATTAATTATTGCTCCAAAATATACCAAGATGTTAGGAATTTATTTACGTCTGATTGTGACTATGATCACTGGGCTTCCTAGATCTACATATTTTGGAACTAATAGTTCTACTAATAAATCAGCAACTTTCTCATCAACATGAATGGTTCCTAGATATTTTTATTTTCTCCTAGGTGTCTTGATACAAAGGTTGTTGATGATCTTGTTCAATTCAAGTATATCCCTAATAGCTTGTAGTAGGGGTACCTCAATATTAGTCTTTTGCAACTCATGGACCAAGTTTGATTCTAGTTTAATATCAATTTCTTTTAATCTTTCAGGAAAAGGAACTACTAGTGTAGTAGTGTTTTCTTTGTTTGCTTCAGGGCTCATTTTGATTTTGGCTTCTCTAATGTTTAATTGAGATGATTCTATTTTTTATTTTTCATTAGGTATCTCAAAAATGAGAACTAGAGGTTTTTGTATAGTTTTCCCCGATCTTAAATGTATGTCTAAACAATCAATAGCTCCAACATTCATTGTCTCTTCCTATTCATTATTATAAATAGGTGATGTTTGTTTATTTTTTGGATTTTCTATTGGTTGTGTAGGCATTAAGGGTTGATTGATTTTTCCTTATTGCTAAATAACTAATGGTGGAATTATAGTTTGTTATTGAAGTATTCTTCTTGGTTGGGTGAATTGTTGCTATGGGTTCCACTATAGATTCCACTATTGATATTGCTATGGCATATATTGCTTCTATGGTACCCATTATTTCTATGGTTATGGCTATGGTACCATCCATGGGGGTGTTGGCATCCAATCTTTTCCTACCTATGGATTTTGGATTTATAGAATTTGGAGTTGATTCCAAAAAGGTGAGGAACTAAAACATTCCATTATGTCATCTATGGATTAACTGGGTTTCTTGCATTAAACTATCCTTGCACCTAGTTTTGTGGGACAAAGTTTTATCTTTGGATATAATTTAATTCTTCAGTAGACTAGACTTGTGTTTTTATTTAATTTTTTAAAATAGGCAGAAGGGAGAAATGTTTGGTATCATGATCTATTTCATCACAAATCCCACATGATGAAACATTGGTTTTATCTAGGGGCAGTCTCTACGAGCATGTTTTTGTCTGCACTTAGGATAGTATATTGTTAAGGGTTATATTTCATTCACCTTAGCTTGAAGGCCATCCAAATTAATATTTAGTGTAACCAAAATATCCATCTTTAGATTGGAAAATTATTCCATTAGCTTACCCACTTCATTAGATTTCCCAAACCATCCTCTCCTAATTTTGGGTTTTATTCGAGAGTAGTTGGTACAAAGCTTAGAAATATGATTGAAATCCAAATTATTTATATCTCCACCTCCCATCAGATTTGAGGCATCTATAGTATCTTCATCTAACCCTTTTAAGAAAACCAATATTTGAACCTCTTCAGTGAATGGATAATTGCTTCTTTTATGAGTGAACATGAATCTATCCAAATAATCATCTAAAGATTCATCCTCATTATGTTTGATTTTGAAGAAATCCTCTTTTCTTTCTCACACTCAGTAGTAATCTTGATACTTTTTTAAGAATTATATCTCCATGTCATCCCATGTTCTAATAGAATTTCCAGGTAAACCAATGAACCATCTCATAGCTACATCTTTAAGTGTAGAGGGAAATAGTTTTAATTTCTGGCTATCTATTGTGTAATCATAGGTTTGACATAGCACCTTAAACTCAAATAGGAATTGATCAGGATCTTCTACATATCTTCCCCAAAAATTTGGTATATTAGTTGGTAAAATATTTTTCATATGGGTTTCATCATTAGGATCTATAACAATAGGAAAGGAAAAAGTCCTTCCTGGTTGTGAAAGTGGTTGATTTTGTGGATTTTTTTGAAGATCCATATTTTCTTCTTTTGATGATGTTTCAAAGCTAGGATGATCTTCCTACTAAATATTTGTGGTATCAATTATGAGTTGTTCAAATTTCTCAAAATTTTATTTAGCTATGGATTTTTGAAATGCTTCTTCTAAGTCCTTGACAATTTCTAAATAATCTCTTCCTATAAGAGATTGATCCTAAGGAAATTTTCCTATGGGGCTTGCTTGTGGCAATGGCTTGGTTTCTATCCAAGTTTTTGAACATTCTTGTAGATATGTTTCACTCATAACTTCTGGTTCACTACTTAGAGATGTTAAAGGAGTTTCAACTTGTGTTTCTGGTGAGAATTTTTTGATGAGTCATCCTTTAGAATCTCTATGATGGTACATCAATTTATTGATTTTTTTTTGGGATTTTATGGGTTTTATTTTTATTTTTGTTTTTCACACTAGATCAATAATTATTACCTTTTTAACACCTTGTTCCTTGGTAATGACACCAAAAATGATGAGTGTCATTCAACTCCTCATTTAATCAATGTTCAATTGATGTCTTATAAACTAGGGCTGGTGTCCAAAGCTGTCTGTAATAAGGTGTAGGATGGTAGATCTAGAAGTTTGCTTGTAGGGGTGTTTGATGGTCCTATTCTAACTTTGACTAATGAAATAAATGTGTCTTAAACTACTTGATTTACTCTTTTACTAAAAAGGAAAAGATGTAACTATTTAATCAAATGAATCCACTCTTTTTCTTAAAAGTAAAATCACACTCCTATTTACGCTTGTGTGGAAATGGAGATGTTTAACTTAAAAAGGAAATTTGCTTGACATGTTTTATGTAAAAGAAAACACACTTTGCTTAGAAAGGAAATGGCTTCGAAATAAGGAAATTACTTTTGAACCGTGAATTTGTTTTCATGTTTTATGAATTAATGTAAACATTAGCAAGATTCTGATTAGTTATAGCAAAAATTTAATATAACATAACATAAGTACCATACATAATTCTTATTTCCAAGGAGAGTAGGCCCTTGCTCCTCTCAGAATTAGGAAAAAAGATTAATCAATGCTAGAAATTGAAGTGATAATTCATAAAACTAAAATGATTAAAATTTGTCTAAAACCTGTAATATGCTTATACGTATCTTTCATATATTATCTTTTTAATAACAAAAGTCTTACATTTTATACTAATATAATCAACTCAAAATAGGATTCAAAGAGATAAGATTCCTTGGTTGATCCACTCATCCAAAAATAGGATATTTGATTTCCAAGAGATCCAATTATTTTGATGAAATAGATATACTATCCTATAATAGTCCTAAGATCCAAATATATACAACTTTATCAAAAGTAAATCCTACAAAATAACAAGCAAGTATTTTCCTCATTTGACTCTAGTTGAAATGATTCTCTCTCATCTTATCTAGCTACCAGCTTCCCCATTTATATCTTTATCTTTATATAGTCCATGGAATTGACCTTGTAGAGTCAGTAGGAATGAGCCTACGGAGTCTGTAGAAACAACCTTGTGGAGTCCATAGAGACAAGCTTGGGGAGTCTATAAAAACAAGCTTATAGAGTTCATAGAAACAAGCCTACACCATCCTTTGAATTGATGCCATTCATGATGATTTATTACTATTTACTGTTGGTCCTCCCATGTACTCATATGAACACACATATCTCAAAAGCACAAAAAAATGGATCTGTAGAGTCCATAGATTCATTCTGTGTGAGTTTGTAGTTCTATTAGATGGAGATCAAAATTGAAATTTCAATATATATCACATGTTTCTTATTCTTAAGCATTATTCACAACAAAAATCACTAAAACATGATATGTGTTAGACATTAATGACAAAGTAAAGGTTTAGTCTTTGGTTCAATATAAACAAGACAATTATCTACTTTCCATGTAATAACTATCTAACAATATATGATTTACATAAGATAATATCCTTAGAGAGATGAATTGAGGGAAATAACATGTCAATAATGAGCCATATTCTGAGCTCATCAACCACATCTTCTTACAAAACAAATTATGAAGCATCATAGGAACATGCTCCCCCTTATATCAAGCATAGTATTTAAATGAACTTTGATCACAAGACCATACATCTTGTGCTTGGCATGACTGATATGACTTAAAATCACTAGGATATCCCATTTATTCTTATGTGATAAGGATCTTATTCAAATGGACTTAGGTATACAATACTACTTACCTTCATTTATGCATGTTTATTCCATATAGATTAATGATATCCAACTTCATTTTTATGTTCAAGCTTCATAAAAATCCAACTTGTATTCATGATTTTGCATACCTTCTTTGTATTACACACCTACTTTTGAAGCTTATGAATTATCTGATTAGCTCTCCCTAAGCTAATCTTATCTCTCAAATACATTAGATGATAGAAATTATGATATCACTCATGACAACCATTCACATAAATTCTCCCCAATATATCATTATCAATTCACACACTATAAAAACAATCTCTTGTGATCTTTTTTGAGCTCTATAAGCTATATCTAATCCACCTATATCTTGACAAACCTTCTTGTATTAGTTCATTATTTGTGAAACTTATATCTTGCTTGAACTCCTTCTCCTCACAAAACTAGGCATACTAAGCATATAGACCTATGATACATGACCTGAAGGTCATATTCAAATGCTTAGAGAAATAAATTTTAACGACTATGAGAATAAAACATTTCTATAATCAACATTTGTCTACTATGTCAATTAGGTATATTTACACACAAAGATATTGTTTAAAAGTAACAATCTAGTCCTCAATGTTGTAGCAAAGATCACTCATGTCATGTCCATATGATATCTCATATTTTCTTCTTTCATTTGTCTATCTCATTCATGTTTCTCAAACCACCATGGTAATAACATCATCATGAAATCTTCCTTGCATCAATCTATCAACTAGGTCTATATTTACATGATTTACTATGTTAGATATCTATCATAACTTATCTTCTTCATGATATGAAAACTGAGATAATACAACATGTGTCTTAGTCCTTTATGACCTTAAGGTCATGTTTATGTACATAAAGCACTCAACTCTCTCTCATAACTAGATCATGAAACATCTCAAAAATCATGCTCCCCCTTTGTCTTCACAACTTTCACACCATATCAATCCAAATTACACATAACATAGACCAAACACCTTGGTACCAATACTAAATATTGTCATGTATCCAAAAAAAACTTATGTCTCAATATGCCAAAAGACTACACTTCTAGCTTAGACTCAAAAAACTTAAACATGTCTTCATACCTATATAACACCTATCAAATCTCAAAAAGTTTCCACCATACTTACTCATGAGTGCCTCCATGAAGCCTAATGGAGTCACCCCTTCCAAGGGCACTAGAAAAATACAAATTCATGGTATTCATATATCACCATACTCTCACAATATTAAAAGTTCTTCAATGTCATTATAGACTTGACTGTCAACTTAGGCTTGACATTTGATTTGAATTTTATATAAACCTTCTGAGTTGTCAAAGAATACTCTTGACATTATTTCAAATCTAACTTATGTTATACAGTAGCAAGAAACCCACCTTAGTTTATGAGTTAATCATGAATTACCTTATCATCCTTATTATTCCTAGTTAACTCTACCAGTACCATAAATATTTAGTATAACATCATTACTATCATGATAAACATTATCATCATCATAGACCAAGCTTGTGCTTCTTAAGATCAATTTTAGACTATTAGGCCTATCTCAAAGGACCAAGCTCTGATACCAATTATTGGAAGCATAATTACTAAGAGGGGGGGGGGTGAATCAATGTCCTTAACAATATTTTACTTTCACTTCATCACTCATTAATTATCATTCATCAACAAATATCAACCTAATGTACATAATCATGAAGAAAGCATTAATCGACCAAAGAAATGCATTAACAAACATAACACATCATATAAGTGGGAAAACCTCATGGGGGATAAATCCCATTGAAATAAATATAATAAAAATAGTCTTATAAATCAATTAATCAATATTTATATGATAAAAAACCCAACAAGTAGCACCAACCCCTAATTCACCAAGCACCCACTTGGCTTTAACAATCACCAACTTGCTAGGAAGCACCAACCCCCTTATTAATCAAGCACCCACTCAATAAACACTTATGATGACTCAACACCCACTTCGACACCAATGATTTTTACACCTTTTAATTTATGTTTATCAACATCTTATGATGGTATTCATATGATCTCTCTCTCTCTCTCTCTCTCTCTCTCTCTCTCTCTCTCTCAATATCAATGACATCAATGTAATAATCAATCTTATATCTACTCTCTCTACACATCATCTACCTCATCATGGCCTTATCAACATATTCATGTCTATAATACAATTTGCTCATCTATAAAAATCTAATAGACTTCTACTATTCTCCTCTCCTCATGAATGTTTTCTTATTCAAAATATTCCCTCTTTCCATTCTCTTTAACACTCATGATAAAATTCAAAACTACCTCTAACCCAAGCAAATCTATCATTTCTCAGTAAATCCTCTATCACCTTGATTAGTTCACATATGCACTGATATTCATATGAAAACATCCTTTTATATATTCATGACACTTCTATGATTTTAACTTGGTCAAACATATATACTTACATAATTTTATTACCCTTAAAATATGTATTATAACACATTAAAAACATGAATCAACTAATACATTGGGTTGGCCATATCTTAAATGACCAATTTCTCTTTTAGGCCTTAAGTAGACCTAATTCATTTAGGCCTTCATTAGAGCACGTTACACTTTATCTTTATTAAAATTATTAAAAAATACACATAAAGTGGGAAAAGCTCATATTAAACTCAAATATACCTTTTATATATTCAATTTAGGTCCATAACACCTTTTAGGTCCAACCACCATTTGAACCCCTTCTTAAAACACTATTCACAAGAGGGCTGTGCATACACAGAAAGTCTATCTTGAACAAATGAATAATAAACACAAATTTTACAAAAAAAATTGGAAAAAAATCACACATATAGATGATACATGACCTCAAAAACTTCACTAAGTTCATTATAATTCATTACATAGGGTAAAAGGACTCAAACCCTTCTCTACAAGTAGCCCACTCAGAACTGCCAACTAGCTTCAAAACCTATTTATGGAAACATGAACTTATAATACATGAAAGGGAATAATTAATAAATTATAATGTATAAAAATGATCTTATAACCTCCTTATATAAACATTAAACAAAAATATAATAATAATTAATGGTAATTATTAGTCTTGTAGACTGATTTGTTGACCTTCTCTCTCATTTTCTTTACTCAGCCAGACAAGCCATTTTGGCTTCAATGTTCCAACACTTTACACTAAATTAAAAGATTATTAAAATCATGGATAGTTAATTAAATTCATAAATAAAATAATTATGTGTATTATATATATAAACTCATGGAATATATTCTCAAACTTTGTCCTCCAATGATTTGCATACTTTGACCTGGTCAACTCTATCTGCTACACCAAATTTATGAGAAACAAGGCCTTTATTATATGGTAAAATCACTCACATATCAAATAAATCATACCTAGATAATATTTTTATTTTTTTATACAACCTCAAATCACTTATCTATCTATTTGATACCACTATGGACACTTTTGATCAATATCTTCAACATCAAGTCATTGTTAGGGTTCTTTGAGGGTTTAAACTCTCTTTCAGTCTTAATGATCATTATTAAAGCTTAAAACTTAATTATAAAAAAATGGTTATAAATTTTATCAAGGATCCTTACCAATATACCATTAATATCTTAGGTACTCATGAATATGTTACACATGCCAACAAGCACTTGAAAAACCTTTTCAGATAGACAACTCTTCATTATGTGCACTCAAGAGACCTTAAAACCAATTTTAAAGCCTTTTAATATAAACCATGGCCTAAAAATTCATATATATTCTTAAAAAAATATAATTACCTTTTTGAATTCTCACATATTCACCCATGCCTTGAAAACTGAACATGATACCTCATTAGGCCATGACTTCTTTCTTTTCTTGATTAGACCTTAACTTGGAAGTCACATTAGGCCTTAAAAATGACCTTCTAACCATTTTAAAAGATATTATAACCTAATATACATTAAATATAACCTATTATCATGATCAATCAATGTTAAACATTCTTCATATGTATTTTCAATGTCTCATGATGCCTTATTTGGCCAAGTAGGGTCTAGAGGTGGTCTAGTTGCATAGTAAGTCTTAATCTTACAAGATCACCCTGAGACTCTCATAATTAATCCAAAAACTCAAATACATATTATAATAACCTCATATATCCTCTTATTTGGATATTTAATATAATATATTCATATCTTGATAGAGCATCTTCTAAGTTATTTACATAGATTTTTAGATCATGCCTAAAGATCTTCATAGCTCACTATGTTTTATGTCAAGTTTTCAAAAATATCACCAAAAATGTGTTGAAAAAACTATTGATTAATTATCAAGACTTCAAATTATCTCTTATTAGAGAGACATTAGGTTTTTTGGCTTCCTTGTCATATCAGGAATATAAGCTCATATAACTTCTTACATACTTGAGGCCACTCGTCTCACCAAGCAACCAATCCATTGTCTTAATACAAGGTATTTTCATGAAATGAATATTATTAGGCTACTCAAGAATTTTTCCTCAAATATATACCTTAAAACACTTATTAAGTCTTATACACCTAAATCTCAAGCCCATATAATGCCAAATAACTTCTCACATGCCTAGGCTCACTCACTTCACCATGCTACCTATACATACCTTCTCACAAGGTATAGACAAGGATTTACAAGATAAATTAATTCCTTAACCTATTCTTTCAACATCATAATATTAAAATAACATCAAATAAGTATATATAATACACTTGTATATGTCATTACAACCTTCAATGCTTATAAGCTTATCACAACATACACTGCCAGCTTGACTTACTCATCTAGACACCATGATAATCATGCTCATTTAAATATGAATGAAATTATATTGAAATTTATGAAAAAATTATGCCAACATAATTCAAGGATCAGGATCATCCATTGCCAACTAGATTTGGCAATGACGATGTGACATTTTAAAAATTTCCAATCGAGCCTAGTTTTTTATTTTGTTAATGCCCATCATGTGGTATGAAAATGGTCACATATCCTTGAGTATTATTGGTTAAATGGAACATTTATCAATATTTCATCACCTAAGTGGGTTTGTCTCTCTTAGGCTTTGACATCTTTGATAGGTCTAGGGGATTGGCCACTTTGACAACTGGTGATGTGGTACCTTTTGAGCGGGTCAGGCTCTCTTAGGATCCAATATCCCTGATAGGTCTAGGGGACTAGACACTCTAATAATTTACACCATGGTACCCTATAAGTGGGTTGGGTTATATTGGGATCTAATATCTTTGAAAAGTCTAGGGAATTGGTTATTCTAATAATTTCTGACATGGCACCCTCTGAGTGGGATAGGATTTCTCAGGCTCTAACATCTCTATTAGGTTTGGGGGAATGAATTTTCTAACAACTTGAGACATGGTTCCCTTTAAGCAAGTCAAGATATCCCAAGCTTTGACACATGTGATAGGTATAGGGGACTAACTTATCTGATAACTAGTGACATGACATCCTCTAAGTGGGTCAGGTTCTCCTAAGCTTTGATATCTATAATAGGTCTAGGGGACTAGCCACTCTGACAAATAGTGATGTGGTACCCTCTAAATGGGTTAGGATTTCCTAGGATATAAAATCTCTAACAGGTCTAGGGTATAAGTTGCTCTGAAAATTGGTGACATGGTGCTCTCTAAGTATTCTGGGATCTCTAAGCTCAAGCATCTCTAACAGGTCTAGGGGATTGGCCACTCTGATAATTGGTGATGTGACACCCTATGATTCATTTATTTTCTCTTATAAAACCCATGAAAAATACTTAGTAAAAGTGAAAATATGTTCAATCCATTAATAACTTACCCAATTGTCATTAAGATTTTGATTTATCATAAAGGGTGTTAGGTTTTTTTCTCTGGTAAATAAACAAGACTTCGAGAACTTATTTTAGAAGCCAACCTACAAGGTTAGTTACATAAATACTTAAAATAATAAGCCTACCTTAGTCACAAAATAAATAAGGCTTGGCATTATTTGGGTAAATTAGGGAGACATTATATTTTAAGGACCTAGTTTAGACGAAGTCATTTTTAGAATAAAAGAGGGAATCAGGAGATCTAATTTTGATATTTTTTTAAAAAGGGGTCCCCCATTTTGAGGAAAAGGTGGCATGTTGGCCACAAAATGTATAACTAAGTCAAACAAATCAACATGGTAGTATATCAAAAACCCTATTACCTTTTTATTTTCTACCCAACTAGGTTGATTATATTGACCCAATAGGTTAAACTATTATATTTTTCTTGTTTTCCTAACTAGGTCAACTAGCTCAACCCAATAGGTTTCTAGACTATTATCTTTTTCCTATCTTCCCAATTAAGTCAACTAGTTTTATCCAGTAGGTTTTTATACTATTATCCTTTTCTTATTTTCCTAACTAATTCAAGCAACTCAACCTAGAAGGTCTCCAAACTACTTTAAACTTCTAAAAATTCATTAGATTGACCTAGTTGACCCTATAAGTCCTGGCCAAAAAAATCTAATTTCAACTCATATTCCAAAATTCTTTAAATTGCACTAAATTAACATGGTCAAAACTATAGTCCTTATTTGACCTAGTCTAATTTTTGACTTTTGCTTTAGACTTTTATAAATTGTACTAGATTGACTTAATCAACCTTATAGGTCCCAATTGACCTAGTCTAATTTTCAACTCTTATTCTAAACTTCCAAAAATTACACAAAATTGACTTGGTTGATCCTGTAGGTCCTGACCAACCTAGTCTAATTTTAAAATCATGTTCTAGATTTATATAAATTACACTAGATCGACCTAGTTGACCCCATAGGTCCTAGATAACCTAGTCTAAATTTTAACTCTTGTTCAAGATTTACAAAAATTTCACTAGATTGACCTAGTTGACCTTGTATTTATTGGCTAACCTAATATAATTTTCAGCTCCACTATATAAACATGGTCAATTTTGTATCTCCCAACTTGGTTTATTTTATTAGCCTTTTTCTCTCTTAGTATTTTAGTCTATGGTTTCTTTACCCACACTAATTAACATCATGAAATCACCTATTAATATTTTCCTTGATAGTCTCAACCCATTTTGAGTTACATGGGTTATTATTTATTATCTAAGTTATCCATCTAATATGATATCCTCTTGTGGTGCAACTAATCTCGATCGTAATAAAGATTAATGAAATGAAACATGGTCCACACATTCAAAATGATGATCTAGATGATCTTACCATGAATATTACCCTATATAAACTTCCCTATATTACTATTAGATTAATTAATACCAATATAGATAATTCTCCCATAAGGAACCCTCTTATAGGGAACCCTCTTGTAGGTAACACTCCTATCACTAATCTCAGGATTACCCCTCCTACCAACACTAACATTTCACCTTCTACCACTAGAAATCAAAATACACCTTTAGATATAACTCAAATTCTTGCTCAAATGGTTCTACAAATTAATGTTATGCAAACAATTAACAATTCTCAAATAAATCAAATAAAAAATATATCTTATAAATGTCAAGTCAAAACCCTATTGTCATGCCTCAAAATAATCATAATTTTTTTCCTCATCTTAGAAACGCTAATGAGAATATCATCCTTCACCATATGATGCATAACATAATCCATCAACAAATTTAAAATTAACCTTTATCTCTATTCATCATATCCATAGGTATTGGAAATATCTCTCCAACCATTAAGTATTAAGTAACTGTAGACCTGGTTATCTTCCATAAATCATTTGGAAACCTCTATAAGGAATGGGTCCAAACCAATTATTTTATTACCACTAAACTTATTGTAAAATTTATTATGGGAGATTATTTAAATGGTACTATCAACCTCGCTAACGCTCTATGTGGAAACTATAAGATCTTTTAAATTATATAGTTAAATACTTTCAGCAAAATTATCTTCCTAAATATTATGTTAGTCACTTCATCAATGCCAAATAATTATCTAATGAATTTGCTCATATTTTTATCAAAATATGGAAATCACTAGCTCATAAATCTGATCATAACATTAGTGATGAAAATATATTTAAATTATTTATTGTTGCCTTAAAACCTTCTCTTCAATATAAAGTTCAAATATTTTCTCCTCAAACCTTAGAAGAGGATTTTGATCAAGCTTAATGACAGTATTTACTTATGAATCAATTTGAACCATCTCATAATTCAATCAAGGAATCTTTCCAAAATTTAAGTAACAAATCACTACCACAACTTATCAATCTAAATATCTTCCAATAAAAATTGGGGTAGTCAAATCATATACTCAAACTCCTTTTGATCCACCCTTGATGGTGTTGTAAATGAAGTGTCTATTATCTCCATAAAAACCTTTCATTTATAAAAATACCAATCCCCCATCATGGTATAATCCTAATAAATTTTGTTGGTTCTATGTTGAGATTAGTCAGTTTCATGTGACATATCGTGGGCTTATAGAATTTGTGATTTATTTCATGTTAGGAGATGCATTTGATATGATGCCATGATCAAACTGTGTCATTCAGATTATCTCAAAGCTTATCAAAAGAAAAAAGATTATGAAATATATAGCTTAAAAAATATTACAAACCTTCCTTAGATCCCAATGCATAACACTCTAATGATAATGTTTTGATATTAATGCTAATTGTTAGCAATAATATACAAATTCTCAATATGTGAATGTAAGAAAAGTCAATTATCAATGTAAACCTACTTACAAAGACCCTATTAAAACACCTAAGAAATCATCTACCAATGATCAAATAATTAAACACACTATGACTTCTCTACTATCATATTCATAACCATCCATTAGTGATGATCCACCTTCACTAGTGGACCCTCATATGATTACAAAAATTAGCCCACCTAATCAACTCAAACCTTGTGCCCATTGTTATTCTAAACCCCACTAGAATTTATTAGACAAACTTAATTTTATTCCTTGTAAAATTTACCTTACAAAATTAGTAAGGACTTCTCCTTATCATTATAATTTCCTTATGAAAAAAATACAAGACATAGACAATCTCTAATCTAATGAATCTGAATTACATATTGTTTCTCATCAACTTATATAGGTACATTCTATCGACATAATCTCATCTCCAAGGACCTCCATATAATTTTGAGAAAAAGGTATAATAAAGGATGAAATTTTATTTTGATCTGATGATCCACCTCTTTTTATTAAAATTGGTATTAATAAAAATCTTATTCAAAAATAGTTGACAAAGGTTATGGTATTAATGTTACTTATCTTTGGTTAATTCAAAAAATTTGATATTATTAACAAATAAACTATAAAACAAACTTGACTCATGTGTTGCATATTTGATAAAACAACCAAAAACCACTTGGTTGTAGTTGGATCCCTCTTACCATTAGACCTAAGATAATCTACACCAAGATCATGGTCTCATATCTTCCTTTATCTTATAACACATTGTTAAGTCATCCTTGGACTCATCATATGTGAGCTATTGCATCTTCTAGTAGCCAATATATCAAATTAATACATAATGGGAAGAATTAAAAACATGAGGCAAATCATAATCCTTGGAGTATCCAACTTCTAAATCCTAAATATCAATATCATATTCCTACTATTTGTTACATCAATAGTCTTCTTCATAAATTTGTTGATATGCATTTGAATCTACATGTAACTCTCATAGATTTAGATCATGACAAACCCAATGAATTACAAAACATTTTCAATACCACTCAATTACCTCCCTATGTCATGAAATGGCTCCCTAATTATTTTATTCTAAAAGGTATAACCATTCCCTTAATAAATGATACCACTAATATCCCTACCATGTGTGATGCACATGAAACAACTTACATAGAGGAAGATTTCTCTTAAAATGAATATAGGGTGGCCAAACTATTCAAGATCCTTTATCCATGTCTCCTTTCACTTTTAGAAATATGGAAATCTACACTAAACATGTTTCTACTAAAAAAAATACGTGTTTTATATATCCATCCTATGATGATACCTACATAATTTCACAATCTTAGTTATGATATTTATATGTACTACATTATCAAAATATATTAGCAAAAATACATGCCTTCAATAGTTATATTCATGTGATTCACATATTATATGACAATGAAGCATAAATGGATGGATATGGACCACCTATAAATGTACCTTTGATATATACTCCATGGGTCATCCAATAAATTGACCAAACTAATATAATGTAAACTATAATCCCTAATTACATTGATCACACCAATCTAGTAAGTCAATATACACTACCTCCAATCAATCCTACATAATAAACTCATTATGTACCTATTAAACACAATTCAATCACCATAAATGATAGTGTTTATACAATTATATTGATATCATATTCTATAAAATAATATCATACATCCACTCCTTAAATTACCTTATATACACAATCTAAAATGATTTGATAAATACATTCTAAGTTTGATACTCATGGAAATAAAATTTTGGATCTTGAAGTGGATGTTGAATATTATGGACCCTTATCCATACTCCCTAGTGATGAATATATTTTATAACTACTCCATGATTTCAAGGCTAAACTTCCAAGCCAACATTATATGCTTGGTCATTTTGATAAAAAAGATCCTTGTTTCAATAATTTCATTACTAGTATTGATCCTAAAACACATCATGTTTCCTCACTTCCTCCTACTCCATACCATTTACAAGATGGAAAATTTATTCTTGTTGAGGAATTCATTATAATTAATTATAGAACCAATGTTGTCCCTTGACATATTCTTATTTCCAAAGAGATTTTTTCTATAGAACATGATAACTTTTGTCTATTTTTCTATAAATATCATGAAGCTTTCACATGGTTATATGAAGAAATGCCTACCATTTATTTTATTATTATGTTCAATAATATCATTACTTATCCTAATGTAAAACCTATGTCAAAATCAACATAAGTTTGCTCTAGATATTTCTACCTTATGTCATAAAGAAATCATCAAAATATTAGATGCTAAATTCATCAACCTATAGACTACTCTGAATGGGTTTCCAACATTATTTTTGTATGTACAATTGTCACCATGGTTATTCACATCTGTATATACTTTCATAATCCTAATTTATAATGTATGAAAGATAACTTTATTTTACCATCAATTAATTCCATTGTTTATTCAAAGGCTGGATATGAAATTTTATCTCTCATGGATAATTTATCAGGATATAATCAAATTCATCTTATTCTTGAAGGTCAAAATAAAATAACTTTCATCATTTAATGGGGAACCTATTATTATTGTATAATGCCTTTTGGTTTTAAAAATGTTTGTGAAACATATCAATTTGTAATGACCCATATTTTCATGATCTTATACGTAAAATAGTTTAAACTTATGTAAATGATCTTATTTCTAAATCCAAGCATTGTGAAAAAAATCTTCATGATCTTCCTATTATTTTTATCATCTCAACAAATATAAGGTCAAACTCAATATTTCTAAATGTATTTTAATGTCACGTATGGAAAAATCTTAGGATTTTTAAATTCTTTACGTAGAATTGATGTATATCCTTCTAAATTTAAATATATTATTAGCATGTTTATTCCTCATTCCATTATGAACATACAAACATACCTTGGTAAAAATGGGGCAATTTGATGATTTGTTTCTAAGATGGCCTACCATATTATTTAGTTAAATACATTATCAAGAAAGGTGTATTGCTAGAATATAATAATTTATGTAAAAACTAATTTGATAACATGAAAGAATAACTCCTATATCATCTTAGTCTTCAACCTCCTTATAATTATCTCACCCTTACCTTGTACACTTATTCTACCTCCATATCATTTTGATAAATGTTTGCCCAATAAGATGAAATAGGTCATTAATATGCCATATATTATATCATTTATGTTATCATAGAATGTGAGACACACTATACCAAAAGTTGAACATAATTGTCTCGCTATTTATTTCACAACCCAAATTTTTTCCCCTTACATGGTTCATCAAACAAATTATGTCATCATTTAATCCAATTCTCTTCATCATTTTTTCCTAAATATTTCTTACCTAGTGATATAATTGGAAAATATATGGTTATCTTGATGGAATTTGATTTGTGAATCATCTCACAAAAATTAGTTAAATTCCAAGTAATTATACATCAACTTGATAATACTACTATACTATCCATTAATCATATTCAAGATACTCTTCCTAATGAATAAATACTATACATTTAAGGTCTTAATCAAGCTATTTAACTCAAATATTATTTTCATAATTTATTAACTAACCTCAAAGTATATAATCTTGATGAAATAGACACTTCCATTTCTAAACCAAAATCTAAAGTCATCATTAAATAATTACCAAAAGTTAAAATTGATCTATATGAAGATACTTGGAGACTCCATTTTGATGATGTTAAATGTCTTCAAGGAGTTGGGATAGGATGTGTCTTAGTTAATTCTCATGGAAAATTCATACCTCTTGCTTTCTGAATAATATTTGATGTTACTAATAACATGGTTGAGTATGAATATCTCATTATAGGAATGGAAGATACCATCCTTCTAGACATCTCTTATTTACATGATTTAGTATATTCACAACTCATTTATCATAAATTAAATGGTGACTATCAATGCACTAGTGAAAATATTATCACTTATCACCAAATTACCACTACTCTTACTAAAAAATTCAAATCCTTCAATATAAAACCAATTCCATTAGAGCATAATGGCATAGTTAATTCACTTGATTCATTAGATTCTCCTTTTCACCCTCATAAATATATTCATGATTCATAATTTATCATCAACATACATAAATCACTATAATCATTACCAACCATAAATGATTATCTTATCTACCATATTGAGGCTACCACTATTTGACAAATATAGTGGTACAATAATATCATCTAAAGTATCAAACACCACACTTATTATACCACACCAATTCTCATGAAAAGATCAAAATTCATAAACAAGATTATAAACATGTCTTATGATATGATATCTAATATTATAATAATGTATAAGGTAACTTGCTCTATTTTTTCACCCAAGATGAAGTTATTTTTGACAATTTTAAACCCACAGGTCAAAATTACAACCCTTATCATTTGAAACTTTGCAAAAACATGACTTTTGTCCAAGTGTAAAAAATTATTCTTTGTAGTTTTTTTCAAAGGGATCCTTCCTTTCAAAAAGGTCCATTTCAGTAGTTATCCTAAAGGTCACTTCTCAATAAATTGGGCTTGTCCATAATTCAAAAAGGACCCTTGCAAATATTTTTTCATTTCCAAAAAATTTCGAAGACTGTTTAAATTTTGTTGAAGGGTACCTTCCCTTCAGGAAAAAGCATTTTCAAAGATAGTGGACCAAACAACTTTTTTGAGGTGCTACTTGATATATTTCCTGAAGGGTGGTTTTTTCAAGGAAAAGTTCCTTTAAAAAAGGGTTGAATGGTACAATTCATTTGGAAAAGATCCAAATGAAGAAATCTAAAGTGTTTATTTAAAAGAAAAAATCATTTACAACTTTTATGAAGGGTAAGTGGACCATTCCAATTATTTTGAAGGGTTCTTTTCCTTCAAAAAAATCATTTACAACTTTTTTGAAGGGTAAGTGGACCGTTAAATTTTTTTTGAAGGGTGAGAGACCATTTATATTTTTTTGAATGGTCCATTTTCATGAAACCAAAGGGTCACTTAATTTTTCCATAGGGTCATTTATTTTGAGAAAGTGACAATTAAAAAGTCTGAAGGGTAGTTTTCTTTGAGAAAGTCCTTTGTAATTTTTTTTAAGCCCTTTTAAAAAAGTTCAGAAGGCACATTCCAATAATCTGAGAGGTCCAATTCAAAAAACTAAAGGTTTAGATGCAAAGTCCTGAAGGGCTTATCAAAAAGATCGAAGGGTAGTTTTGAAAACTGGAAGGTACAGATGTAAAGTCTTAAAGGGCTTGTCAAAAAGCCTAAAGGGAAGTTTTAAAAACTTGAATGGAAAATTTTAAAAGTTTTGAGTACATGAATTCCTTTAGACTTTTTATCTGAAAGAATTGTCCATTGAAAAAGAAGCCTGAAATAATTCCTTAAGAATTGTTGTCTGAAGGAAATGAAGAGTGGAAAATTTGAAAGAATTCATTCAGACTTTTTGTTCAAAGAAAATAAATAAAAATAATTCATTTAGAATTTTTATCTAAAATAAATAAATAAGGAGATAAGCCATAGACAAAAGTCTATGGGAATAGATAGAAATAGAGGGTCTGAATATAAAGAGCCTAAACAAATGCTGAAGGAATATATGCAGAGCATGAAAAGTGTCCCAAGCTCAATTAGATGTGTCTAGGTTGAGAATGAACATGAAAAATAACAAATACATGTAATTGCATTTAGGTATATCTCTCTCAATTCTAAAAGGGAGAGTTAAATGCATAAAGGGCTTGAGGATTTTAGCATTGGATGGTTGTTCAAGGAGTTATCATGGAGTTTCAATGTTACATACCTAATCTTAATATGGAATTTCATACATGCACTCTTTTTTATCTTATTAATTAACATTTTTTCAAACACTTTCAACTCAACTTCAAGTGTTTAAAGGTTGGTGTAGCATCATGCATGAACAAAATTGAATTATTAAAGATCCATGTATGTTTGATAAATTTTGAAGAATTTAATGTTTATTCTAAATAATGATTATGAAATGAGATCTCCATCATTTTAAATTCCAAAGAGCTTCTCATGTAGGAAAAATTTAGAAGGATATTATTAGAATTCTTGGTTATCTTGGCATAGCTGAAGTTGGAATTGGGGTGATGTGGGAGTCGATTTCCTCTTCTATTTTTAGTGCCAATCTCTTGGATTTTGTATGATTTTTCTATATAAGTTATATTTTCAACCTTTAATCAATCATGATCCCTCTTTTGGCAAGATTAGACTCTACCAAAATTTGAGTTTTGTAACCTTTTTAGAAAAATAGGAATATTTTGAGATTCTAGAGTGTTGGTATAGTGTATCTATGTCACTGATTTGCATATGTGATAGAATTATTTTTCCTTGTCAAGTCTTAATTATTAACTATTTAATAGTTGATTAGAATATGTAGGTCATATTCTATGTTTAATGTCTTTTTGCTAAAGTTACAGTGTATGTAATTGGCTAGTTAGTGCCTTGAATTAGGTCTATTCCCTCATTTCCCTCAATATTTGATCACCAGATAGAACCTTTTAATGAAATATTGATGCATAAGAGTCAATTTAAATTGAAATTTAAATCTTTTCCTTATCTAATAAGTGCTTTTTAGGAGCTCAAATTGAGTGGATGAACCAAAATTTAGGTATATCACCATCATTAGATAGGATTTTTCCTTTAGTTTTATTTCTTTCCTTTTTCTGGTCATTTTTAGAATAGAGTAGAGATCCTAATTGATACACCAAAGGGAGATATCCCTTATAATATAGAGATTCAATCCATTGATTAGGCCACCCATAGCCTAGGATTGTTTTAATGTTTTAGTAGACTATGAAGGCTTGAAACTACCTTCACAAGGGTGTGAGTTTTCTTGAAAATAGTTTTTAGCAAACCTAATGGGACCCATTGGATCTGGTCTTGATGAAATTGTAGTTACAGTAGTGTTATTCATGAAGTATTTGGTGATTCCAAGCTCAAGCAATTACTTATAATTATCCAGGCATAGTTTATATGTAGGTCTCTTTTTATTGCATTATCATGAATGAGTTTTGATGGATATATATGAAGATAATTCCTATGCTATGTTTCCTTGTCAACCTTATGATGAATCATAATAGCCTTGTCTCCAAGAAATAATGGATGAGATGGAGCTCAAAATACTAACATATGCAAGAAAAGTTTGTTCAAGCTTTTAGTAGGAGGAAGTGAATATATTTTTTTTTTCAAAATGTGCCTAATGATTTAGAAAATATAAATGAGTTATGTATTTTTGTATTAGAGAATATTGAGTCTTGGGAGAGGCAACAAATTGAGTTGAAGCATATTTCTCAAAATGGTTCTTGTCTTCTTTATTCTCATGAAGTTCTTAACTAGGCTCAATGTGTGCCATTGGAGCTTCCTAGGTGGAGTCAAGAGCAAAATCATATGCCTATTGAAGAGACTAAACCTTCTTTTAGTCCCCTTTATTCACCAATCATTCCTCAAGTTCAAGTTATCCATTAATATAAGGAGGTTTCAAACTTTGATGAGGTAATGACCAAGTGGAAGGAATATAATGTAGAGGTCTTTAAGAGTTTCCCTTTCCCTCCTCTCTAAAATTCCCTAAATGATTTTATTGTCCTCTATATCCTAAAATATGATCATGATCAACCTCTCATTCTTCATTTTCCCTCTCAAAAAAATGAATTTCATGACCCTCCCACCATCTCCCTTCTTCAGGAGGAGCCTATTCTATGGAGGACTGAGAAAGGGGTTGCAAATACAAGTCAAGTTCCATTAGAGTGTGAAGAGTATGCTTCAAGTGTGTATAAGGAAGAGTTTCTCATCGATACTTCACTTGAGGTTTTAGTTAAGAATGAGAAGGCTAATCTTGATGTGAAGGAACTCCAAGAGGAGTTGGTACAAATTGAAGACATAAATGAGTCAAAGATATCTCCTATTGAAAAGGATCAAGATAATTTTCAAGCTAATCCTATTCAAATTGGTCAAAATGAGGAATAAAAAAGATGATTGGTAGTTATACCTTTAATCTCTATAGGAGATTGAAAAGCTCTATATGGATATGTTGCCTATTACATATTTATGAGAAATTTGATCAAGAATCACCTATTCAAGATCATAATATAGATTGGGTTGCCTATTCAAATCTCCTTGAAGAGTTGGATGAACTTGTAGTAGTTGATAAGAGGGATGAGGTCACTCAAGGACAATGCATCGATGAGATATCACTTGACAAGGTTATAGATGACAAATAGTATGAAAAAGATATAAAAGTAATAAATGATTTTGTATTTGTTATTGATTGGTTTATTGTTGATGACTCATTTGAGGATATGCTAAAAGATTTGGTGGGAAAGAAAAATTCCTCATCAAAGGTTATGATTAATAAATATCTTACCTTGAAACTTGTACTATCTCTTAGAGTGAGTGAGTTTATGAATTTCCATTTTGATCTAGGTGGATCATGCTTTGTCATGGTTAGTTTATTTATTTGTTTTCCTCCAAGTGTTGTTCAAGCATATTAGTTTAGTTCTATTTTATCCTAAATAAGTGATTGTTTGCACATTTTATTTATTTAGTTGGTTTTCCTATTTTGTGTGTTTCCTTTCTCATTTTGGAGGATGAAGGTTACTTCATGCCAGGTCAAAAGAGAATTTACAATCATGAACCAGATTTACCATTATTTTATGAGTTCAAATGTCATGTAAATGGTCTAGTTCTTAAGCATAACATGCATGCTTCCTAGCTGAGTCACCAAAATGTTGACAATTTTAACCCCATAAGTCAAAATTACAACCCTTATCATTTGAAACTTTGAAAAAACATGCCCTTTGTCCAAGTGTCATAAATTGGTCTTTGCATTTTTTTCTGAAGGGATCCTTCCTTTCAAAAAAGGTCCATTTTAGTAGATTTCTTGAAGGTCACTTTTCGGCAAATTGGATTTGTTCACAATTTAAAAAGGACCATTGCAAAGTTCTGATGTCATTTCCAAAAAGTTCTAAAGATAATTTAAATTTTGATAAAGGGTACCTTCCCTTTGGGAATAAGAATTTTCAAATATAGTGGACCAAATAACTTTTTTCAAAGGGTCACTTGATAGATTTACCAAAGGGTGTTTTTCCCAAGAAAAATGTCCTTTACAAAAGGGCTGAATGGTACAATTCCTTTGGAAAAGGTCCAAATGAAGAAATTTGAAGGGTTCATTTTTTGGAAAATTCCCTTATAAATTTTTTGAAGGGTAAGTGGATCATTCCAATTATTTTAAAGGTTTCTTTTCCTTTGGAAAATTCCTTTACAACTTTTTAGAAGGGTAAGAGTACTATTACAATTATTTTGAAGGGTGAGAGACCATTGCAAAATTGCTGAACTATCCATTTTCAAAATTTTGAAAGGTTCATTTTCAAAATTCCAAAGGGAATTCTCATGAAGCTGAAGGGTCATTTAATTTTTCTAAAGGGTCATTTCTTTTGAGAAAGTGACAATTATAAAGTCTGAAGAGTATTTTTCTTTGGGAAAGTCCTTTGCAAGTTTTTTGAAGCCCTTTTCAAAAAGATTGAAGGGCACATTCTAATAATTCAAGAGGTCCATTTCAAAAACCTAAAGGTTCAGATGTAAAGTCCTAAAGGGAATATCAAAAATCCTAAAGGGAAGTTTCAAAAACCCAAAGGTCTAGATGTAAAGTCTTGGCTAGTCAAAAATCTTGAAGGGCAGTTTCAAAAACTTAAAGGGAAATTTGCAAAAGTTTTGAGTACATGAATTCCTTTGGAATTTTTGTCTAAAGGAATTGTCCATTGAAAAAGAATCCTGAAAAAATTCCTTCAAAATTTTTGTCTGAAGGAAATGAAGAGTGGAAACTCTAAAAGAATTCCTTCAAAAATTTTATCCAAAGGAAATAAATAAACTGAATTCCTTTGGAATTTTTGTCTAAAGGAAATAAACAAGGAGATAAGTCATAGATAGAAGTCCATGGGAATAGATAGAAATAGAGGGTATGAATAAAAAGAGCCCAATAAAATGCCAAAGGAATACATGTAGAGCATAAAAAGTGGCCCAAGATTGATTAAACATGTCTAAGTGGAGCATGAACATGTAAAAAATAAAGACATGTAGCTACCTTTAGGTAAAACTCTCTCAGTTATAAAAGTGAGACTCAAATGCATAAAGGGCTTGAGGAGTTTAGCATTTAATGGTGGTTCAAGGAGCTAACATGGAGTTTCAATGTTGCATATTTAATCTTAATAAGGAATTTCATGCATGCACTCTTGTTTATCTTATTAATCCTAGTTTTTTCAAACACTTCCAACTCAGCTTCAAGTGTTTGAATATTGGCGTAGCATCATGCATGAAGATAATTAAATTACAAAAGATCTATGAATGTTTTATAAATTTTGAAGAATTTAATATTTATTCTAAATAATGATTATGAAATGGGCTCTCCATCATTTTCAATGCCAAAGAGTTTCTCATGCAGGACATAAGTTAGAAGGATATTATCAAAAGGCTTGGTTATCTTGGCATAGCTGAAGTTGGAGTTGGGATGATGTGGGAGTTGATTTCATCTTCTATTTTTAGCACTAATCTCTTGTATTTTGTATGATTTTTATATATAAGTTATCTTTTCAGCCTTAAATCAATCATGATCCTTCTTTAAGCAAGATTAGACTCTACCAAAATTTGAGTTTTGTAACCTTTTTAGATAAATAAGACTATTTTCAAATTCTAGAGTACTAGTATAGTGCATCTATGTCAATGATTTTCATATGTGATAGAATTATTCTTCCTTGTCAAGTCTTGATTCTTACTTATTTACTAGTTCATTAGAATATGTAGATCATGTTTTATGTTTGATGTCTTTTGGTTGAAGTTATAGTGGAGGTAAGTGGTTGGTGTGTGCCTTGAATCAGGCTTGTTTCCTTATTTCCCTTAAACTTTGATCACCAAATAGAACATTTTCATGAAATATTGATGCATAAGAGTCAATAAAAATTGAAATTTTAGTCTTTTCCTTGTCTAATAAGTGCTTTTTAGGAGCTCAAATTGAGTGGATGAACCAAAATTTAGGTGTATCCCCATCATTAGATAGGAGTTTTCCTTCATTTTATTTCTCCCCTTTTCTTGGTAGTTTTTAGCATAGAGTAGAGATCCTAAATGATACACCAAAGGGAGCTAACTTTTAGAATATAGAGATTCAATCCACTGATTAGGCCACCCATAGCCTAGGATTATTTCCATGTTTTAGTAAATTGTGATGGCCTAAAACTAAATTCACAAGGGTGCGAGTCTAATTGACAATAGTTTTTGGCACACCTAGTGGGACCCATTAGATCTGGTCTTGATGAACTTGTAGTTGTAGTAGTGTTCTTCGTGAATTATTTGGTGATTCCAATCTCAAGTAATTACTTCTAATGGTCTAGGCATAGTTTCCATGTAGGTCTATTTTTATTGCTTTATCATGCATGAGTTTTGATGGTTGTATGTGAAGATAATTATTATGATATGTTTCCTCATGACCCCTATGATGAATCATACCAACCTTGTCTCCAAGAAAGAATGGATGAGATAGAGATCAAAATACTAGCATATGCAAGAAAAGTTTGATCAAGATTTTAGTACAAGGAAGTGAATGTTTTTTTTTAAAAATGTACCTAATGATCTAAAAAATATAAATGAGTTACGTATTTTTATATTGGAGAAGATTAAGTCTTGGGAGAGGAAACAAATTGAGTTGAACCAGTTTTCTCAAGAGGGTTCTTATCTTGCTTATTCTCATGAAATTCTTAACCAAGATTAGTGTGTGCCAATGAAGCTTCCTAGTTGGAGTCAAGAGAAAAATCATATGCCTATTGAAGAGCTTATTCAAGAGACTAAATATTCTTATAGTCCCATTTATTCACCAATCATCCCTAAAGTTCAAGTTTTCCATGAAGACAAGGAGGTTTCAAACTTTGACAAGGTAATGGCCAAGTCAAAGGAACATAATGTAGAGGTATTTAAGAGTTTCTCTTTCCCTCTTCTCCAAAATTCCATAAATTATTCCATTTCCCTCTAGATCCTAAAACATGATCATGATCAACTTCACATTCTTCATTTTCCCTCTTAAACAAATTAATTTCATCACCCTCCCACCACTCCCTTCTTTAAGAGGAGCCTGTTCTCTAGAGGATTGAGAAAGGGGTTGCAGCTATAAGTCAAGTTTTTGTAGAGTGTGAAAATGATGCTTCAAGTGTGTATGAGGAAGAGTTTCTCATCGATACTTCACTTGAGGTTGTAGTTGAGAATGAGAAGGTTGATCTTAATTTGAAGGAACTCCTAGAGGGATTGGTACAAATTGAAGTCATAAATGAGTAAAACATATCTCCTATTGAGAAGGATAAAGATAACTTTAAAGCTAATCTTATTCAAATTGATAAAAATAAAGAACACATATATGATTTAAAGATGTACCTTGAATCTCTATAGGATATTGTAGAGCTCTGTAGGGATATGTTTCCTATTGAAGAGCATGTTTATGAGAAATTTGATCAAGAATCACTTATTCATGATCATAATATAGATTAGGTTGCCTATTCAAAGTTCCATAAATATCTAGATGAACTTTTAGTAGTTGATAAGAGGGATGAGGTCACTCGAGGACAATGCATAGATGAGATATCACTTGATAAGGTTGTAGATGACAAATAGTATGAAAAAGATGTGGAAGTACTAGATGAGTTTGCCTTTATTGGTGACTAGTTTGTTGTTGATGACTCATTTGAGGAGATGCTAAGAGAGTTTGTGGGAAAGAAAAATGCCTCATCAAAAGTTATGATTAATAAACATCCTACCTTACAACTTGTACCATCTCTTGGAGTGAGTGAGTTTATGAATTATCTTTTGATCTAGGTGGATCATGCTTTGTCATGGTTAGTTTATTTATTTGTTTTCCTCTAAGTATTGTTCAAAAATATTATTTTATGTTAATTTTATCCCAAATAAGTGCTTGTTTTCAAATTTGCTTTGTTTAGTTAGTTTTTCTATTTTGTGGTTTTCCCTTCTTATTTTGGAGGATGAAGATTACCTCATGCTAGGTCAAAAGAGAATTTTCAATCATGAACTATATTTTCCATTATTTTGTGAGTTCAAATGTCATGTAAATGGTTTAGGTCTTTAGCATATAAGGCATGCTTCCCATTTGAGTCACAAAAATGTTGATAATTTTGACCCCATAAGTCAAAATTATAACCCTTATCATTTGAAACTTTGAAAAAACATGCCTTTTGTCGAAGCATCAGAAATTGGTCTTTGCAATTTTTTCCAAAGGGATCATACCTTTAAAAAATGTCCATTTTAGTGGTTTTCTTGAAGGTCACTTCTCAACAAATTGGGCTTGTTCACAATTCATAAAGGACCATTGCAAAGTTATGATGTCATTTCCAAAAAGTTTTGAGGACTGTTTCAATTTTGCCAAAGGGTACCTTCCCTTCGAGAAAAGTCATTTTCAAAGATAGTGAACCAAACATATTTTCCAAAGGGTCACCTAATATATTTCTTGAAGGGTGTTTTTTGCAAGGAAAAGATCCTTTACAAAAGGGCCAAATGGTATAATTCCTTTGGAAAAGGTCCAAATGAAGAAATTCGAAGGGTTCATTTTTTATAAAAAAGTCCTTTACAGCTTTTTTAAAGGGTAAGTGGACCATTCCATTTATTTTTAAGGGTTATTTTCCTTTTGAAAAGTTCTTTATAACTTTTTTAAAGGGTAAGTGGACCATTAAAATTTTTCTGAAGGGTGAGAGACCATTTCAAAATTGCTGAATGGTCTGTTTTTCAAAATTTTGAAAGGTTCATTTCCAAAAGTCCAAAGGGCATTTTCATGAAGCCGAAGGGTCACTTAATTTTTTTGAAGGGTCATTTCTTTAGGGAAAGTGACAATAAATTCTTTTCAAGGGTATTTTTATTTTATAAAGTCCTTGTAAAATTTTTTAAAGCCCTTTTCAAAAAAATTGAAGGGCAAAATCTAATAATCCAAGAGGTCTATTTCAAAAACCCAAAGATCCAGATGCAAAGTCTCAAAGGGCTTCTCAAAAATATTGAAGGGTAGTTTTGAAAAATCAAAGGTCTAGATGAAAAGTCCTAAAGGGCTTGTCAAAAATCTTGAAGGGTAGTTTCAAAAACCCAAAGGGAAATTCACAAAAGTTTTGAGTACATGAATTCTTTCAAACTTTATGTCCAAAGGAATTGTCCATTGAAAAGAAGCCCGAAACAATTCCTTTAGAATTTTTATCTGAAGTAAATGAAGAGAGGAAAATCCTAAAGAATTTCTTCAAACTCTTTGTCTAAAGGAAATAAAAAAAAATTCCTTCATAATTTTTGTTTGAAGGAAATTAACAAGGAGATAAACCATAGACAAAAGTCCATGGGAATAAATAGAAATAGAGGGTTCAAATACAAAGAGCCCAAATAAATGCTAAAGGAATACATGTAAAGCATGAAAAGTGGCCCAATATCAATGAGAAATGTCTAAGTGGAGAAAAACATGCAAAAAAAAAGACATGTAGCTACCTTTAGGCACAACTCTCTCAGTTCTAAAAGGGAGACTCAAATGCATAAAGGGCTTGAGGAGTTTAGTATTAGATGGCAGTTTAAGGAGCTAACATGGAGTTTAGACATTGCATACCTAATATTAATATGGAATTTCATGTATGCACTCTTGTTTATCTTATTAATCAAAGTTTCTTCAAACACTTCCAACTTAGCTTCAAGTGTTTGAATATTGGCATAGCATCATGCATGACGAAAATTGAATTACCAAAGATCCATGCATGTTTGATAAATTTTGAATAATTTAATTTTTATTATAAATAATGATTATGAAATGGGTTCTCCATCATTTTTAATGATAAAGAGCTTCTCATGTAGGACATAAGTTAGAAGGATATTATCAGAAGGCTTGGTTATCTTGGGATAGCTGAAGTTGGACTTGGGGTGATGTGGGAGTTGATTTCCTCTTCTATTTTTATCACCAATATCTTGTATTTTATATAATTTTTCTATATAATTTGGATTTTTAGCCTTGAATCAATCATGATCCCTCTTTTTTTAAGATCAGACTCTACCAAAATTTGAGTTTTGTAACCTTTTCAAATAAATATGACTCTTTTTAGATTCTAGAGTGCTGGTATAGTGTATCTATGTCAATGATTTACATATGTGATATAATTTTTCTTTGTTATCAAGTCATGATACTTACATATTTACTAGTTAATTAGAATATGTAGGTCATGTTCTTTGTTTGATATCTTTTGGCTGAAGTTATAGTGGATGTAAGTGGCTGGTTAGTGCCTTGAATTAGGCTCATTCCCTCATTTTCCTCAAGCTTTGATCACTGGGTGGAACTTTTTCATGAAATAATGATGCATAGGAGTCAATTGGAATTGAAATTTCAGTATTTTCCTTGTCTAATCAATATTTTTAGGAGTTCAAATTGAGTGTATGAACTAAAATTTAGGTGTATCACCATCATTATATATGATTTTTCCTTTAGTTTTATTTCTTCCCTTTTCTCAGCAGTTTGTAGCATAGAGTATAGATCCTAATTGATACACCAACATGAGGTAGCCCTTAGAATATATATATTTAATTTGCTAACTAGGCCACCCATAGCCTATAATTGTTTGCATGTTTTAGTAGATTATGAAGGCTTGAAACTAGCTCCAAAACGATGTGAGTTTGATTAACAATAGTTCCTTCTCTTATAAAACAAGCACATGAAGGAATTTGTGTTGGTCACTAAAATGGACATATTATAGCATACAAATTCTTATGCATGGGATAATTTTGGTCCACATTTGAAAAATATGATATCACATTTGATAAAAAGTGAAATCCTTGTCAACTTCATGATGATTTTATTCACTTTTATTCGGCTAAGCTTCAAACATTATATTATCCTTGGTAATTTTCCATGTAGGTATTAAATCTCATTGGAAAACTACCTCACTTTTAAGATGGTAATATCTTAATCATCACAGCCATTGAGTATTTCACTAATTGGGTTGAATTTATTCCCATTTTTAATATTATAGGTATCACTATATCAAAATTCATACTTTATCAAATTATCTATCACTTTATAATCCCCTACACCATTATTTTTTACAATGGTGGGAATTTCAAAAATAAGGATAAGAAACAATTATGTGTTAAATTCAAAATAATGACAAGAATCTCCACACCTTATCATTCTAAATGAAATGTCCAAGAAAAGTCCAATAAAAAATTCTTAATAAATTTTTACAAAATACAATTCAAAATTCTCATTCTGACTGACATCTCAAACTCTATCCTATACTTTGGGCTTATCACACTAGAATTTGTCTGATACTAGGGAAACCACATTTTCCTTATTATATGGCTCTGAATATGTTTTACCTTTATAAGTTGAGATACCTTTCTTATGCATTTTTTTTCACTATACCATCCATTATGAAGAACTCCGTGAAGCCCATCTTCATACTCAATACCTTTTTAATCAGAATCATATGGTTGTTTTGCAACATAATTGCTATTACAAAGATCAAATTAAAGAACAACATAACACAAATTTCAAAGTTTATACCTTCAATATTAGTGATTTAGTCATTAAATTAGACTATACCAATGACAATGAGGTAAAATATGGCCAAGAATTATGGATTTTTTACCTCATTAAATACATTCTTGGTCTTAGTACGTATAGATTAAATAATAATAATGGACATGTTTACAAAGAACACACTAATGCTCAATTTTTTTTAAAATATTTTATTCAAATTTACATTTCAAATATTATTAAGTATTTCATATATTTCTATATATTTTAGTGTTAACACTTAAAGTTTTTTCAAATCTTCCCAAAGTGTTGTATTACATCAATTTTAGTAGCCATAGTTCCTATCATTGATCCTTTGGTATATCTACATTAATTCACTTATATATTTCATGAGTTTTCAATATAAGATTGTGTATAAAACCTATATGTCATCATGAATTATTTTATGTTTATTTCAAACATAAGCTCTTGTTTTAGTCATTCATTTCTAGATTTACAAACATAATTAATTTTTACACCTCCTTGGTTTTCATTTTGTGAGTTTCAATGTAAAACCTTGGATATGACTAGGTCTTCCTAAAAAAATAAAATTCTTTACTATACACATCCTTCATTTTTACACCTATTTGGTTTTAATTTTTTTATTTTCATTCTAATACTTCTAATAGGATAAGGCCTTCCTCACACATCTTAATTTTGTAAATTACTTTTTTTACAACCTTAAGTAAGTGTCTTCCCTAAAAAATAAGGAAATGGTTGAGATTTATGACTTCATACTCTTAAATATAATCATATTATTTTTATTACAATAACTATAATAATATATTCTCAATTTTCTGCTCCCATACACTTTTTCTTATATTTATGTTTCATACTTGTCATTGTACGATGTTAAAGATTCACATTTTTTGTGATTTGAGGTATCTCAATCATTCCATGTTCAATTTCATGCTTTCCCTTATTATATTTTCACTATGGTCACACAAAGGTTAGTTTCATGATCACACTCTTCAATAACATAAAATTACAATATTTTTAGACACCATGCGCTCTAAGTTCTTTTTCCTAGCCATGAAGTGTAAGTTATCTAGTGATAGTAATTTTTAACACCCATATTTGGATTTAAAAATCCATATGGAGGAGTAATAAGACAAAATCAATCAAAATTTAAATCCAAATCATTAGATAAAAATGAAATGATAAAAAGGCAAAAATAAACATTAAAAATCATAAAAATCACATCAAAAGACATGATTATTATCAATCACACCTTTTATCCTAGTTGAAGCTCATAATACATAATTGGTATCATAAACTAGGGTGGGAGTTATCATAATTTAAAAAATATATAGTGCCACATAATTTCCCATACAAGTACCCATTCTTAGTAGTGGACTAATGACTATATGAGGGGTCCTAAAGAACAAGGAACACATTATGGAAAGGTAGGTTGATTTAAATTTTCTTGCATATAAAAATTTCATGGGATGATATATATAATTCACTTACCCAAATTTACATGGATAGGGTGAGTTTTATAGTCTTTAATGTCAAAATCTATTTTATCTTTCTAACTTTATTTGAGTGTCTTGTCTCCTATCACATCTTGATTTCTCTCTATGCTTAATAACCTTTTAATCCATGGATTTTCATGGTTGTTAACTGATTAACTACTACTTGTATAATATTTATTTCATATGTTGATTATGGGATATTTATATGTTTCTTAATTTACATGATTTATTAGCTATGGGTTATCTATAATTTAATATTTTGTACATGATGATCATGTTTACTAGTTTATATAATAGTATTTTATGGATATATGTGTGTGTGTGTGTGTGTGTGTGTGTGTGTGTGTGTGTGTGTGTGTGTGTGTGTGTGTGTGTGTGTGTGTGTGTGTGTGTGTGTGTGTGTGTGTGTGTGTGTGTGTGTGTGTGTGTGTGTGTGTGTGTGTGTGTTTCAAACTAACTACCTTCATTTGTTTGTGGTGGATGTAGAACAAATCCATCCCTTAGAGTGTGATGAAAAGAGGGAATCATCCAATAGGGTTGTGTTTATGAAGGAATTTAGGGGTGTTAGAGAGAAAAACTAGAAACCCAAACACACACCACAATAGATTAACATGATTTATGTTCATTGCTTGAGTTAGATAGTTGTAGTATGTCTTGATTTCTGATATATATGTCTATTGTGATCTTAATTAATGTTTGATTATCTTGTTGATTTAGCTATATTATGGTACCAATGTGATTGTTTTAATTTATTAATTATTGTTGTTTATATTACTTGCTTGATTGAGTGAATCTATACATGTTATACTTAACTTACCATTGTCTTAGATGTGGTTGAGTGTTTTTATAAACAATGCTTTGTTTGGATTCATAGCTTTAGATATTAGAAATATTATAATACTATGATTTATTATGTTTTTAAGTGATTATTTATGCTTATAAGGTTACTATTATAATTTATAATAGTTGAATAAACCTATATTAAGTCATTAATAAAGTATAGTTCTTTGTTAGCATTAATGAATGACATTAGTTGGCATGGTATAATGAATTAATGTTATTAACTAAGGAATATTATAAATCATTAGTGCTTAGGAAATTTTTATAATCCTATGTAAATTCCATGTATACAATTTCATTCTTAAACAATTATATGAGACATCATTATGTTTTATGAATCTTCACTAAAGTCAATAATTATTTGTTTGACCTATGAAGCTAACTTCTAGTTTGAAGGTCAAATGCAATGGTAATGGTTATTATGTTTAGTGGAATTGTTGTTTATTTGACATATAATGGAGATTATAATGTTTTAATAATTTTTATAAAATGAATTTGCATGGCCATTATTGGAGGTCAATGTTAGTGTTTATAAATTCAAGACACATGTGTAAAATGATTATTATACCAATCATTCAAACTTTTGAGATGATTACAGTTTCTAATTAGTCTATGACTTGAGTTAAAAATCATTTAAAAAATTAATTATGTGATTTAGAAGTATTATGCATAAAAAATGGCGGTGGATTATTTGTTCTATTGAGTTATTCTTGACATGCAAAAAATTAGGCATCACTTTGTCGAGGAATTGGGAGAAAATGGTGTGGAAAGAAAGGGAATGGAAGAGAATAAAAGAAGGAAGGGAGAGTATTTTGAGGTCACTACATATGATGACATATAAATTAGAAGTGAAAGAAAGGATTTCAAGATATTCTTGAAGGACAAGAATGAATACTAGTGTACAAAACTAGGTTGGTGATGAATTTTATTTCCTAGATGAAAATGTGGATGAATTGTATATATGATTTCATAAGGGTTTTAAGTATTTTAATTTAGTTTAAATTATTCATTAGGATAAAGGTTTGCCCTTGTGGATGGCTCAACCATCCAAAAAACCAAACCTATAGCCTTGAAACCCTAAAGCCTGAGCAATTAGGGCTATGTGAATCTTTTATATTTAAATATAAATTTGAAGTTTGAATTCTATGTTTAACATAAATTGAATACAAGCCCTAGATAAGAAAATAAATATTGATTATGTCAAATTTATATAGTATAATATTATGCATCTATTGTGATTATTATTTTGAAATCATATTCTAAAGACATTGGGGATCTTTTTTAATAAATATTTATATATGGCCAAGGTTTATTCTTGATTGAAAATTATGGGTTTTAATTATTCTACCTTGAATAAAAATTCTATGTATTTTAGGGTCTAATAAAACCTAAAGTTAATATAAAAGGATTTTTTATTATTATTAGAGTGTATACGTAGTCAATATTACAAACTCTCTTAAGATTTAATTGTGTATATAAACTTAACCAAGAAATTTAGGTTATGAGGATATAAGGTTTTATACCATTTTTGACTTTATATAAAAATATATATACATAAGTGTGTGTGTGTGTGTGTGTGTGCACGCGCGCATGCATGTACACTCACACATGCATGTGTGTGCATGCTCAAGAATTAAATGACCTAATGATATATACATTTAAGTCCTTATCATGCACGCGTGTGCACGCGCGCGCGCGCGCGCGCACACACACACACACACACACACACACATTTTCATTTATAAAGAAAACATAGGTTAAAAACATAATATTATGTAATTATAAATATATATATATGATTTTTGTAGTAAATTTAATTTTTATGATAAAGTGGAATAAATTTATAAAAGTTTCCTTTGAATAGGTTTGGAGGATAGTTTTAGATTTCCTTTAGTGGCATGGGGAAAATATTTTCTTCCTAAGACACATGGGGGTCTTGGGATAAAGAAAGTAAATATTAAGAATAAATAATTACTAAACAAGGGTGGAAAATCATCAATTAATATTACTAATGGGAAATAATTATTAAAGCTAAACATTTTAAAGGCAATGAAGAATATATTCTTAATTTTTAGTAAGACCCTACAAATGGTTCATCTTTCTAGGAATGTATTTCATCTAGTAAGGGTATTTTGAGGAGAGGTAGTATGTGGTATGTAGGTGATGGGGAAAATTTTATTTTTGGGATAATCCTTATATTTTTAAGTTTCCCCTTGCTTCCAAACACCCTTAGTCATAACTCAAAAATATCTTCAAAAATATTCATGTAACTAAGGTATAGGATTATTAGAAAAACTTTGAAGTAACATAATGTGGAAAGTTTTGTAGATAAAGTTAGAAAATGATGTGTTTAATAAATAATTATAGACCTTGAACTTAAAAATACAATAAACACATTTTTTTTTATTAAATAAATATACTCTTTTGTGGACAACACATTATTGTGTTAAATTTTCTATGAAATTTAGATACATGGTTGAATTGGACATATAACAAGATTGAAATTATTGGAAAGATTTATGGATAAGGTAAATCACCCATAAATTCAATTTATTATTTTGGATTTCATCCTAGAATAAAATTATAACTATAGATAAACTATCCAAAAAAGGGATGACCATTCATAATAGGTATGTGTTGTGTAAATGCAAAGAGGAAATGATAAACCATCTAATACTTGATTGTAATTTTTCATCCAAGATGTTCAATTTAAAAGTTTAATATAACATTATTAAAAAAAAAAACAAAATCATATACCTAATACAATAATGAAAGCTACCAATGAAGTTGCCTTCTTTGAAAATTTTATGGCAATTATCTCTTCCACATTTCTTTTGGGGAATATGAAAGTCTAAGAATGATTATATTTTTAATGTAAAAGGATAAAATATATATTTAGAATTAAGAGGATATTTTTATCCACTATAAAAAATTAGAGGGCCTTTGATCCAAAAATAAACATCCTATGTCTGAATTTGGCTCGTACATGTTCAACAACTAGAGGATTAACTCAGAGATGAAATAACTATCCTTAAAAATTTATAGAATTCACATTAAAATAAAGGTGAATTAATGAGAATTTTTAAAGGGATGGTTTAGGTCCTAGATGATATATTAAAGGAAGATAAAGATAATGAAAATGTTAATTTGGTCCTTGGGAAACAATTTGAACTACTATAGCCAAGATAGTCATTCAAACCACCTACTCAAGATCTCATATCTTTCACCACATTAGGAGTTTGAAAAAATGATTTTATCATTATTTTAGGACCAATATTCACTTGAAATACATGAAGTACTGGGGTTGGTTGAGGTGATTAGGCTTATTAACCATCACTAAGACTATAAGTAGGTCTAAAATGTAGGTAGAACCCTAAAAGCTAACTTCTTTACATAAATATATTTTCAAAAAAAATTCATTGGAACCCAGGCTTCTTAAGAAATTTGAAGGGTTCTATGGAAAAAATATCCATGGAAATAATTTCTAGTTTAGAAGTTCATACTTTATGAACCATCGTTAAGAAGGTTCACCTCCAAAACCCTCCCAAACCCTCCTAGAGACCAATTTTGAGAAAAGTGAAGTTTTTTTCATCCAAACACCCATGAATCACCTAATAGCCACTATAAACATGAATTACACTTAGATAAATCCATGATAATGGTATTATGATGTATGTAATTATATGGACATGGCATAAAATAGGGGTTTTGAATGAAAAAGTGTAGAAATAGAGGTAAAAGTAGTTTAAGATGATTCAAATCATTAGAGATGATTTTTTGGCACTTTTTATTCATCATAAAAACACTATATGATCAAAACCATGCCTAGAAATTACTTTGTGAGTTTCTTCAAATCAGCTAGTCTATAGAAATGGAAGACATATTGACCTGGTCAACTAGTTTGACTTCTTTATAGGTGTTTCTTATCAAAGATGACCTATTTCATAATGTGAGGCATTTATTTAGGCTTAAAAATATCTTTTTCATAGGTTTATAAATTTTAATTTAGGGTTTTATAGTCACAAAATGTAGGTAGTTAGGCTACTAGGCCTAATTGGCATAGTAGATGTATTTGGTCAAGCAAGTAAATGAAGAACATCATAGAGAAGATGATGGATGAGTTAAGGTAGAGTTATCACACCATAAAAATAATAAAATTCACTTATAGATAATCCTTGAATCTTAAATCATGCTTAACTAATCCTTATCATGAGTTAACTGATCCTTGACTAATAATTAATGCAAGTTCTAAGTCTTAATGTAAGAAAGAAGTTTCTTTTGACTTAAGTCATACGCCAAAAAGGAGTATCTACATGCTTGTGATGGAACACAACCTTGTTTACAATGCCAAATAGCTAATTCAAGGAACCAAACAAGAACAAATCTTTAGAGGAATGTTTACAACAAGTGATAACTAGAGTAGTACTTGAGTTGATGCTCATAGATGAATCTTGTCTTCTCTTATATGCCATTCTCTTAGATTATTTTCTTCTCATGTTCTATGTATTTAGGATTTTAGGCCTATTTTTAGGATCCATCTCTTGGTCATGATTAAACTCTACTAGAGGATTATAACCTATTGAGATAATAAAAATGGCTATTTTAAATTCCTTAATACAGGTTTAGTGTGTTTGTATTAGTTTTATTTACACATGTGGTAGTATTTTCTCCTTGGCAGGTCATAATCTCACCTAGTTACTAGTATATCATCTTAAACATGTCATATATAGTCTTTGATGTTGATTGACTGAGTTAATATTTGAAATATTGATTGGTTAGTACTTTTAATCAGGCCTTCCATCATTACCTTCATGATTTAATCACTTGATGAAACCTTTATGTGAAACACTATTGGATAAGTCCCTTAGATTTTTAAGATTTAATAATTTTAATTGCTTATTAGTGTTAGTTAGAGTTCAAAATGAGTGAAGAACTAGTAATATAGGTGTATCACCATCACTAGAATATGATTTTCCCTTTTATTTATCCTTCTAATGATTTTTATCCCTAAAGTAAATTTGAATTTAGGAAAATGATTCAATTTGATATATTGGAGGAGATAACCTCATAATATATAGGTTTTGTCCAAGTATAGGTATCCATAGAATATATACCAATCCAATGTTAGTCTAGGTTTTAAGAAGATACGAGCAATCTACTCAACAGGGTGTAACATAAGTTGCTAATAGTTCTAGCACACCCGATGGGACACACATCCAACCATTAGAGTATTTATTTGAAGTATCTTAGTCTTCATAAATAGTTTTAACTACTCATTTAATCATCATATTTTAGGTAAAGGGAATCTCTTGTTCATAGATTATTATTTTTCATGTGTCTTCTAGTAGTCTATGGTATCTTATAGAGCAGATTCCTATCATTCATATCCTTATCAACAACCTTGTGATCCATCCCAATTCAAATATGATCCATATCCATTTCATCCTCACCTTTATCATACCTACCATGATTCATATCAGCTTTATAGTGGCTCATAAAAACCTTATAATTCCCCTCATGAACCTTGTTATCCTCAATACGAGCCATATTAGTTCCAAGATTAATCACCTTTCCAAAATTACTCATTGTTATAGGTCACCATGATAGGGAGTCTCCCATGAGACTCATTAGTTAGTATCATTTTCTCCCAGTCTTGCTTTTATATAGCTTCCTTTAAAATTAATTATACATAGGTCTTGTTTCAATTTCTTGTACATAGTCTCTTAATGATTGATTTTACATATCTTATATAAAAAATAACAAAAAGATTCAAACAATTCAAAATTCTAAAAAACATTCTGATTGTATGCATCATCCATGTTTTACATATCTGCTACTATCCTAGACTTACATTTGTTTTTCTATTCTATTTTTTATTGATTTATCTACATTATGATACTTCACTTGATCTTCTTTGAGTGTGTGCAGTGACATCTAGATCCTTGAATGCTTCACTCTACCCATTGAGGGGGCATCCTACTTATACATTTGAGACACACATTGATATACATACCTACTAGGGGCATCTTCTACATGATTATACCATCTATTCTATGCCATTCCTACACCACACACTCTATTTATCATGTTGATGCACATTAATTACTAGATTACATAGATTACTCTATCAACATTCCACTAGTACATATCAGTTATGTATTTTCTTAGCATATACCTAGTATTTTACTAACATGTCTTACATACTTTCACTTCTTGCTTTGATTAGTTAGACGTGATTGTTATTTTAGTATATTGCTTATGTCCCTTTATTTATTTATGTATCTAAATGTGATTACATTTATTAGTTCTAGTTTTATCTCCTATATGTGCCTTATGACATTTGCCAATGTCCTTTGCTTGTACTCTTTTATGTGATTATAGATTGCATGACAACCTTAATTATTTTAATTGTATGTGTATGTGGCATTTGAACATACCTTGTATGCTTTCCTTCCAGTATGAGTGACATGTGACCATGTCCTTTATTTTTTTAGCCGCTTGGCCACCCTTGTATGCTTCTTGATTTTTACCTTATGTGTTCGTTGCTAGTTTTCTTCTCATTGTTTGCAATGCCATGATTCACATCATGCATTTATCTTGATTTTTTGGATGCCATAATGGAAATCATGCTTCATCCCTCCAAATAACAAATAATAACTAACCAAATTTTCATTTCTAGTTCAATATATTACACATATAATTACATTATTATATCCATCTAGGCATACCCCTATTGATCTAACAATCTCTCAATACAAATCATGTTATATCTTGAGATATCTTGTCAATTATAATTTTCATATCATGTATCTTTACAACATAACACACTTGCAAGGATCTTTCTTTTGATGGTAGTTATTATAGGGTCTTCATTCCTACCCTCAAAAGAGGGGGTAGTAAACTAGGGTTTTATCATAGAGATCAGAGCTCTTAATGGTTAAAAAACAACATTTAACACACCCAAAATAGTAACCAGACATCAAGATACTCAGAACAGACTAGGTAGATAGATAAAATGTTAGAATAATCATCAGACTCAACCTAAGATAATAGCACCAAACTTGGACTATAGTGATGGTGCCACTAGTGTCCACTTTCAACACTCTTATCCAAATAAAAAAACTAGACTTTCTAAAAGTAGGTAGAAAATTAGGTTTAGCTATAGTTTTGCATAGCCATAATAGTTTAGAATCTATAGTTTTAAGTAAACTTTCACTCAAATAATCTAGATATAGGGGAAATCATACACATCATGATGGCTCTCACTTAAAATTTTAGATATGGTAGTTGATATGACTTCTAGATCAGAATCCATGTTTTAGACACCAGTGATTGGGGAAATGTGCATGGTACATTTCTTTTCTTTTCTTTTTGAGTTTATCATTACCCAAGAATTCTTAGTAGTTGCATGCCTTATTCCATTTTTAGGTGGTTGAAATCATTTTGGAATGGATTTAATACAAGCCTAACTTCCAAATTCTTAAGTTCCTAAATTATTGAGTGGATTTCATATAAGCCTAGTACACTAGTTTGGAGTGGCTTTCATATAAGCCTATTCTCCATCTTTCAGAGTGTCCAAACATGGCCTAGTTTTTAGCATATATTTGGCTATCCATACTAAAATTTTTAGATAATAGTACATTCATGGGATTTAAGATCCATCTCATATGAAATACATTTCATATCAGTATCACTTCATAGCTTCACGTCACATGACAACAATGGATCTAAAGGACTGGATAACCTTTGTATTATTGAGCCACCTATTTAGAGGGATTGGACACATAGTCCAAACATTGATCAACACACACATGATCACCTATATTCACTTAGTGGGTGATGATGGAGCCAAAGGGATAGCCTTTGGATTCTTAAGCCACTCCTAGGGAATTGAACAATCAACTCTATCTATGTTATTACTCTTGGCACAACATCATCCAATATTACTCAAGATTACTCAGCATCACTCAACATCATAATATTTTTTGTATTGGTCCACATACTTTGTGAGGTGTATTCATTCCTTTATTTTCCACTTTCTCTTACCCAACCTTGTATGTTATTATTTTAGATATAGCATATCTAGTAAGAAATTATCTACTCTTTGTTTTTATTATATATTTACACATTATAGTGTTCTCTCTCTATGCACACCCAACATGACACAACTTCATGAGCTTCACCCTTATAGGTAAGTTTAGGTCCATTTTTTATTTTTCCTTTATCCTAGTATTTTGTTTTTCTACATCACTAGTATAAATGGGGGCAAATGTAGTCATATAAAATGTGAAAATTGGTAACCTGAGCATGACTAATGAGACCCAACACTTAGGTCCCTCTTGATTTCTCTCATAACCCTTATAGGCATATTTTCACTAATTCCCAATCATCCATAGCCTTATATACTTGATCCTAGTTGAGCTAAACCCCTCTTTTAATTAAAAATCCATCCCCCCCAAGTCCCATCTACTTAGGACAATAGTGCCATATTAGGACTATAACACCGGTGCCACTCCTGTACACTTTTGGTGTTCTTGTCCAATTTTATTTTTGGCCCCAATGGTCAATTTATTTTAGTTACCCATCCTTATCCTTCTTATCCTAACATGAGTAAATTCAACCCATGAGCAATAGATCCCTATAAATACCCATTTAAAGATCATTTGGAAGGGGTTAGTAATTATCACTAAGCAAGAAAAAATACAAGCAAGACTACTCAAGCAATCTTCCCTATTCTTTGCATACAACTAGCCAACACACTTAAAAGATTATTCAAATCCTTACACTAGTCCCTAGCCACCTCAAGCACATCCAATTTAGTGTTCTTCATCTTCATGCATATAATCGTATAAAGCACATCAAGTGGGAGAACTATATATGGCTTGATCCCTCTTTAGAGTATTGGTATGTAGGTAGTGTATGTACACAAGGGGTGTGGATCCACGTCTAGTGAATATTAGACTCACTAACCCCCCCTCTTTCTTGAAAATTTTCAAACCATAATAAAACATAGGGTTTGAAGAGAAAATCTACTCTATAGGGAGATCTACAAACTTCCAGCTACCAAAACTTCATGGACAAGGTCATACAAGCTTGGTGAACAAAAACAAAAAAGCTCAAATATTTAGGACAATAGTAGTGAAGGTGGAATACAACACTAGTACCACTCCTATCCACTTTTAGCACTCCTATCCAATCATAAAATGAAGGTTAGATCTCAATTTTCAATAGTGTCCTAGTCTTACATAGTTAATTCTAGATTCTATCTCAGTTGGATCAGTTAGTTTCTAACTAAGTCTTGTTTTCTTTCCCTTATTACTATTTTTATAAAGGTCAAAATTGTAATCTAATTTCCACAAATCATTAGGTTAATTATTACATATTTATTTACTAATTTTACTACTCAGACCCTTTAACTAAATTAGGAATAATATGCTAATATTCTTAAAATTATTAAATTATTTGGTGAACCTGAATTACTTCATTTGCACATAAAACATCCTAGAAACCCTAAGGTATATTTCCTACTAATTTTTCCTATATTTTTTAATTTTTCACTTACATAATAAAATTAAAAATTAGCATTAAATTTTAAAATTTCATAGTATTTTTAAAATAATATTCTTTCAAACCCTAGTTGTCCATAGTAGGTCCCAATAATTTTCTAAATTTTTACTAGCATATTAAAATCATAAATTAATATTAAATTTCAAAATTCAATAGTAATCTCCAAATTTTTTTTTTCAAAACCCTAGTTACATTTACTAGGTCTCTTTAAATCACCAATTTTAGAATCAATTCCTAATTTCTTAATTGTATATTTGACTCAAAAATTCACTTTAAATTTCAAATTTTCATATCAATTTTCAAAATAATCATCTTTCAAACCCTAGTTGCATATACTAGGTCCCACTATTTCTTGAGGTATCACCTTAAATCTATAATTAGATTGGAAATTTGGATCTCACTTACTTACAAATTTTTCTTACATTTCTTGAAAATAATGAGACCATACTTGGTCCTATCATGTACATGAATGATGAAGTTTACCATATTTTAGTATAAAGCTTCATTATTTGCATAACATGCTTAATTTTCATAATATGGGATGATATTAAGAAAGTCATTATTACACATAGCAAGATACCTCTCCTTCAATTCAAAGTTTACTTGTCTTTAATACAAGGTTTCATCTCTTGATTTATATCTCTCATATGGAAAAAATTTCAATTTTACCATGTGAAACACATTAAAATGCTCTTATGCAGTCATGCACAAATTCATGCTTTCTATTCTAAACTTTCTATCTCTCATGTGGAATGCTATTTATAAGCATATTTTTATACAACTTATAACTCAAATTACATTCCTTTCATTCCACATACATCATTTTTACCTAGATGCATATAACTCTTTTGCTACTTCTATGTTCAAATTACAATAATATAAATGTAATCAAATCAAATTTTTAATGCATAGTTCAAATGATCAACTTAATGTTTTTAAATCTACTTTGTCATCTCAAACAATGAAAAAAAAATGTCTAAATTATAAGTCTCTTACTTACACTTATCACATTGCAAATGAAAATAATGCATGCACTCCTTTCAAGGATAACATAAATGCACATAGTATTCTAATTTCATGTAATAATTTATTGCATATTATGAAAGAATTTCCTTATACTCTTCTCCCCCAAGAGGGTGATAGCTACTTTCCCTCTAACCAGGTCCATGCTGTCACCCCTAAAAAAGGTGAGGTAGCCTATACTATTTTTCTTAATGCATACATTCATCCTATAACTTATTCAAACCATATTAAATATATGTTCTTACATGTTCAATAAAAAAACTAGGGTTTGTACCTGTAAGACTCTAAGGGATCAAATCAGCAGTATGAGCAAGTTAATTTCAGATTTACAAATGTAGAATCAGCTATTACATGAAAAGATCACAAAATTGGAAAATCATATTATAATACAAAAGCCTAAAAGGTAACCTAATGTCAATCATGTATATGCACCTTCACCTAGTCAATTGGTTGTAAGCAATGTTACATATCAAAACAAGAAATCACAATAAAGTAACTCTACAACTAGTTAGTAAAAAAACATTCAAAGGTAAAATAAGAGTTCAAGTGAGGTACTAAGGGAAATGATTAAATATAAATTGATCAAACTACCTCCTTTACATCCAGTGAAAAGATCTAGATATTATTATGTATATCATATAATACATGGGCATCAAACAAATTAATGTTTTGTATTGAAACAACATATACAATAGATAATTGCTAATGAGGACTCTATACAAGGTAAATCAGTCAAGCAATCCATAGTAACATAGGAACACATTCACAAAAGGTCAAATTTAGAAACAATATAAAAGTGGTTACCAAAACATAACTCAGAACAAAAAAAGGATCAAAAATCAAAATCAGAGCAAAGAACAACACCACAAGCATAGGTAAAGCATGAAAAAGATGCAAATCTACCTCTCCAAAATGAGTTTCAACTTTCAAAGTGGTATGGGTTGGTCATAAATATCTACAATAGTTTGATTATCAAGGTCAAGGGTTGGGAAAGCAAGCTCAAGGCATCACTGCTCCTATTCCAACAATTGATAATGTTTTTCACCAAGGTTTGGGATTTATTGAACATCTTAAGGAAAATCATTCACAGAGACAATTTATCAAAGAAAAAGATCCAAATACAATAAAATTCAACATTATCATTCTATTGGTTCAAAATAAAGATAATAATGATAAGTGTAACAATACATGTTATTTTGATTTCCAAGATACCGGCAATGAATCCTTATATTCAAATTCATATTTGTATCCATTCCCTCATGCTTCACAATCATGCACAATTCCTTTGTTTGATACAGGACACCATGATAGGGAGTCTCCCATGAGACTCATCAATTAGTATCATTTTCTCCTAGTCCTTCTTGTATATAGCTTCCTTTTAAATTACTTGTATATAACTCCTTTTTCAATTTATTTTACATAGTCTCTTAATGATTGATTATACATATCTTATATAAAAATACCAAAAATAATACAAAATTTCAAAAATACAAAAACACTAAATTAATTCAAAATTCTAAAAAACATTTTGATTATATGAATCATCCATGCTTTACATCTCTACTAATATGCTAGACTTACATTTTTTGTTCTATGCTATTGTTTATCAATTTATCTACATTACTATGCTTCACTTGATCTTCTTTGAGTGTCTATAGTGATATTGAGATCCTTGATTGCTTCCCTCTACCCATTGAGGGGGCTTCCTACTTCTACATTCAAGACACACATTGATATACATATCCATTGGGGGCATATTCTACATGGTTACACCATCTAGGTTATGTCATTCCTACACCACACACTCTAGTTATCATGTTGATGTACATTACTTACTAGATTACACAGATTAATCTATTGACATTCCACTAGTATATAACACTTGTGTATTTTATTAGCATATACCTAGTTTTGTACTAATATGTCTTACATAATTTCACTTCTTGATTTGATTAGTTATATGTAATTGTGTTTTTAGTATATTACATGCTTTCCTTTCTTGCTTTGCATAGATAGATGTCATTACATTTCTCAATTCCATTTGTGTCTCCTGTATGTGACTTAGGACATTTTCTAATGTCCTTTGCTTCTATTTTTGTGTGTTACTTAAGACATTTGCCAATGTCCTTTGATTTTACTCTTCTATGTGATTGTGGATTCCACATCAACCTTGATTATTTAAATTATATGTGTATGTGGCATTTCAACATGCATTGTATGCTTTCCTTCTAGTATGAGTGACATGTGCCCATATCCCTTGTTTTTTTGGACCCTTGGCCACCCTTATATGTTTTTTACTTCTTTCCTTGTGTGCTTGTTGCTTGTTTAACTTCTCATTGTTTGCAATGCCATGATTCACATCATGTATTTATCTTACTTTCTTGGATGCCATGATGGACATCATGTTCCATCTCTCCAACTAAAAGCTAACCATAATTTCATTTCTAGTTTAGTAAATTGCACATGTTATTATATTTTTATATCCATCTAGGAATACCCCTATTTATCTAACAATCTCTCAAAACAAATCATGCTATATCTTGAGATATCTTATTGATTATCATTGTTATATCATATATCTTTATAGAATAACACACTTGTATGGATATTTATTCTAAGGGTAGTCATTTTATGGTCTTCATTCTTACCCTCAGAAGAGGGGGCAACAAATAGGGGTTTTATCACAGAGATCATAGCTCCTAACGTTAAGAAAATAGCATTCAACACACCTAAAAAATCAACTAGACATCAAAATAGTTAGAACAAACTAGGTAGATATTGAAAATATTAGAACAATAATAAAATTTAAACTAGGACAATAGTGCCCAACTTGGACTATAGTTTTGATTCCACTAATTTCCACTTTTAGCACTCCTATCTAAATAGAAAAAAACTAGACTTTCAAGAAGTAGGTAGAAAAGTAGGTTTAGCAACAATTTTGCACAACTAGAATAATTTAGAATCAATAGTTTTCAATACATTTTTAATCAAAGAATCCAGATATAGGGGGCATCATGTGTGGCATGATGGTTCTCACTTCCAATTTCAGATATGGTAGTTGATATGACTTCTATATCAGAATCAATGTTTTAGACACTAGTGATTGGGGGCAATGTGCACAACACATTTATTTTCTTTTCTTTATGAGTTTAGCATTACCCAAGCATTCTTAGTAGTTACATGCCTTATTCATTCTAAAATTGGTTGGAATCATTTTTTAATGGCTTTCATACAAGATTAAATTCCACATTCTTGAGTTTTTGAGTTCTCAAGTGGCTTTCATACAAGCCTAATCTCCATCTTTTGAGTGGCCAAACATGGCCTAATTTCTAGTATACATTTGACTATCCATGTCAACATTGTTAGATCATAGTATATTAATGGGATTTAAGATCCATCTCATATGACATGCATTTCATACCGGTATTAGTTTATAGCTTCACTTCATGGGGAAACAATGGAGCCAAAGGAATAACTAGCCTTTGTATTCTTGAGCCACCTATTTAGATGGATTGGAAACATAATATAAACATCAATCAACACATGCAAGATCACCTAACTTCATTTAGTGGGTTATGATGGAGCCAAAGGGCTATAATTTTCATTCTTTAGCCACTCTTAGAGAATTGAGCACTTCACTCTATTCATGATAGTACTCTTGGTACAACATCATCTAGTATTACTCATCATTACTCAACATCAAAATAGGTTTTATATTGGTTCATGTACCCAATGAGGTGTATTTGTTCTCTCTCTCTCTCTCTCTCTCTCTCTCTCTCTCTCTCTCTCTCTCTCTCTCTCTCCTAGAGCCTTATACACTATTATTCTAGATATAATGTATCTAGTAAGAACTGATATACTCTTTATTTTTATTATAAATTTGTACTTTATAGCCTACTATCTCTATGCACACCTAACATCACATAGCTTCATGAACTTCACCCTTGTAGGTAAGTTTAGGTATGCTTTCTATTTTTCCTTTATCCTACTATTTTTCTTTGTTTCATCACTAGAATAAAGGGGGGGAAAATGTAATCATATAAAATCTAAAAATTGGTAACTTGAGCATGGCTAATAAGACCCAACCCCTAGGTCCCTCTTATTTGATCTCATCACCCTCATAGGCATATTTTCACTGATTCCTAGTCATCCATAGCCTTTCATACTTGATGTCAGCTAAGCTATACCCCTCTTTCCATGATATATCCATCCCCCTAAGTCATGTCTAATTAGGATAATAACACCACACTAAGAATATAGTGCAGGTGCCACTCTTGTCTACTTTTAGTGCTCTTGTCCATGTCTATTTTTGGCCCCAATGGTTAATTTGTTTTGGTTCCCCATCCTTATCCTCATCAGCCTAATGTGATTCCATTTAACCCATGACCAATAGGTAACTATAAAAACCCATTCAAAGATCATTTATAAGGGTTTGGTAATTATCACTAAGTAAGCAATAATACAAGTAAGACTACTCAAGAAATCTTACCTATTCTCTACATATAACCAACCAACACACTTTTAATATTATTCATATCCTTACACCATTCCCTAGACACTTCAATAACATCTATTTTAACATTCTACATCTTCATACATATAATTACAGAAAACACATCAAGTGGCAGAACTACATATGGCTTGATCCTTCTTCAGAGTATTGGTATGTAGGAAGCATTCCCACACAAGGGGTATGGATCCATGTATAATGAATATTACACACACTAACCCCCCCTCTTTCTTGAAATTGGTCAAAACATAATGGAATATAGGGTTTGAAGAGAAAATCTTCTCTACAAGGAGATCCACAAACTTCTAGCTACTAAAACTTTACAAACAAGATCATATAGACCTGGAAAATAAAACCCAAAAATATTAGGTCCTTAAGACAATAGTGATAGAAGTGAACTACATCACTGGTACCACTCCTATCCATTTTAAGTGCTCCTATCCAATCATAAAATGTAGGTTAAATCTCAATTTGTGATAGCGTCCCAGTCCTGCACAGTGAATTCTAGCCTCTGTCTTAGTCAGATCAATCAATTTATAGCTAAGTCTTTTTTATTTCCCTTATTACTATTTTTAAAAAAGGTCAAAATTGTAATCTAATTTACACAAATCAGTAGCTTATTACATATTTACTACTTGGACCCTTTAACTAGATTAGGAATAATATACCAATATTATTAAAATTATTAAATCAATAATTCATCCCTCACAAGACTAAAAATTATATAAAATAATTAGGCACTATTTAGACTGAAGAGATTTGAACAGGTGTACTGAATTTTTTCTATATATCATGATATAATATAAATGCTTAGTTTGATGATGTTATAAAAAATACACAAGCCAAAAGATTGATATGTAAACTACCATTGTTTGAAATAATACAAAATAGAAATAAATCATGAACAATGAGCATAATATTTCTTAAGTTACTCCCATCATGATCTTAATCCTACTCTGATACCATAATATTAGAGTTAGTACAAATCTATGTATAATAAACTAAAGATTTGAACATAGAAAATCTAAAAACTATTTTAAACACACCATGTTATTATTCCACACTTTGATTATAATTCATACAAGATTTTACATATTTATAGGAACAACATTCTTATATTTTCCCATTAATCTCTCTCCCAAAAATCTCTTTGATTATACAATCTCCTATATATGTTATATTGTTATAACTCATAGCAATATATCTAAATAATATTATAGTTTAATATATTATCATAATATTATTTATAACAATATTTTGATAACCAATTACTTAACTAAATACTAACTAATAAAATAAATATACATAGGAATGAATTATTACTCATGTAATTATTCATATTATCACATACAAATTACTCTGAGGACTAACTTTTTCCCTAATAGTGAAAGCCCAAATGTTTAAATCAAGGAAAATTATGAATTCATTCAATCCTCACCCCTTCCTCCTCAATATCACAATGCATTCATCTCATAGAAGTCTATTCAAGGACAAATTTAATATAAAGAGGAGGTGATGGTTTTAAAAGTTGAGTAGCCCCATGAGTAGAATAAAGCATCCATGACAACACCATTTGATTTGTCTCATCTTTTTTAGCATTTTCAAGGGTCCAACATACCATTCTTTGAGAAAGAACCTCTCCTTTGTCAATAAAATTAAGAATATTTACCTAAAGTGATAAATTAAGATAGTGTCTTGAGTGATCAAGAAGAGGAAATCATCATTGGGACACACCTTAGCAATGATAAACATGGTTCAATCTTCTAGATTATAAAATAGGATGAATTGTAAGAGATTTCACTTAATCAAGAAGAATATGTTTCTCAAGAACTTTAAGTAGTTATCAAGGATGAGATACAAGAAATTCCTTCTCTAGGAGGAAACCATGAAGACAACTCACATGGAACCATTATTGAAGTTGATGCTCATAGGTAGTAGTTGTACCATGAGTTCTTGAGTGAGATTGAAGAATTCAATAAGACATATTTTGATGATGGAATATGAAAGCATATTAGATATTCACATGAAGATTCCACCAATTATTTGGAGATTCAAGAAGGTAATGAAAGTATAGAGACACCAAGACAAGATGAGTTAGAGCTTGAGTGGATATATGAAATGCCATTATCTCCTGAAAATGAAGATGATGAAGTTTTAGCAGATCAATAACCTTCATATGACTATATCAAAGAGTTGGAAATGTGTGATCAACATCATGTTTCACAATCAAATGGTAAGGATGTTAGTGAATCCCATGTCTTTATAACTGATCATAAGGAAATGGCCTTTTGGGAAAACTTGGAGATTTTTTGTTCAAGTTTTAATAGTCCATCTCTACCACATAAGGAGTTTGAAGGTATTATAAAGAACACTATGAATATGATCATTTTTAGTATCATGAGAAAAATTAAGACACCCAAAAAATCATATCATTTGAGTTTCCAATAAAATCATTGTATGAGAATTTGACAAACCATCATCAACCCATGAATGAGGTAGAATTAAGATTGTTGATGCAATAAAGAAGAATATGGGAGGAGTATGATTGGGTCTTGAAATTACATATACAATCCATGTAATTGAGAATGGAATTAGAAGGCCCAATTGCTTCCCTAAGAGGCCATGAACATGAAAATGCTCCTATCTATAAGAAGAATATATTAAGAGGTAATAATACTTCAATGTGCCATAGTGGACAATTAAGTTTTCCATTTAACCTTGGAGGAAAATATTGATCTCAGGTTAGATATTTTAGGTTGTTTGTCTTATTTCTATAAGTTTTTTGAAAAATTAGTAGTCTATTTTTTTTGATAGGTTAAAATGGGTTGAAGGGACCTAGACCCAATACAAAAGAGAGTAGAATGAAAAGAGAGAGATATCAAAACAAAAAACCAAATAGGATAAGGGTGAACACCCTAAAAACTAGCCTAACTTCCAAAAAACATTAGAAAAAAACTAGCTAAGAGCATAAAAAGGACCCAACCCTAACAAATAGGAATAACCAGAGTTATTCTAACTCAGAGCAGGAGACCGGTTGCTTAGTCATAGTATTATATTTCTTATGACATTTTCCTTTGGTGTGGCTATCGATGAATTTCTCCTCCTCATTTTATGACTTATTCCTTTTGAGGTTTGCATGAGGGGATTATTTTATGATATCCTTAGCAATATAAACATCCTCCTCCCCAATGTCCTTCTAGAAAGAGTCCTCACAAAAGTTATGGGTCTTGAGGGTCCTACCATCATGCATAATAAACTTTCAAAAACCAAGAAAATTACTTAGCCTCTCAAATTCCTCTAAAATTTATCCAAAGAGGAGATTTTGGATTGTGATTTTAGTATGGAGTTTTAGAAATTAGTCTTCAACACCCTTTTTGGCATCAACCCCTAGGGTGGATTTTCCTTTAGAGGTGAAAGAGGGGCTTCCAAGATCAAATTTATTATTCTGAACCTAGGTGCTAGAAGCCCCCAACTACTTTCCTTGATTCTCCTCTTTAGAAGCTGAGGATTGAGTGCCCTCCACCTCTAACTCCTCCACCTCTGAGCCCTCCACCTCTAACTCCTTATCACTATTAATATCAACAGCCTCAAAAATGTTCTTAGACCATACCAGTTCCCCACTTTTAATCAATAAAAAAACCAGGCCCTAGTGGATAAGATTTTTAGTAGGGTTCTTGAAATTTAAAACAAAAACCTTTAATGATTACAATAGAAATAAGGGGATACTAATGAGATTCACCTTGAAATGATTTAAAATCAAGAAGTGATGCAAGTAGAGGATGGTGTGTTCACCTTCCAAAGTGATGTACCACATTATTTGGATACATACCTTTAGCCATTTCCTTGGCAAATTAGTGCACATGTACCCTTTGTTGGACAAAGGTTTTGGCATGTATTTCTCCTTTTCTTTCCTAAAGAAAATATGCATGAGTTCCTCACAGTGATTATCTTTAAATGCCTTCACTTCATGCAATTACATACATATTGTCTCCCCTATCAAATCCTCTATTATTTGAATCTTTAACCCATGCATTCTCACCTCATCATCATTATAACCATGGAAAAAATCCCTTAAGAGTGATGTGTCATGCCTCAACATCCTTTCCATGAATGGGGCTAGCCACCCTTTAACCATTTTTTGCCAAACATGATCATTTTTATTTATGTCAAAATAATAAATTAGTTTGAAGCAATGTCTATCATTACCCATCTTCACTTTAACTTTTTTATTATTTTTGTAGGTGTTCTAAGAAGCACTGGGTGGTATTAGAAAATAAAAACATGCAAATCAATGATTAGTCATGAGATGGGTAAAAGAGTATGATGACTGGCCCTCATGCCACACAATGGAAGAGATGGATTTTCACATGTGGAAATCCCTTCACATAACCTAAAATCTAAACTCAAAATAATTTAAAATCATGACATTAAATGTTAAGTCCCTTTTCCTTATCGATAATTTAGATGATGTCATTCAAAAATTCACCAACATGCCAAGTGATGTAATCTCTTCTATGGACCCAAATATTTTCAAGGCAATAGGCACCCCTATTTATTTCTCTATAAACATGATCAATAATAACTCCTTTCAATTGGTTGAGAAGTGATTTAGCATCATTAATGATTCTTGAAATGTTTTAGGAAGATGGGGATAGGCTCTTAAGGAAATTAATGATATTTATTGAGTCCCCTTTTATATGAATAAATTGAGAACCTAGTTTAACCACCTATTCAATGGCCTACAAGGCCATCATAGCTTCCATAACATGTACTCAAAACAAGTAGTAGTCTATTACCTTATTGTTATGTTTGTATTTTTTTCTTATTTCATTAGGTTATGTGTGCTCCTTTTATTGTTTTTATTTGTGTATTTTTGTTATTTCATACTTCAAGAGAGGTGTAATAAGTGAAAAATCTATTTGGTAGTCAAGTTAGTCCTCAAAATCATGTTGTCATGTTTTAGAATATCATTGTCATATGAAAATTTAATGAGTTCTCTTGACCAAAATGATGGTTAAATCCTATGAGTCACCAAATTTTTTGGTAATTTGGCTTGTCAAGGCCAAATACTAACCCATATAATTTGAAACTTTTCATGACACCATTATAAGCCTTTACATGGTGGTCTACTATAGGTATGTTGACTAATATAAATTTTTTTTGGCTTTAAATGTTAAATATGGAGTAAAAAGGACACAAAATCATTTATAATTCCTTTAAACACATTCATATTTATGTCATTACCTTAGTCATATAGTTTCATGCTTTTAAAATAACTCTTCATGCAAGCTAAAACATATAAAAGACTCCAAAGAGCTCCCACATGCCAAATTTTCACCCATTTTGATGTCAAAAGGATTTTTTTCTTGTGTTAACATGTCATTTGACTAATTTTCTTCCTTAGGTTTCCATAAATTCATGGTTCCAAGATTGAAATATGAATAATATGTAAGAAAAGGGCCATTTCCATATATTTTCATGCAAGAGTATATAATTATACTTCCTTTTACATATAGAAGGGAAAATGAGAATTATTATGGGGTTATAATAGGTATTTAAAAATAAATTCAAGTAAAAAAGACATCATACATCCCCAAAACTATTTATCTCCATCCATCTAGCTTCTTTGCACATCAAGAGAATCCTTTAAGTTTGCAGATGGTACAACCATGAGAGGTAAAATTGAGGTCTATAATTTTTGGTAGAGAAAGGAATCTGAGATAAATTCCATATATGTTAGTTGGTTCTTAGTTTATATATCTTTCTCTCCTTCATGAACAATCCTTTACAAGCTAAGAAACTCACTATGTCTTCTTCATCTAAGCAATCAATATGTTTTTTGAGATTTCTCCTCATTTAGGCATCATGATAAAAAATCAAGTTTGTGCAGTTTGTTAAGAATATGAATCACCTTTCCATGTTATTATTCAACTTATTTACATATGTGTGATTTCATATGTATATTAATAAGACATACAATTCAAATATACAATTTATAAGCATATAAAGAGAGATTGTATAGTTCATGAGATAGAAAAAACATCAAGATTCAATGATATATTATTTGAAATGGTTTCATTCATGTTATATGTCATCCATTCAAGTGTCACAAAGATTCCTTAGGTTAAATGCCCCACAAACACTATCAATCATCCTCAAACCACCTCTTAGTCATAGTTTAGCATGTGTTAAGGGTTTTTAACATATGTTAAAGTTATTAATAGAAACCTAGGTTTCATTTATACAGTGTATACCTCTAGTATGAACCTCTAAAGTGGTATGTATGATTGGTATATATGAATATGATCCATAAGATTCTCCATGACTGTCAATTTATTGAATTTATGATTCTATCAACTCTTCATGTTCATCCCATAACATAGTCTTTGCACTACTTTTTATCATTGTTTCAAGCCTTTCACTCCATCTTCATTCTTAGTTCTCATCATCCATTACCATATTAAAACCTTTCACTCACTTTCAAATTATGTATCCATTATAAATAAGATTCTAAGACACTAGGAATAATCATGATCATGAAAATGTGTCTATAAACCTTAAAATAGTGCTAAAGAGATACAAATCTCCACCTACAGTTTTCAAGAAAGTACATAATCATTTTAAAGGCTAGATCATGGAATAGTGCCATGAGTGATAGTTAGAGGCATGAGTGAGGGGATATTTATATCTATTTAATACTTAATTCAACATAAATATCTTAAGGAGATAACCATAAAATTGTATTCAATGTCTCATAAGATACCTACTTGCTACAAGTCAATATCTATAGCCAAGAAGGACCTTGATAGTCTTAATATCTAAGTTATTTAATGATAGTTGAGATAGACAAGGCATGATTGGTATGAGGTTGATAACCTTAATGAGGTAACTAAAATAAAATATAATTTCAATATATTGAATAGCCCTAAGAAACTTTTCAAGAGATGCCTACAGTCATGTCTGCAAAGACACACATTCATAATCAGAAGAAGTGGATGAGCAAGGAGTTAAAACCTTCAAGGTAAGTTTAGTTGTAAATGATATTATGAAATTAATGGATATAATTTAATGATTTTATGAAAATAAAACCATTAAAATGTTGGTAAACTCCTCACAATTTTTCATGAACCCAATCTTTAACTCAGTCTGTATAGGCAACACAAAATCATTCATCTATAATCATGCTAAGAAAGGTGATACTGAAGGTACAAAGTTGGATCATATCAAGACTATGAAGAGAAAGTAGGACTAAAAAAAAATTTCAAAGGATGGTTATAGAGTTATATTAAGATGATAATTGGTATATTTACATCAATTTCAAGATCAAAACATTGACACAATCTGTACAAAGGCTAAATTTCCATACACATGTCAAACCTATAAAGAGAAAGTTCTATGATTCACATAGGTATTATAATGAGTTTGAAAAGACATTGTGATTAAGTGATTATCATGAAACTTGGCTAAAAGTAATATAATAAGTATTTATCAAACTTATATTATGTTACCTCATGAAATGTTAACCTAAAATAGTATTGGATACATCTTGAAGTATGCCACTATTATAGTCAAATGATAGACTATGAAGAAGATGTCATTTTTTAAGGTTTCAATAAAATTGATACCTATGTTTAAAGAGTCACTTAGAATGATTATGAGTTATAAAAACACTAATTAAGTTTAAATTTAAATTTAAAACAATTATTTACTTTATGAAATGTTCACCTACAACCCTCCCAACGTAATCATATTTCCAAGATTGCAAAGAAGATTGAAGCACAATAGTCTCTAAATGAGTTTCATGATGAAAAGGAAGATTAATGAGTATGATTAAGTGTGAAATATGTCAATGTGTGAATAATTTTTATCAATCAATATTCACTTCAAGGTTAACCTTGAAATGTCCATAAACACTCATGCTAAGGGTTAATTCTATTGACTTATCCATATACCCTTGAAAGGTACAATACAAGATACATTCAGTTAAGAAGGAAACTTGTCAAATCACATATGATTTAAAATGGCCAATTAAAATAATAAAACCTTAATAAAGATCATGATATTCACTAAAATTACTGCCAAATCATGAATCTATAGTACATAGGCTTGTGTATGGAATTAATACTACAAGAGGCCTAAGACCAATGTGTGAAGAGTAAATACATTAAAAGAAGGGATGAAAGGAGGTTTCCAAGTGAATTGTGATATTTTAAGGTGAAAAATTATGGTTTAACTAGTTTCAATCACTTCCAATTCTCAAATCATCATCTATTACAAGTTTAGTAAGGTAGTCATGATGGAACCTTTGAAGAGACATGGTGTGAGGATAAGATGCATTAGTTGAAACAGTGACTAGTGGAGGCTATGTATCACTAAAATAAGGTTTGTTTTTTTTGCCTAATAAAATATTGTCAAGAATTATTAAACAAAAATACAAAGGTAACACATGAAAACATAGTCCTTTAACACTAAAACATAGTCATGTCTAAACACAATCAATTTCATTAGTAGTTTTAAGACAATTTAGTGTTTTATATCTTCTTCAAGGGAAGTTAGGATCTCCAATTTATTAAAAATAGTATATATGAATATATAAAAATTATTATTAATTCCTGAAGGCAATATCCACATTATAAATGTTCACTATTTTTTTAGACACAACCTACAGTCTACTAATAGTAATAAGAAGAGGCAAATGAGCTATTAAGAGGAGTTTTGAAGAGCAACAGAGAACTTGGGCTTCATGAAGAGTTTTTAGACATGGTATTATGATTTTAGTGAATTAATATGATATATAAAGTATATGACATTCAATTTTACAATACATAATTCCCTTGACATTCAAGTTTTCAAGACATAATGCCCTTGAGGTCTAGTTTATGCAAGCAAGCCTATATACTGTACTAGTAATGGATTCATCCATGTGATAAGGGTAGTGTTTCAAGGAATTATATATATATATATATATATATATATATATATATATATATATATAAAGGTTAAGTGAGGAAAATTAAAAACATTTTATGAGGATAATATCTCATGCTATCAAAAGAAAGTCACCAAATTCAATACCAAGGGTTATGTATATTGTGATTGCAAGAAACCCTAGGTTAGTGGAATCAATACATACAGAGTATAAGGTAAATTTAAATATATACCAAATATTTATATTAATATGAGAACATGTTTTAGGTGTTTCAAAATCCATAAAATCTATTTTTGAAGGAGGAGGAAGCTTTCACACCTTTGTTGTTTCCATACACACACATGCAGTCTTAAGAGACCATGAAGACAAAGTGGAGTTTGGGTAAAAAAATGGAGTCATAGAGGATAAAAAAATGATAAATAATGTATCATTTTGGTTTTTATCCCATATCATCCTATAGGTCACTTAGACCTCCAACACTCAGATTTGGCAAATTATGCCTAAAAACCAGTTTTGGGCTTAAAAGGCCTATATCACCTTGAGGTACATGTAGACTCTATCAAGAAAAGGTGAAATAATGATAATGTTTAATGGGATGTTTAAAATAATATATGAGATATTAAAAGAAGATAAAAATAATAAAAAGGTCAATTTGGTCCTTGGGAACTAATTCAAACTACTACAATCAAGATAACCATTCAAACCACCTATTTAAGAGCTCATATCTTTCACCACAAGAGGATTTTGAAAAAATGATTTTATAATGATTTGATAAAGCCTATGAAATTTAAATAAATGAAGGATTGGGGTTGGATGAGAGGATTAGGTTTATGAACATTCACTAAGACTATAAGTAGGTCTAGAATGTAGGTAGAACCCTACAAGAAAACTTATTTATGTATGTATCTTTGCACACATTTTACATGGGAACCCAAGATTATTAAGTTATTTAAAGGTGTATATGGACTAAATATCCATCACAATAAGTTCTAGTTTGGAGGTCTATGCTTTATGAACCATATTTAAGAAGGTTCCCCTCTAAAACCCTCCCAAACCCTCTTATAGACCAATTTTGAGAAAAGTGAAGTTTCTTGTATCAAACCACCCATGAATCACCTGATAACCACTAAAATGATTAATTACTCTCCTATAAGGTCTTGAAAATGGTACCATGATGTATAAAACTATACAGACATGGCAAAAAATAATGTTTTTAAAGGAAAAATTTTAGAAATAGAGGTATAATGTAGTTTAGGATGATTCTAATCATTAGAGATGCCTTTTTGGCACTTTTTATTCATCCTAAAAACATCAAATGATAGAAAAAATTCTTGTAAATGCCTTTATGAGTCTCTTCAAATCAGCTAGTCTACAAAAACAGAAGATATATTGACCTCTTTATAGGTGTTTATTATCAAAGAGGAAATATTTCATAATGTGAGGCATTGATTAAAGAATAAAAATACATTTTTCATAGGTTTATAAACTTTCATGTAGGGTTTTATAGTCATCAAATGTAGGTAATTAGGCTACTAAGTTTAATTGGCCTAGTAGACCTATTTGGTCAATCAAGTAAATGAATAATATGATAGAAATGAAGATGGATAAGATAAGGTAGAGTTATCATGCCATAAAACTAATCCAATTCATTCACAACTAATCCTTGAATGTCAAATCATGCTTAACTAATCCTTATCATGAGTTATTTTATCCTTTACTAATAATCAATGCATGTTATAAGTATTAATGTAAGAAGAAATTTTCTCTTGAATTAATTAATATATAAAAATAAGGTGTATTTATATGCCTATGATTTCCCACCAACTTATTTCCAATTCCAAACAACTCATGCAAGGCACCAAACAAGAAGAGATCCTTGGATGACTATTAACAATGAGTGATAACTAGAGAAATACTTGAGTTGATGCTCATAGATGACTCTTGTATTCTCATATACACCATACTCTTGGATTATTCTCTTCTCATGTTCTATATATTAAGGATTTTAGGCCTATTTATAGGATCCATTTCTTGGGTATGATGAAACTCTACCAAGATTGAGCTTTGTAACCTCTTGAGATAATAAAAATGATTGTTTTAGATTCTGTGATATAGGTTTAGTGTGTTTATATTATTTTTATTTATACATGTGGTAGTATTTTATCCCTTATCAAGTCCTAATCTCACCTAGTTATTAGTATGTCATCTTATGTAGGTCATATATAGTGTTCGATGTCGATTCACTTAGCTAACATTAGAAATATTAATTGGTTAGTACTTTTAATCAGGCCTTCTATCATTGCCCTCATGCTTTGATCACTTGATGGAACCTTTATGTGAAACATTGTTTCATAATAATCCCTTAGAGTTTTAATATTTAGTGATTTTAAATGCTTATTAGTGTTAGTTGGAGTTTAAATTGAGTGGATGAACCAATAATATAGGTGTATCACCATCACTAGAATAAGATTTTATCTTTCAGTTATTCTTAAAAAAAATTCACCCCAAAATAAAATTAGACTTTAGGAAAAGGATTTAATTTGATATATTAGAGGATCTAGCCTCATAATATAGAGGTTTGGTCTAAGTACAAGTATCCCATGGGCTATAGAACAATCTAATTTTTATCTAGGTTTGAATGAGATCCGAGCAATTTACTAAAGTAGGGTGAAACTTGGGTTGCTAAAAATAAGTTCAAAAAGTTTGGAAGTTCTAAACTAAATTTAAAAAAGAACTAGAAATAGAGGAGTGGAGACTCCAAGAGTCATTTAGAGAACTAGAATGCCAAGTTCAATACTAGTTCAGGGAATAAGAAACTTGGTAATGGTTTCAAGGGGTTTTAAAGTGAAACCAATAGTCTGATAGGAAAGGAACACCTAGAGTTTTTTTCATTTGTGGAGGTGACCATTATGATTGAGAGTGTACTCAAGACAAGTCTAAGAATAAGGGTTCTTCTCATCAAGATACATTTTAGTAGTAGATTATACAGTTGTTGACAATCGTTAGGTTGAGTATAAAGCTTCACCCATAAAACTATTTGGTATTTTGTTTGATCATCTAATTTATATTTTGATTAACATAAAGCTCTACAAAATGTTTCATTGCTCTTAGAATGATTAGTAAATTGTATATAAAAGTTGGAGTTATAGAAAATGCATGATTAGTACAATATAGGAATGGGACAAAGGTCAAAGTTGATAAGTTTTTAATCAAATCTAACATTATATTAATTAAATTCACTACATTAGTGGATATTTATGTTGAAACATTAAGCTCATATGATGTGATCCTAAGATTCAATTGTCTTGTGAAGCATAAATCTAAGGTTGACTACTATTTGAAGAAGGTTGAGTGTCAAAATGATTTTTGAAATTAGACACAACTTTAGGGTAAGAAAATGGAGTTGAAGCTTAGGAATATTTATATAATTTAACTCAAGAAAGCTCATAATAAAGGATGCTAGGAATTTATAGTTAATATAAATGAGATAGAGGAATATAAGAAACCATCTATCAATAATTATAGTTTTCTAAAGAACTTTCAAGATGTGATTCTAGAGGAATTACCTAGATTACCACCTAAACATGAGTTTGATTTCTCAATTGATATCATACCTGGATCAAAACCATAGTCTAAGGCAATATATAGATGATAACTAATAAATTGGTTGAGTTAAAGGATCAAATTCAAGATTTATTGGAGAAAGGACTAAATTCACCAAGTTTTTTACCATGGGGTGCACTAGTTATCTTCATCAAGAAGAAAGATGGTATTCTTCAATTATGTATTGATTATAGGATGTTGAATAAGGAAATGATCAAGAAAAAATATCCACTACCTCATATTGATGAGCTCTTTAATTAGATGTTAGGGGAAATAATATTTTCTAATATTGATCCTAGATAAGGGTACCATTATCTAAGAATATGTGATGAGGATATTCTAAAAACAACGTTCAAAATTTGGTAAGGGAACTACGAGTTCATAGTGTTACCTTTTGCATTGAAAAATTCTCATACAACATTTATGAATCTCATGAACTATGTTTAGAGATTACTTGGATCATTTTGTGTTGGTATTTATATATTATATCTTCATATATTATAAGGATGAGGAAGATCATCTTAAACATCTAGAACTAGTTTTGTAGGTTTTCAAAATCACAGGTTGTATGACAAGTTGTCCAAGTGTGCATTTTTCAAAAGAAAGTGCAATATCTAGGACACATTCTCTCTATAGATGGTATTTTAATAGATCTATTGAAGATAAGATACATAATATAATGGATAATATCTAAGAATGTGTATGAGGTAAGGAGTTTCATGGCATTATTAGGCTATTATAATAAATTCATTCTAAATTTATCTAAGATAGATAATCTAATTACCTCTCTTCAATGAAAGAATCAGAGTTTTGTCTAGTTAGAAAAGTGTGAGATAGCCTTTCAAGAGATAACAAGGAGGCTTACTTCAAGACTAGTGTTAAGAGTTCCTGATCCTAATGGTCAATTCTTAGTGATCATGGATGCATATGAGTATGGAATTGGAGGATTTCTTATGTAGGATGGTTTATTTATAGCTTATGAGTCCAAAAAATGAATCCATATGAGGTGACTTATGCCCCAATGATCTATAACTTGTAGTAATTATGCATGTATTACAATTTTGGAGGAATTATCTATTAGGTAAACCATGTGAGCTCAAGACTAACAACTTGGGACTCAATTATATATTCTCATAGACAAACTTAAGTTCTCATTAGAGATGATTGTTATAATTCTTATCTGATTACAATTTTGATATTAATTATATCAAGGGAAAGGATAATAGATTTATTGATGATCTAAGATATATAAGGTATATGTTAGTAGTGGATACTATTAGAAGTACTTAATGAGATTAGGTAATCAAATTCTCACTAGGATATGAACTCCATGATTAAGTCAAGAAAGCATTGTCTTAAAATGCTAAGAATCTAAAGTATAAAGGATTCAAGATAGAGAGTGATGGTCTTTTAAGGTACAATGATATTATGTATGTGCTTGATAGAGAGAATGTGAAGAGTATGATGCTAAATTAATGACATAATACCCTATATTTATGTCATCTAGGTATAACCAAGATCATGGTTGAGCTAAGACAACTCTATTTTTAGAAAGGAATCAAGATGTATTGAATTTTATGTGTTATTGTTTGGAATGTTAGTGTGTGAAATATGAACATGTGAATCTAGTGGTATTATTATATTAAAATTATATACCTAAATGGAAGTAGTAAGTGATTATCATGGACTTTGTCCAAGGATTACCATTATCATGTAACCAACATGATATGATGTTGGTTATAGTTCACAAACTAACCAAGGTATCCCATTTCATACTAGGTAACTTGATAGATGATGCACCTAATATTGAAAAGACATTCATGAAATATTTGTATCAATTTCATGTATTTACATATAATATCATTTAAAATCAATATTTGAGGATGACTTATAGATTTTGGCTAACTCTGAACTTAGCTCTGGGTATGCAATTAAATTTTAACACTACTTATCACCTAGAAACTAATAGATAGATAGAGTGAGTTAACCAAGGTTTAGAATATATAATTAATATGTAGTTCATGGATCATAAATACAAGTGGGAAAAGTACCTTTTATTGGTTGTGTTTGCTTACAATAACTCATACCAATCAATGTTGAATATGGCTTTGTTTGAGGAATTATACAAAAGGAGATGTAAAACACAAATAAATTGGGATAGGTTAGAGTAAAGGGTAGTATTTGGACCTAAGATTATTTTTGAAATGGAATAAAAAATAAATATAATCAGGTATAGGTTGGCTGAGGCCAATGATAGACAAAAAATTTATATTCATCTAAAGAGAATGATTAAGTTTAGAAAGTCAAAAAAAAATTAATTGAGATATGTAAGACCCTTCAAGGTTTTAGAAGTGGTAAATAATGTAGTGTATAGGCTTGAATTTCCACCATATATAACTCTTTTTCATAATGTATTCATGTGTCTTATCTTAAAAAGTATGTTGTTGATCATTCACATGTGTTGGATTGGAATGCTTTACAAGTTATAGATCCTAGATTAGTCATGGTGTTAGAATAAAAATGACTACGAGGGGGTGGGTGGGTGAGTAATTATTAAAAAATTTCTTTCAATTCTACTTAATAATTCATCAATATTCATTCAAGCATGTGGATCAAATAATGCATAAGCAATCAACTATACAAGCATGAAACATTATAACACAAGATAACATAACTTATGTGTGGTAAAACCTCAATGGGATGAAAACCCACTGATATATTAAAAATATATGAAATTAATATAATAAAAACATAAAATTTAGTGAATCACAAACTTCACATGGAAAACCAACCCCAAGTAGCTAAACACCAACTCAGCCAAGCTTTAGCAAGCAACCACTTTCAAGGAGGAACCAACCCCCTAGATGAATGATCTCCAACTCAACCACCTAAAATAATTATCACCTTAATAATACCTTATTTATTATACAACATATGATGATATCCTTCCTTAGATCTTCACACACTACTTATCCCTCTCAAACTCGCCTTTAGCCTTCTTTGCTGAACTAGCCCTCTTATTGAATTGATTAGGTCATATGACCTTGATCCTCATATACATAACCTATATAAAAGATTAATAACTGATATTATATTCTATTATGATGTTATATAATATATTGTTCCTTTTCACCAATGTGTTATCTTATTTACTTACTTAATTCACCACACAATAGGCCTAAAAATGCATAGGATTTATACAAGTCTCTAGTTCATATCCTTCGTAGTCAGCTAAACACCCTTACACTCTTAGTTATTACATGAAATTTATTTTGATAAATCTCATATACATGTATAAATTTTTCTTTGAGTCTCTTTAAGTCTTACCTACCTTAATTAGGCCTTATCTCTCCTTTAGGTCTCATGGAGACCTAATCCCATTAGGCCTACTTAGAACACATTACCCTTTGATCTTCTTGGAGAAAATTAAAAAAAATTAAAATAGAAGTAAAATATAATATTACACATACATATAACACTAATAATACCATATTATCTTCATAACTCCTTTTATCTCAAACCACTACTTGGAGCACACCATTAGTACTATTCATATTAGGTATGTGCATACCCAAAAAGTCTGTCTTGAATAACTAAAGTATAAACAAATTTTTTAAAATAAAACATATAAATAAATCATAATTAAATAAAATAAATTAATTTAACATCATCACCATATGTTTTATACTTCAAAATACAAGGTAAAAGGACTCAAACCCTTCTCTACAAGTAGTCCACTCATAACTACCAACTAGTCTGAAAACACAGTCATGAAAATATGAGATTATGAAATTTGATAGAAAATAATAAAGGAATTAAAATTCATGAAAAATATATTAAAACATATTTATAATAACATAATTTTTTTTATCATAATCTCTAATGGTACATATTGGTCTTGCAGACCAATTTGTTGACCTTCTCTCTCATAGACTTCACTCTGCTTGATAAGCCATTTTGTCTTCAACATTTCATCTTATTATAATAACTTAAAAATGTTATAAAAATTATTTTTATGTCATTAAAGTCCCATAAAAAAATATAATGTGCATTGGATACATTAACTTAGGTAAAAAATCCTCTAACTCATCACTATAACTTGGTTACCTAGATTTGCTAGTTTACCTTGAAACATAATCATGGTGATTTTGACCTTCCAAACTTGTGTATACACTTTAAAAAAAATTGAATGAATTTTTATGTTATTGTGAGATAATTGAAAAAATCTCAGATAGAAGGATAACATTTTCAAATTACAATATTGGTCTTGCATACCAATCTCATGAACTTGTATTTTCATTATCTCATCTACATTAGACAAGTCAACTTATGAGAAAAATTTGCATCATATCTAATGACCTCCAAATCATATATATAACATGTAAATGTATTAAATGTATTTTAAAACTTATCCATTCACTTTAATTCATCCCTCATCTATGATAACACATACCTAATGACCTTATCAATTCTATCTAGTTTTCTCACTATCTGCACCATTAGGTCTATTAACAATAGGTCAAATTATAAGATTTGTATATAACCCCTAAGGGATATAATATACTCAAAAAAAATCATGGATATAAAATAAAATTCTCAAGATTAAACCTTCATCCATTTATTAACTTTGACTTGGTTAAATTTAACTTCTACATCAAATCTCAAAGAAATAAGGCCTTTCTTATAGGCTCCAATCGCTCACTAGACAAACCAATCACACTTGAAGGTGCCTGAGAGATTTTGATACATTCTCAAATCACTTAAATATCCATATCAAACCATTATGATCACTTTAGAATAATATATTTCATATCAGCTCATTATTAGGATTTTGGAGAGGGTTAACATTATTTCTAGTGTTAATAATTGTTCATAAGGGATTATCCCTCATTTACAAAAATAATCCATGGAGATATTATATAGGACTCTTCCCCATATATCTCCACTATTTCAAGTTCACATGCATAGGTTACGTGTGCCAATGAATACTTGAAAGTTCTTTTTGGGTTGAGAACCCTTTAGTTTGTGTACTTGAGAGACCTTAAAGCACTTTTTCTTGCCTTAACGTTCAAAATTTGACTTAAAAATAGGTTAAAATATTTTAAACGACATGACATACATCTAAAAATGATCATTTTTCCATTCTTGTCTTTAAATCTGAAACTTATACCTTATTTGGCCACCATCTCTCCCTTTGTTTTTTTAAACCTTCACCTAAAAACCACATTAGGTCTTGAGCTTAACCTTAAAAATATTTTAATTTTATATCCACATAATATACATTATAAAGAAATCTCTCTCATGATCAAACACTATTTTACATCCTTAATATACTGTGACAACTCCTCATGACACCTCATTAGGTCAGGCAAGATCTAGAGGTGGTCTAATTACATACTAGGTCTATATGTCCTACCCCTATAGGCTCACTCTAAGACTCTAATGAGTTATAAAATGCCTCATATTCATGATAAAACAACCTTATATAACATATTATGCCTATGTGCCTTCATCTCACAAGGTCCCAAGTTCATACCTTCCCACAAGGTGTCTTTATGTAATGGCCAATGTTATGACTAAACTTCTCAAGATATTAAAGCTTGACAACCGACCTTGGAAACACTAATGTATGATTATAAACCTTGATCACATGAATTTCATGTTAATTAGATAATATCATACCTATTTACATACCTATCTATGCTCATTATGCACATGTTCATGATATGGTTGTACTTGTTATGACTAGACTTCTCAAGGAAACTTGTACTCAAGGACTAGGAGTCAAAACATGCTTACCTCGACCTAAATATTCACATAAGTCTTATAGGAATCATTAGGTTTACTTTTAATTCTTTCTTGTCACATGGTTCATATCTCATAGACCATTCACCATGCATCTTTACCAGATGTACCTTGACATAAATGACATCAACCTTGACCTTGACATCAATGATATCAACCTTGACCTTGACATAAATGAAAAAACTTCCAAAAAAACTCCCCATTTGTCATTGATGGAAAATTATTCTTCAAATTGATCACTCTCATCTCCCCTAGTTTGGTCAATCTCCCTTATTGGACTTTCTCCCCTTTAACATTAATGACAAAGGGTTTTCAACAAAATACCATATGAAATCACACCATATTACAACATGGATTAAGAATAAACACATGAACATTCTCCACTTACTTCATGCATACCTCCTTTATATGAACTTAGAACCCAAGTCCACTTCTCAACATAGATCAAGATCAATTAATAACTTGAATATCTCTCCCTCAAACAAAGTAACCACCATGCTTTTGCTAACTAAAGCTTATCTTCATGAAGCCTAATGAAGTCACCCATTTCCATAGGGATCTAAAATAACACCAATTCATGAGATTTTCATATCTTCATGATTTCACAAGATTGAATGTCTTTGAATATCATTTTAGGCTTGATTGACACTATAGGCTTGATCTCTTCATCATTCATTTGATCATCAATATGAGATGACAATAGGCATTCCTGACTTGATTTTAAATTTGAAGCATTCTCTATCATAAAATATAATCCACTTGATTTTGTATACTGATCATGACTCATATTCACTATCTTTAATTTCCACACATTCATTTTCCTTCTTACTTGCATCCTAAGGGCTTCAAACCACCTATTTTGACTTGATGACCTTTTAACTCTATTAGGATATAATATTACAATGTATCCTATATTATGACATATATATAAAACCACCTTATACATTCCATTTCACTAATGTGAATTATGACTCCATCCATAGTTCCATGAGTGCTCATTCTTGGAGGGTTTTCTACACTCTCTTGCTTTGTAACCAAATTGACTGTACACAAAATAGTAACCACTAAATCAATTGATATACCTTATAACATTAGGCTATTTTTTAGGTATTTTCTTTTTGACCTTCTTATCTTCAAGAGTATTATCCTTGAATTGAAGTGTCTCCTTTTATACTTCTTTGAAACTAAGACCTGTCTTGTCACTTGCATACTTTTGACTACTCAAGATATCATCTAAAGCCTTAGTTATCTTTTCAAAATTCACAAAGATCTTCACCTTAATAGATGCTTGATTTAACTCATATTTTAAGAATTCCACTTTAGCTTCATACCTGATGCATTCTTCCTCTTTAGACTTTAGGCTTGCATTGACTACCTTCATATGTGCCTCAACTTGATTGATGATCTCATCATACTCCTTAGAAGTTTTACTCATCTTTTCCTCAAACAAGATAATTTGATACTCATATTACTTAACTAATGATCTTAGTTTGTGATTCTTTCTCATTTGGAAATTCAATTCTTCTAAGTAACTTACCAATTCTTCTTCAAGTTTCAATTTAGATTCTTCTTCATTTGATTCTATATCAACCACAAGGCATTTAACACTTTAGAAACCCTCATTATTTGATTCTATGTCCACAAATGAGGTTTCATTATTGTCATTTTATAGTTAATTACTACCATCATCACTATCATATGCACTTGAGTCACTTACATCAGAAGAGTTATCTTCTTTAATATAAAATCTCTTCTTGTTCTTGAAATTTCCTTTCCTACCTTCATACTTATTGAACTCTTTATTTTTCTCAGGCTTATAGGCCTTCTTGTCATCTCCATGATGTTCATCATGATATTAATTATGATAATATTTATCCTTTTTAGGATACTTAGATGCAAAGTGACCAATCTTACCATTGTTGGAACATTTTAAGGGAAACTTATCCTTATACTTACCAGATCTAAACCTAAACTTCCTTGCAAACATGGCTATTGATTGATCATCATAAACATATAAGCATTCCTCATACATGAACTTATTATAATTTAAATTCTTCTCAAATTTTAAATCTACTTCCTTTCTGGGAGGTCTTCCTTCATTAGTTCTCATCTCATAGGTAGTCAATATTCCATGAAGCCCATCTATCTCTAGCTTGTCTAAACCATGCATCTCTTCTACTAAAAACACCTTAGAGTAAAACTTAGGAGTTAGTGATCTCATTTTTTTTTTAAAAATATTACATTATTTAACTTCTTTTCCCAATACCATAATGAAATTGACAACTTCATCAACCCTATATAGGTGAGATGCAATGGTTTCATCTTCATTCATCTTTAGGATTTTAAACTATCTTTGGTGGGTTTGAAACTTGGCCTTATTCACCTTGGTGTCTCCTTCATAAATAATATTAAATTTTCCCCATATCTCATTACTTGATTCATAGTTTATTAACTTCAAAATATCTTCCTTTAATAGGACACAAAGAATAACATTCATTTCCTTGGACTTATTTTCACTAGCTTTCTTACCTTCTCCATTAGTTGGTGGAATAGGAGGAGCATGATATCCATCCATAAATTACTACCAAATATCATGTCATTGAGACATAAAATATATTTTCATCTTGAAATTTCAAAATTCACACTTAGATACATTTAATAATAGAGCCTTACTGTTAAACAAACCACTTTGAGCTTGATAACTAGCCATCCTTGCTTCTAGGATCTCTTTTAGGCTTTTAGACCTACTTCAAAGGACTAAGATTTGATACAAAATGTTAGAATGAAAATGAATAATATGGGGAGGGGGTTTAATAAATCTTTAAAAACCTTTATTTAAATTCCACTTAAGCATTGATAATTATTAATTCAAGCATGTGGATCAAACAATGCATAAGCAATCAACTATACAAGTATGAAAGATAAGAACACAAGATAACACAACTTATGTGTTGGAAACCATAAAGGGGATGAAAAAAAATTATATATAAAAATTTAATATAGTAATATAATAAAAAAAAAAGATTTAGTGAATCACCAACTTCACATGGAGCACTAACCCCAACTAGCTAAGCACCAACTCAACTAGGCTTTAATAAACACCAACTTGCAAGGAGGAACCAACCCCATAGATGAATCAAAATTAAATAAACCATTTTAAAATATTTATCACATTTATAATACCTTTTTTTATCATAAAATATATTATGATCTTCTTCCTCAACTCTTCACACACTTGTTATCCTTCTCAAACTGGCCTCTAGCCTTTTTCACTCAACTAGCCCTCTTCTTGACTTGATTATGTCATATGACCTTGATCCTTATATGAAAAACCTATATAAAATACTCATCAATAATAATATATTATCTTATGATGGTATATAATATATTATTATTCTCTCCAATGTGTTATTTTATTCACTTACTTGAACACATAATAGGCCTAAAAATGCCTAGTATTTATACAAGTCTCTTGTTCATATCATTATTAGTCAGACAAACACCATTAAAATCTTAGGTCAGAAATGATATGGATATTAATACATCTAATATACATGTATAATATGTTACTTGAGTCTCTTTTGGTCTTACCTACCTCAAGTAGGTCTTATCTCTACTTTAAATCTCATGGAGACCTAATCCCATTAGGCCTACTTAGCACACATTACCATTTGATTTTATTAGAGAAAATTTAAAAACTTCACATGGAAGGAAAATATAATATGAAACATACATATACCCATACTAATATTTTCTTATCTTCATAACTTTTTTTATCTCAAACCACTACATAGAGCACACCACTAGTACTATTCATATTACGTCTGTGCATACCTAAAAAGTATCCCTTGAATAACTGAAGTATTAACACAACTTTGATATTAAACCATGTAAATAAATAATACATAAAAAATATAAATTGATTTAATATCATCATCATATATTTTATACTACACAATATATGTTAAAAAGACTCAAACCCTTCTCTACAAGTAGCCCACTCAAAACTGCCAACTAGTTTCAAAACACAGTCATGGAAACATAAACTTATGACATCTGATATAACATAATAAAGGAATTAAAATTAATGAAAAATATATTAAAAAATAATCACAATAACCTAAAATAAAAGTATCACAATCTCTAATGGTACATATTGGTCTTGCAGACCAATTTGTTGACTTTCTCTCTCATAGACTTCACTCTACTTGACATGCTATTTTGGATTCAACATTTCATATTATTATACTAAATTTCAAGTTTAAAATAATTATGGATATTTAAATAAATTAAAAAATAAAAATATGTTTATTATATACATTAACTTAAGTAAAAGAGGCTCCAACTCATCACTACAACTTACTTACCCAAATATGTTAGTTTACCTTCAAACACAATCAAGGTGATTTTGACCTTCCACACTTGTGTAGACACTTTAATTAAAATTAGATTAATTTTTATGATCTTATGAGATAATTATATATATATATATATATATATATATATATATATATAACATGTTCAAATTAAAATATTGGTCTTGTAGACCAATCTCATGAACTTGCATCATTGATATCTCATTTGCACTAGATAGGTAAATTTATGAGCAAAATTTTCATCATATCCACTAATATACAAAGAATATATATAACATTAAAATTAATTAAAATTATTTAAAAACTTATCCATATACTTGGATTCATCCCTAATCCATGATAACACATCCCTAATCACCTTCTCACTTCTATCTAGTTTTCTCACTATCTATACAATTAGGTTTGTTAGCAACATGTCAAATTGTAAGACTAGTTTAGAATCAATAATAGATATAATATTCTAAAAAAACAAAATTTAAAAAAATTAAAAGTCTCAATATTTAACCTTAATCTATTTAGTAACTTTGACTCGGTCAACTCTAACTGCTACATCAAATCTTTGAGAAACAAGGTTTTTGCTATAGGGTCCACTCACTCACCATAAAAACACATCACTCATATAAATACCTAATAGATTTGGATAAATTATAAAATCACTTAAATATACATACCAAACCATTTGTATCACTTTATAACAAGATCTTTCACATTGGGTCATTGTTAAGGTTTTAGAGAAGGTTAACACTATTTCTGGTGTTAACGATAGTTCATATGGAATTTTCCCTCATTTCCAAAAATAATGATTGGATATATTATATATGACACTAAAAAATATATAAAAAATATCTTAGGTTCCAATTTATAGGTTACAAATGCCAATGAATACATGAAATTTCTTCTCAGGTTGAGAAGCCTCCATTCTGTGCACTTGAGAGACCTTAAAGCACTTTTTCTTGCCTTAAACTTAAAAATTTGACATAAAACCTGGTAAAAATATTTGAAACAACATTAAATACCTCTTAAAATTCTCATTTTCCCATTATTATCTTCAAATATTGAACTCATACCTCATTTGGCCACCATCTCTCTCTTTGCTTGTTTGGACCTTAACCTGCAAACCACATTAGGTCTTGAAAATGACCTTTAAGACTCTTTTTAATGTTATATCCACCTCATATACATGTTAAATTAGTATATATAATTATCAAACACTATTTTACATCCTTAATAGACTATTAAAATTCCTCATGATGCCTCATTAGATTAGGCCAGATCTAGAGGTGGTCTAATTGCATACCAGGTCTGTAGGTCCTACCTCTATAGGTTCACTCTAATACACTAATGAGTGATTAAATAAATCATATGAATTAAAAAAAAAACCTTATATATCCTCTTATGCCTCTATACATCCATATCACTAGGCCACCAAGCTCATACCTTCTCACAAGGTCTCTTCATATAATGGTAAATGTCGTGACTAGGATTCTCAAGTTCTTGAAGCTTGACAAATAACATTGGAAACACTCCTTGATGATTCTACACATTGATCACATGTATTTAATATTCCTTATAAAATATAATACCTTTATACATACCTATTTATTCTCATCATGCACATGCTTATGATATGACTATGCTTGTTATGACTAGACTCCTCAAGGCACCTTATAATCAAGGACTAGATTCAAAACATGATTACCTTGACCTTAATATTGACATCAATCTCAGATAAATCATTGGGTTTCCTTTAAATTATATCTTTTCACAAGGTTTATATATCACATATAATTCACCATGCATCTTTACCATATGCACCTTGACATTGACATCAACCTTGACCTTAACATCAATGATATCAACCTTAACCTTGACATCAATGACAACACTTCTCAACACATTATATAACCAATAAAGATAATTGACACTCATAAAATTAGTTTCTATAATAGATAAGTGTCACAATGCAAGGTCTAGTAGGATCAAGGTCAAGTGGGACCAATATTCTAAAGATAGTGCCACTTGAAAAGACTATGATTAGTTGTATACACTATTTTCACATTTATTTATTTGATTTTTTGTTGCATATTATGTTATTTTTCAGTGAATAATGTTTTTAAATTCAAAACATATGTTTGAATATGTGTCATTATGATGATGACCAGATTTAGGGGTAAAGATGTTACATCCCAATTCTCTATAAGCTTCATAACCTTTTGATCCATAGATTTTCTTAGTTTTTAATTGCTCAAATATTACTTGATTAAGATTTATTTCATATGATGATTATGGGACACTTATATGTTGCTTAATATAAATGATTTATTAGCTATGGGGTTATTTGTAATTTTGTATTATGTTCTTGATGATCATGTTTATTAGTTTATACAATAGTATTTTATGGATATATATATGTTTCAGGATAACTACCTTCATTATTATGAGGTAGATGTAGAACATATTTATCCATCAGAGTGTGATAGAGGGAGGGCATCATCAGAGAGGTTGGTGTAGATGAAAGAATTGGGGATGAAAAAGAGAAAAATTGAAAACCTATGTGTATGTCATAATATATTAACATGATTTATATTCATTGCTTGAGTTAGATAGTTGTAGTATGTCTTTATTTCTAATATATATGTTTGATGTGATCTTAATTATTGTTTGTTGAACTTGTTGATTTAGCTGTATGATAATGTATACACATAATATTTTTGAACTTTTATCAATTACCAACAGTTTGTATCTTGTAGAAACCCATAGAGTTTAATATCTCTAAGTTCATGCCTTAAGGGATGCACTGAGAAAGGGGAGGGTAGACGATTGGTGCATCACAGGATTTTTTTTCCATTTTTTCCACATGTTATCTACACACTTATTTCCTAAAACCATTAACCCTAATATTATTATTCTCTATTTTACCCATTCTAGGCATTTTATCCTCTTTTTTGTCACCTAAATCCCATTTTATCAATCATCTTTATTAGGTTGACTAGGTTGACCTTGTACAGTTTTGAGGTATTTTTCACTTAGGTGCTAGTTGATCTTTGACTGACCTATCTCATGACTTAGTGAATTATTATTTGAAACTATGCTAGGTTGATGGGTTGACGCTATTGGACAATATTTTTGGAGGGGTTGAGGGTTAAATCTGCCTATTAATATAATTTCATTTCCCTCATTTGATAAGAAGAAGTGAAATAAGAAGAGTGAACAAACATCTACTTATTGACCATTCTACTTGAGAAGTAAATCTTAGGGTTCCATACTTTATTTGTAGATATAGATTTTATCTTATGGAGAAGTATTTTTGATGCATGTGTATCCTAGAGTTGATTTATCCTTGTCATCCTTAAATACCACAACAACCTCTTTTAAAGCACCTTGGCCAAGGGAGAGATTGAGGCTCAGTAGGTTCATCTTTAAAGGTAAGTATTGCTAACTTTATTTGTCCTTTATCAAAGTAGATATATATGCATTTTTGCTTCTCTTTCATGTATTAGGATTCCATATACATTGACATGATTATATATATTATATGCATGTTTATTTTTATTATTTCTAATGCCCACTTTATGCCACAAGATTTTGTGACCACTAGATTATATTTACTTTACTTGTTATTAGTTTAGGTGAAATATCAAAACCTAAGACCCCTTTAGGGTTATTACATGATTGTGTTAGATTGGAGGATTTGTAATCCTCCTTTGCATGGTGTATTATGATAAATGATCCCCTAATCAGGTTTAGTAGATCACCATATTGGTCATGACACTATTTAACAAATATATTTCCAATTAAAAGTGTAGGTATGCTCTATCTTCTTTGATCCAGGATTGATTTATAGATATGTTGCATTTTTTATTACAAACATTTTGGTGAACCTGACATGAACAACCCTTGCAAGATTTGTTAACTTATTTTCATTATTTTATCATATATTTACAATGTTGGGTTGACTGTATTGACACATTACTAACTTATGTTCACAAGTTTAACACACAGTCACATCCAAATGAATCTATTTTTTCTATGCAGGTTCTTTTCTAAGTAAAGGCTACTGGATCAACCAAATTGACATAGTATATTTTTTTAGACTTTTAGACATCTAATCCAGATGGCTAGGTCAACCAAATTGACCTTGTAGATTTTCAAGCATCCTATTTAGCATTCTAAGTTGACCCAATCGACCCTATACATTTTAGATACTTAGCAATAGGCCTCTAAATATCTAGATCGACTTAGTCAACCCTATTAGTATAATTTATAGGTATTTATCAAGGTTATTTGATATCAATCTCATTTTCTTACATCTTCAGACTCACCAAGGTTCTGTACTATCCTTTCTCTCTTTTCTTATAGTCTTTCCTTTCATAGTTTTTAGTCTTTAAAACTACCCTTGTATAGTCAATTAGATTGACCTTGTCAGCTTAGTTATGTATTCTATGTGTTGTCTAGATAATTAGGTTGACTCTATTGACCCTAATAATTGTTAGACCTTTGCTTCCATAGTACAAAGGTGACACTGTTGACCATTTTTTGTAATCTATGCATACACTATTGATTGCATCAACACTGTACCATGTTTCAAAGTTAGAATTAACATTTATATGCTAGTAATTAACTCACACTTCCATTTATTATTTCTTGTATTCTTAGAATAAATCACATAGTATAATTAGGTGGTTTTTAATTTACCATTTATTTTTACTATTTTCAATTTTATGCACACATGACCAAATCACAAAATCTTAAACAAGCATTTTAATAATTGTCTACCCAAGGCCAGCCTACTTGGATTTCATCACCAAGGAAGAAGCTGACTTATATTTTTGGCCAAGTATAAACATGTAGTTAATGGCTATGTTCTAGATAAACACCTGACACCCTTATCAATGTGGTGTGTGAAGTGAGGGGGTAGGACCTAATACCAAGCCTGTACTATTACCAATATAGATCCCTTTCCACCCATACATCCTAAAATTATTCTTAGATTGATTTCTAATTCCTTATTTATAACCAACTTCCTATCACATTTAAAATATTCTAATAATTTAACAACATTTAGGTTGACCACTTAGTTATATTTTACTTTCCAAGTTGATTTCTTACTCTTTGCTCAAATATGTGTTATATTACAAAAACTTGTATTAGCCAACATTGGTGAAAAGTTTTGTGCTATGTATGTCAATTAGATCAAACTCATTAAGCCAATTGATTTTTTTCCCTTCAATTCTTTATTTTGTAAATAACTACAAATTTTTTTGTTTCAGTGCATGATCATTTTAGTCAACACAATCTATTATAGATTGTTTGATTTTCCCTATCTATTGTAATAGGTCAACCCAATCGACCTTATACACTTTTTCAGCCCCTATATTCCATATTAGGTCAACCCATATACACTTTTTTAGCCTTTTTTTGTTTTAGTAGGCCGACCTAGTCGACCCTATATAGTTTCAGGACCTATTTCATGTGTTAGGTTGACCTAGTTGACTATGTACTATTTTTGTCACTTCTTATCTCATTGTTATTTTTTTCACCTCTTTATTTTATGGATGTTTAGTATTATCTCATAATGATGACATCATTTTATCCTTCCTTTAGTCAATAACATTTCATAATCAAGGATTTAGATCATAATCTCACTTATTTTATTACTTCAAATGAAACTATCCACTTTCTTCCTTCCTCTTCTCCTAAACCAAAAACAATCAATACACAATGTAATGTAGTTGAGGTCATTCATAATAATCATCCTCTCAATACCAATGTTGGGAATACTCAACCTATAAATAATCCTCCTCCCACCAACACTAATATTCCTCTTTCTGTCAACACCAATATCCCTCCTAAAAACACCAATCCACCTATTGATACAACTCAACTTCTTGCACAAGTAGTTCAAAAAATTAACATCATGAAAACAGCTAATAAATCTCAAATGATGAAAATGAGACAACATATATTAAACATGACTAGTCCAACACCTCAATTCATCATATCTCAACCAAATAAAAAGTTTATCCCTCCTTCTCTTATATATGCCAATGGGAATATCATCCCTCAACCTCTAATGAATTAAAAAATGCTTCAACATATTCAAAATGAAACTTTAGACCCATTCATTACATCCATATATATTGGAAACATTTCTCCAACTATCAAATATAATGGGATTAAGGACACTACTATCTTTCTTAATTCCTTTGGTAATCTCTATAAGGAATGAGTCCAAACTAACACCTTTACTACCACCAAGCTCTTACAAAAAAAAATTATGGGTGATGCACTTGAGTGGTATAATTAAATTACTAGATATTCCATATCAAAACTAGAGGATTTATTCAATTATCTAGTGAAGGAATTCCAACATGATGACCTTCCTAAAAATTACCCTATCCATTTTATCAATGCCAAACAACTTCCTAATGAGTCTGCTCACACTTTAATCAAATGATGGAAGTCTTCACTCATAAAGTGGATCATAACATTAATGATGATACTCTTTTAAAACTATTTATTAATACTTTTAAACCTCCCCTTATATACCCATTTTGAATCTTTTAACCTCAAACTTTAGATGAAGTCTTAGACCAAAAAAAAAGGCAAGACTTTCTTATGACTTAATTTGAAACACCTCGACAAACTACTCAATAACCTTTCCAATAATTTTTACAAAACATTGATTCATCTAAGCCTCCCCAACCTCAAAGTGGAGCATCCAATTCAATGAATTTTAACCCAACCCACCCTCCCTTGAGTCTAGAACAACTTACGTAGAAATTGCCACCCTCTAAACCTATGAGCTTTGATCCTTCCAAACCTCCTCCAAAATGGTACAATATTGAATAATTTTGTTAGTGTCATGCTAATATACATCATTCTCATGAGTATTTTCATGATATTCATCAATTTATTATTTCTTCCTTACTTGGTACACATTTCAATCTTGATATTCTCACAAAACAACATTATCAAGATTATCTTCAAACTTCTCAGATTCAATTTCAAGAATCAAAATCATATCAAAATAAAATACCTAATAAACTAAAATAATTATCTCATACCTACAGCTCATCCAATAATTTTATTAAAACCATAGTTTATACTTATTCCTAAATAAATAGGGAAATGATATCTAACATGAATAACTTTAAACATATGATTGCATCCATTGAAACTCAACCTCTTAGGTCATATGACCCAAAAGAGTACCTAGTTCAAATTCCTACTCCAAATGATATCATACATGGTCCTCCTTTACCTCCTTTCCCTCTTCATAGCTCTCCTACACATCATATGTCAAATTCAATCTCCATAAAATCTAACAAAACTTCAAATTTACCTATCTCCAAATGCACCTACCAACCCAATGCAAATTATTCTAATAATTCAATGTTAGCTCACTCCAACTCACATGTTGGGGCATCTTGGAATGCCCATCCACATGACCCTTAGGATTTGGGGCATCTTTAGATGCCCATACCTACATCCACTTACAAATTTGGGAATCTTGTGATACCTACTCTTATTATACAATGCATAATACCAACCAAATTTAGCTTCAAGAAACCTTTCAAGACTTATAGGCTTATATTTCACATGCTCTTCTTTGATAAAAACATAAGCATAGATATTTTATGTTATTTTTTATCTCATGCTTATTCATTCTTGTGATTTTTTCTTCTTTTAGTTTTAATTTACTAAAAATCATTATTTTTCTTTATGTTCTTTGGTTTTCTTACACATCACATTTGGCATTTGTTTTCATATTTTGTTCCTTTATATATCTATTTTATTTTTGTATTTTTATGACAATGTTTACATTAATAGATTTATGCTTATTTTTCCCCATTATTTAACACTCACCTCATTGGTGATCACCTTGTGAGTTTTAGTGTAAGACCATGGATAAGACCTAGCCTTCCTAAAAAATTACCACATTAAAACATCTTTAAATCACCTTTTGTTAACTACTAATTTTTTGGTGCTTGTGTTGGATCTATTGGAGGTTAGTATGGATTATATAGTGACATGACCATCATAATCATATCCTCATCCATTTTATAACAATATTTTACCTATTTATGATAAAATATGAGCATATACATCATTGTATCATTTATTAAATATATGTATATCTCATGATCCCCATATTTCCCTTATTTCCTTTCATTTCAGGCTCACATAGATAAATTTTGAGATTGAAAACTTACATGTGGGAAAGTATAGGAGTATTTATATACCTTTCACCTTGTGAGTTTTAGTGTAAGACCATTTATAAGACCTAGCATTCCTAAAAAATTACCACATTAAAACATCTTTAAATCACCTTTTGTTAACTACTACTTTTTTGGTGCTTGTGTTGGATCTATTATAGGTTATTATGGATTATACAGTGACATGACTATCATAATCATATCCTCATCCCCTTTATAACAATATTTTACCTATTTATGATAAAATATGAGCATATATATCATTGTATCATTTATTAAATATATGTATCTCGCACGATCCCCATATTTCCCTTATTTCCTTTCATTTGAGGCTCACATCAATCAATTTTGAGATTGAAAACTTACATGTGTGAAAGTCTAGGAGTATTTATATACCTTGGTCTTTAGGTCCTTTTCTCTTGTAACTAGGTGTAAGCTCTCTTATGTTAATCATATTTTACACCCATGTTTGGTTTTCCAAATCCATATGGAGGAGGAATAGAAAAAATTCAAAATAAAGTTAAAATCTAAATCATAAAATAAAAATAAAAGGCAATGATCCAAAAGGCAACACTAAACCATCTTAAAATTCAAATCACACTAAAATATTTGATTCAAAGCACATATAATTCTTCTAGTTGAAGCTTAAAATCCACAGTTGGATTCAGGATAACATCAAGGTCCATTGGAGTATGGTAGGGTAGTAGAATATAAAAGGAGAATAAAAAATTCTTTTAGTGCTACCTACTTTCTCATGCAAGTACCTAATCTTCGCAGTAAATCACTAAATCTATAAGGGGTCCTAAAGAATGGGGAACACATTATGGGAATGTAGGTCCATTTTAATTTTCATTCATATATATTTCATGTGATTATCTATATAATTCACTTGTTAGCCCAAGCTTTGTATTCATTAGTCCAAATTTCCTAAGTCCTTGGTGTATATAGTTATTAGTCTTTCTCACTTGCCTAGTGTGTCTCATTCTTGCCAAGGATGTTCACCTCACCCATGTGGTGCCTCACATTCCTTATTCACATAATATTTTATTTATATTACCCTTTTAGGATACTTATTTTACATGATCACATCCTTGATCACACCTACCTTATTATGCCTCTTGGTTTATAGTTTGTAGTTGTATTGTAAGACCTTGGATCAAACCAAGCTTTACTCACAAACACCCTTACACCATTTTATTACCACACCATCTCATTTTAATATTAGTCATGTCATTATGTGTGTTTTTTTTCTTACATTTCATGTCAAAAAAATTACTAAGTTTGATTCTTCATCCTTTAGAGATTTTTTTTCATTCCTCCATAACGTTCTTGTTTGATTTTTGAGGACTTCACTTATCTTACATATGATATTTGGAATTCTTACATGTTTATCTTTATGTATGAATTATTCATACTTATCTTACATCTTTAATTACATATCATTTTCCAAGCACTCAAGTTTTTCCTCATGTTTTATTCAACATGCTTATCTTAAATGGAGCTTACTTTTACTTGCTTACATATCTTTGTTCAAGTTTTTTTTCATTGATATTTCATTTGTCATTCATGTTTTACATACTTCCAAACATGATTTAGTATGTTCTATTTTTTTTTAATGTTTTACATGATTTTCAATTTGATTTAATATGTCCTACAATCATTTTTCATTTATTTTCCATCATTTGTCATTATTTTTCCATCATTTTGTCCTTCATTTACCTTCAATATTCTAACCTTGCCTTAACAATCCTAATTTTCCAATTTTTACTAATACCCTCATGTCTCTACTAACTCATTCTTTTCCAATACTATATGACTATATTAAAAACATTTCAATTTTTCTCTCTTTGTGCACTAATCTCTATAGGTTCACCTCATGTTCTTCACATTGATGCCTTCACTTCTCTTGTAGTATCCTTCTTTATCTACAACACTAAGGTAAGTAAAGGTATGTGTTTTTCAATTATATCTTTTCATATATCTTATTTTATGCTTACTACACTTTATATAGCATTAGTGTTATGTGTTATCATGTTATATTTCCTAAAGCACCATCTTGTGTTGCACTCACATGACACATGATGAGATTTGAGTGGGGCATATGTATACACATAATATTTTTAAACTTTGATATATTACTAGCACTTTGTATCTTATAGGAACCCATCAAGTCTCAATATCTCTGAGTGCATGCCTTAAGGGGTGCACTAGGAAAGGGGTGGGTATACCATTCGTGCTTCATAGGATTGTTGTCCCTTTTTTCCACTTGTTATCTACACACTTATCTCCTAAAAATATTAACCCTAAGCTTGTTATTCTATGTTATACCAATTCCAAACATTTTCTACATTTTATTTTCCTTTTCCTCACCTAAATCCCATTTTATTAGTAAATTTTACCTGGTTAACTAGGTTGACCCTTTACAGATTCAATGTATTTTTCACTTAAAATCTAGTTGACCTTTGGCTAACCTAGCTCATGACCTAGTGAATTATTATCCAAAATTGTGCTAGGTCGAATAGGTCAACCCTATAGGTTGGGATTTTTAGAAGGGTTTGGGGTCAAATCCACCTATGACTATGTATACTTCTATTTATATAAATGATATACTAATAAGATCTATAATCAATACAATAAAAACTATGAAAATAAAGGAATAGGTTTAGGTAGTTGACTATGAAATATTGTTTTGACAATATCATGAGATCAGTAAAACTTATCATGATTATACTCAAATTATTTTTTATGTTGAATGAGAATATAAATACATTTATTATATCTAAACAATTATTGATTTATGTTTTTCACAACTATAAAAATGGAAAAATGCAGTTGGCCAAGTGAGTATATAACTATATATTTTTATTAGTTATGTATATTTAATTTTGAGTGTTCTAGTCTAAGTACTATGGATTGTAATTATTTGTTATATTAAAGGTTTGTGATGATTATTATAGTTTGAATGTATACCAATAGTATATTAGATACTCTAAGATCATGAACAATGGATTGTCTACTTAGAGTATAACATATACATTCTCATATTTGTGACTGCTTGGAGTTTTATTTACTTGAGAGTTTAAAATGTGTACATATACACATGGTATAAACATATGATTTGTTTATTGTGTTATAATCCTAATAATTAATATACCATATATATATGTGTATAACGTGTTATATATTGGTGAACTTTACTTGCATAATAATGATATATGGGTGTTTTTTCTATTTGTAATTGAGATATAAGAACTTTTAAACATCTAGTGTTTATGTTTCATACTTGTCATTTTTAATTATGTGTAGATAAATGATCTTATATTAATGTACATCTAGGATATTGTTTTTAAGCTATGATTTAATGTTATTAGATGGATGAAATAACATTTGAGTTGCATATTCATATGTAGTAACTTGTAGTCTAGATATGATCCTTATCTAGATGGTATGTTTCTATTGAGGATTGTATATGATTATATAATAAATTAGATGATTTTTAGATTCATTGCATTACATTTAATGGACTAAATGTATGTATTTGATATTTATGTACTTAGCATATTTTATATCCAATAATAGGGAATATTATAATTGAATCTATTTTCATTTTATGCTATTATATAATTAACCAAATCTTGTATTTATGAAACTAAATAAGTAGTGTGATGGATTCAAATAGATTAATTAGTGCCATCAATGCAAGATGAGGTGTAATACGATTGAGTAGTGTGTATGAAATTCCTTGATCCTAGAGATCATTAAATATTTGAAAACTATGACAAAATTAATGTTTGTAGTTAAACATTATCATCTCATGTGTTCTATATAGTTTACATGTTTGTACGATATTATGTTAGAATAAATTTATTTATGGTATACATAATGTATTAGTTATCTTATAGCACATGGGTTATAGTTTGTCACTCTAGATTCTCACACCATAATTATCTACCCATCCATGAAGGGAGATCCATTCCATTATTGGTAGATAGTGTGGAGGATTGATGGTCTATATTTGGTGTGGAAAATCACTCAAATAATTCTCTCCCTCCCCATAATGGTACTATACTAGAGACTAGACTTGAGATTACTGATGGATACTTGAGTTCATTGAGACTCATACTCCATGGAGATTTATATCATTTTATTATTATTATTGAGAAATTATTATTAATGAAACTATATTATTTATTAATTTTTACATCTACATCAATGGATATAATGTTGTATCCATCATGGTTGAAATTGTAATTTAATGAAATAAATGCAGTCTTTAATGTTTGTTTAGCATTGTTCATGTTTTGATATATCATGATCATGGTGATCATTAGATAAATTTATTCTCTATAAAAATTTTAGGGTTAACTAAAATAATATAATTATTTAAATATAACTTATTTAGGTTTCTTGTGGTGAAATGTTTTAGATGAATATATGTAATTATTTTTAAAAATAAATTACTCTATTATGGTAAAACTTAGTGGGGTTGCTACATCTTCAGTAATAATTATATTTTCACCTTGGTTCCAAATATATTTCCCCCACCATCCCTTTAATTTTTCCCCTTGATAGGAAATTTTGTTTATAAATCTTTTCCCAATTTATTTATTCCTCATTATTCATCTCTTTTAGGCATGCTCTGAATATGATTGTTTTAGTTCATCTATCATTAGAATTAAACTTGCAGATTTTAATGCTTATGTGATCCCTTGTTAATAAATACCTTATCATATTTTATTTTTTTATTTTTCAGACTTTTAGGATTATTATTTCACATATTTGTGGGCCATTTTATTTTGTATCATATAATTAATTTCAATTTTTCCATTATCAATTGAGTATGGATTGTTACTTCTCTTTCATAAATGTGATTTAAATTTATTTTATTTTTACATATTTGTTTAATTATGGTGTTTTATTTATTTTATATTGATTTTGGTTCCATTATTTAATTTTCATGTGTCCTTGGTTTGATCTGGATTGCTACTTTTCTTATGATGCATTTTTTGGGTTTTTTCGGTCATATAATAGACTTGGATTTTTAGTTCCTAATATTACCTTATTTTATTAATTTTACTTGGTATTTTTAATTATAATTTATCCTCTAACATCATATCTTGAAATTTTTTCCAAATGATTCATTTAGTCATGGAATTTTTCATTTACTTTGATTTTTATGCAATTGCTTGGTTTTTCTCTTTAGCCTTGTATCCTTAGGGTTTTTAAATATTAGTAAACATTCCATCCATGATAAAGACCAAAAATAAAATATAAAAACATTCAATGATAAATTTAAGTCAAGGTACGTATATGATACTTTCAATTATTTTAAGAAAATCTCTACTATTATTTCAATTTTGATTTAATTTACAATCTATTAGCTCAATGTTTTACATTATTATGTTCTTTCTAAAATAACTATCCCATGTTATACTGACATGAAACATGATGAAATTATAGTGGGAAATATGTATACACAAAATATTTTTCAATTTTATCATCTATTGACACTTTCTATCTTGAAGTAACCTATCAAGTTTTAACCTCTCTGAGTGCATGCCTTAAAGGGTGCACTAAGAAAGGGATGAGTATAAATTTAGTTCTTCAAAATATTTTTTCTCAACTATATCACTATATAAACCCATTAAAAATCATGATTATCTAACTATCTAATCAATAAAACCCCATTTATACATATCTAAAATAAATTATCCTTTAAAATAACCCTTAACCAAGAAAGCAACCTCTTTTACTATTGACTTAGTTAGGTTAACCCTATTATAAAAGATAAAGTGAAAATTATGTAACTGGGTCAACCACACCAACCTAGATCAAGTCCTAATGTATTTTTTTCTTAAAAATACATTTTGTTGGCTGATATTGTCATCTAAAATTATGGAAAGGTTAGGAATTATCCATTACTATAAATATAAGGCTCATTTCAATCCAATCGAGAGTAACATTCATTTTTAACATTATTACACCTCAGAATTATATTACATCTACATTTGAAGGAGCCATTTTTTAGGGTTTGCCTTAGAGAAAATATAACTTGTCTTATGGAAATTATTGGATGTAAATTAGGATTATTTTAGCCTAGAGTTTATTTATATAGTGTGATCCTTTAAAATTTAGAAAAAAAACTTTCAAAACATCATTGGCCAAGGGAGATATTGAGACTCGACAGGTTTGACCAAAGGTAAGTATCTCTAAATTTTGTTATTTCATTTTATAAATAGATATTACATAAAGTAAAAAGCTTTAAATGTATATCTCCTTGCTTAGATTACCTATATACTTACACTTAGTATAACTATAGGTTTTAATTTTCTTGCCATCTTCCACCTTAGGGGATCTAGGATCTTATTTGCCTACCATGATCCCTTGATTATTTATTTTTGTTAACTCATTACCTTTTGTGACAAAATATTTGGTGAGAACTACATTAGTTTCATTTTGTGTAGTAAAAGGTAGTGTTATTTGACTATAAGCTTAGGAAACCTCTAATTTAGTGTTGTGAGATAAGAGATACCTTGGTTAAGTTTAGGAGATCTAATTTAGTCATGCCTTTGATATAAAAATTATTGAAATAAATTTTATTTTATTATCTTCTCTGAGCTTGGATTTAATAATTAGGATAAGTTTTAGATCTATCTAAATTTTTTTCATACATGTTCCATTCAAAATTAATGTAGGTGGGTTGAGAGTTAAGAATTAACTCTATTTAACCCCTCTAACATCTACTTACCAGTTGATTATTGATTATGAGAAAATAAAATCATTTATTAATACCATTCAATATCTATAGAATAATTAATATTTTTGTTATGGGCATATGGATTTCTTTATTAAATTATTTTAAAATTAAATCATGATAACGAGAAATGTAGTCAATGATCAGTGGGTAATAAGTAATTTGAAACTATTAAATTTCAATCTTAACCCCAAGAAAAATAATGATTAAATTTATCTTATGTTAATAATGAATTTTATTTCTCCTTTCATGGAAGTAAATGTATCTCACCATGAAGTGGGTCTCTTATTAAGCCCTTAAGATGTTATTTAATTAAGATTGATAAAATAAGGTATAATATCCAACTCCATTATGGTGAAGTCTATAATCCTTAGATGAAATTTAGGAATATGGAAGTAATAATAATTATTTCACATTTTATTAGTTAAATATTAATTTAATATGGGAATTTAAATCTTATCCTTAGATTTTTATATTAATAATGACCTCAAATCAATGTCAAAATCCTTTATAGATAATTAGGGTTTGGTTGAGCTAGGAAAAGATTTTTTCCATTATCAACAACATAAAGTTGTTAATGGTTAACTTTTGAAAGTGGTTTTGGTAATTAGTGACTACTAATCATCCATTATAACTATTTTTTAGATTGTATTAATTTTTGGTAACATAGAGTTATTACTATACTTCAAGATCTATGCTTATGAATATGGTAAAGTAGATGTTGACCACCTATTATGGTGAGACTTGTCTGCTTTTACTATATTTCCATATATTAGTGGATCAAAAATCAACCAGGTGTTAAATTCATAAAATACTGGTAATGCCAACCCATGGGATTGATTGTTGGAACTCAGTATTCACAACCAATTAAAAAAATTGTAGGTTGCTTTTTGGTGTTTGTGATAGTGGTATTGGAGCTTAATTCATACAATAGGGGTATCTAATAAGTATATGGATAAATTTTTTTGGTATTCTTATATATGGTGAGGACAAAAGGTAATATAGGTAATGATGGAAATAGTGTCTATAATGGCAATTCTAGCTGAAAATTTAGTCACAACAATGTGGATCACAACAATGCCAAAAATGATTTTAATGTGAATGCTAGTAATAATGACATTAGTAGAAATAATGAAAATGTTCATTATATATATGATCATATGAACATTAATAATGATTATGTAAATAATGTTAATGGTGGTAGTGATGCCAACATGGATTATGATGAGGAATATGTGGAAAAAGTGCTATCCTAAATGATATATTGGGTGTACTTCATAACATCTATGTAAATATGGAATCATATGGCCAAATTTTGGCAAACATATAAAATTTATAGGAAGGAAGTAGGTATAAAGAGGTGTAAATAGGAGAGAATATTAAGAAACTTAATATGATGGATACCATCATCAAAGAGCTTGAAATTTTTTTGTCACCTATCTATTTGGTGTAAAAAATGGAGATGATATAGAAGCATAGTTTGTGAAACTAAAAACATATTTCAACTTACATAATATGGTTCCAATATTAAGGCATGTATAGGAGATGACTATTTGGTGGGTGATATGGCATTGTGGTGAAACCACCTGTATGATATTAAAGTTTTTGACCCCATGACCCTCGATTGGAATACCTTTGAGAGATAATTCATAAAAAGGTACATGAATGGAAATTATAAGGAGTATAAAATTAACAAATTTCAATTATTGAAACAAGGAAAAATAGTTATTTTAGAATATGAGAACAAGTTCCTTAGTTTCTTATGTTATATAAATTACATGAATTATGAATAAATAAAGGTTAAAAAGTTTAATTTGAACTCATGTTAGATGTTAATACATTATGTTAACATGAAAAATAATCACATGTTAGTTGTGTTAGTTCCCAAAAATGTACTAGAACAATTGATCCATTATCAGTGAAATTATTATGTCCAAACTAAATGAGTGTTAGTGTTTAGCTACTTGCCCTAGTCCTTCAGAGGATTAAAATACATGCTCATGATTAGTTTTATCCTTTATCCTATTTTTTCCAAATGAGAGTGATTCTCCAATCTTTGCACAACTCTTGAGGGGGACACTTTATGAAAATAAAAATAACTCTCAATAGCTCTAAAGGAATTATGAAATGTTGATTAAAGATCCCATGCTATGAAAATCTGTAGTGATAAGATAAAAGTATAGCTAATCCTTTCTCTATACATGGATTTGTTGTATTATGCTATAAGAGGAAAGTTTTTGGGACCCAAATGAAATTTTTGAGTTACTCTTAATGTGTTTTGATGATTAAGGTGAGAAATAGCCCAATAAACTAAATGAAAGACACGTGTTTATCTTGGGAGACTTTTAAGAGAATTTTTGGGGGTTAGAGGAATCTTGTACCCTTCCTCAAATGGAGAGAGATTATACAAAAGGTAAAAAATGGCTGAGAGTTCAAACTCACATCTAATTTAGACACATTGTAGATTCTCAAGGCTTTGGATATTTTGAGCCTTTCTTGAAAATTACCCCACTTCCCTTTTTGGTGGGTAAGGTGCTTAAAGTCCCCAGGGCACAAATATCCAAACTTGTCAGGAAAAGAGATGCCACATGGTAGTTCCTTGGGGATTTCTTAGTTTCAGTCCCCTTTTGAAGATTTCCCCACTTACGTCTTGGTGGGAAGAATTCAAAAGATACCTGAAGGCCTAAATTCTCTAATTTACAAAGATACATTATGATGCATGGTGTTCTCACCTCCCATGAGGAACTCAGGGAATATTACATCACTACACTAGTGGAAAGTAATGAGTGAAAAGGTGTAAAAGTCTTTAAAGGCCTGAAAAGGTATCATGATACATTCTTCACTCATAAGGCTCTATGTCTTGTAAGGAAAATTACTTGACATAGAAAGAAACAATTGTATTTTCACTCTCTTTTTCAAATGAGGCTTGAATCAATTAATGAGAGTGGTTGGTGATTAGCCATTGAAATTTGGAGAATTAATGGTAACCCTAACCTTGAAACACAAGGAATTATAATTTAGGTATTTATATTCATTTTCAAATTACCCTTTACATTTAGATCTTGCATTCATGCCTTTGAGTTATTTTTGTGCCCTATCTAAGTGTGGTGCAAGAATGTGATTATAATGAATTCTTCATAGACTTTTAGATTCTAGTGTGCATAGCCTTTGAGATTAATAGTAAGTTTCCCATTCAATCCTTATGTTGTGTTATTTGAAATGAGTCAAGAGGTAGTTTAAGGGTTGTTCAAGTGAAAGGTTTGTCCAGTATTAAGGCATTGCACTAGTAAGCTAGGGAAGGATGGTGATGTCTTCAACCTCAATAAAGGGAAACATTATCTCAATTTTGGATTTGATTAAGGAAAAAAATGTCATGGGGTTAGATTTTAGGTCCCTATTGAATGTCTTATAGTAGGTAGACCCCCACTAAGTAGTTTCCAATGTTAGCATGAGTTACATCACACCTATGGTAGCATTCCCCTTGGTTGTTCCATATCCATAACTCATTATTATATGTGTTTAAGTATATCAACTAGACACTGGGGTCATCATTAATGGTATTCATTTGGTTGTATGATCTTTCACACCTTTGGTCCTAATTACCATGTTCAAAATTCCCCCCATCTAGAAAGAATTACACTCTCCTTAAAATAATGCTAAGAGTATGTAGAAAAGGATGATAAGGCAATTTGGAAATTATCAATTATTATTGGATAGTCAAGAAGAGACAAAAGGCCTCCAAAATGTCCAAGAAATTGAAATTGGTAGAGTTTAATGAACTACCCTAGTATGTTATTTCCATGGTGGATAGGATCTACAAGGTGCCCACCATAGAAAAACTTGATGGAAGAGGTAATAAGCATTGCCTTGAAAAGCCTCATCGATGTACCACAAGGGGCCTTTGATGTCAATAAAATAAGGTAGTTGGTATCACTTGAGAAATCTTGTGACTAACTCAAGGCACTATTTGGGTAGAAATAAGGCATGCTTCAAAAGGTCATCACTTGGCTTGAAGAGTACAGTGCCAAGTTCAAATACCAAGTAGGCCTAAACTAAGAGAATATCACCTTCATGATCAATGAATGTATGAATTATAAAAATAGATTGGTGAAGGATTTAACTATTAACATCAATTTTAGAGCATAACTAAATATTTTTATTTTTTCTAAGCTAAAACCACTCTTCCCTCTTTTGCTCTTTTTCTTTTCTCTTTTATTCTCATTTTGCACTAGGAAACCATTGTAATCCACCCATTAGTGGCATGTCCTTTTCAAAGTTAGTTTGAATAATCATTTATATAGGAAAGGGATGTTTTTGTTTATTAAGCAAAGAGATAAATGTTGTTTTGTCCCTTGTGGAATCACCCTCCATGTTTATAACGAAAAATATTCTACCATAGTAGAGTATCAAGCTTGTGATCATCACAAAAGCATGAGCACAAATTTGAGAAATCATGTTTGTTACAAAGTTGAATAGAATCTAGGCCTATGAATTTTTTTCCAAGTAGAGCATCTTTGGGAATATTATAAGCTTAGCTAAAATTATATAAGTAAAGGGGGTCTATCTCTTTATAGAGGTCAGTTATTTTTTTGAGTCTATAGATATAGCTTAGAGAGTTCTCCCTATGTGATTTTTTGGTGCCAAATTAATTTTTGTTGTAAAATCATTATCAAGCTTTGAGATCATTTAAAATGTCTCCCTTGTTATAAATTTTTTTCACATAGTGTTCGGTTATGTAATTTTCAAGACATGTTATATCTAGCTTTGATTCAGTTTATAAATGGAATATGTTCATGGTTTATTGTTCCTTCCTATTGGTGATGTAAAATTATCTATTTTACATGCTTGGTAGATTGGTTAGCTGATGTATTCTTTTTTATGTTAGTCATTTAGGGTTTATACTGAGAGTATAAAATCCTTTCTATTTTGATATTTGGGAATAGGGTACTGATAGCATTTTAAAGGGTAGTCTGAGGCTCATGAATTTAGTTGGAGGGAATTCTTGAAGGATGATTTGTAACATTGCTTGTAAATTTTTGAGGATCATTTGTGCATGATTTCATTTTATCTAATTTTGAACTAAATAACATTTATTAATGAAGATAGTATAGCCATTTTATGAACTTATTCATTCTCATTTATTGACCATCCATACCTTTGTCCACAATTCAAATAAATCTAGTTTTACCCTATCTCACCTTGTAGACAACACACTATTTACATATTATAATTTTTGTTTGCCTTGTGGATGCATAAGACATTTCATGATTTTAAATGAGTTTGTTGTGTATTCTTTAAATTCTAGTGTTGTAAATCTCATTTACTCCCTATTATTTTAAATAGTTATCAAAATGGAGATTATATCCATAATATAGTCTACCTGTAGTAGCTTGAATATGATGTAGAGCATTTATGAATTTAGCATTATAACCCTTCACAAATGAAGAGTATAATTTGGTTATGATTTGGTCATATTTCCATTTTTGTACCAATAATCCTCATGGATATTGAAGTGATAAACTCATTCATGTGAGAAAGCTACCTCAGTAGGTCCTCTCACCTTGGTTTAGGTAGAGACAAAAGTAGCAGGGAGTTAACCATACCCTTTGTAGGTGCCTTCTAGTCATTTTCTCCTTTCAGTCCATTTTAGATACTAAACCCTTACCTAGCTACAATGACATTTTAGTGGTTTGTCATCTTAGCTTTCCATCCTTTTCAAGTGTACAAGGTTGAATGATAGAGGTGTACAACCAGGAGCCAACACTTTTCTAGTGCCATTATTAGGGATAATTTTTTTTACCCCTATTATGTGGAATGCTCATATAGGATTTATAAGTGTTTTATTTATTTTTCTCTCTATTATTGCTATAATGGGTTGTTCATCTTTGGTTCATTGGCATATTTTCAACTTTTCTTGGTGAATTTATTGGGGATGTTCACCCCTATGATGTGAGAAGTTATCTAATGTTCTTGAAGTTTTTTTTAGTATCTAATAGTTGGTATGGCATCAATTATTGTGAGTAGTTTTGTTTATTTTGGTCTAGAAGTCTTGCTTCTATTGGTGACTCTATTATATCAAGGTTTAAATATTGGTGCTTACTATATATAATATTTTCTATTTTAAAGAGTTTTCTTTAAATTGGTAAATCTGGAGGGTACTAGGTCTTCTTTTCAAAAGAATCCATCAAAGCAGTTTGTCCATGAGTTAAAAGTTCCATTTAAAAGGATGAAAGTGTGAAAGAATATTGTAGGCTAAAGTTTAGGCAATTAGGTCAAACCTAATCAGTTTGTCCCCCAATATATTTACCTTCTTTTCTCTAAGATCCATTTGGTTGAAGGATACTAGAGTGCAGTAAAGAAATTTGAGCTCCCTACGAGTCAAGCTCCTTCTCTACAAATAAGCATTTATCCTCCTACTAGGAAATTTAGGAACCATTCTATATCTCCTCTTTCAAGTTCTCCACATAGTATTAATTCTCAACCATCCCCTAGTTTAGATTCATCTTTATATTAAAAAATAGTAGACCATGAGTTGATAAGGATGATGTTTAACATAGACAATGATAATGATGGAGAAGATGAGTAACGTCTGGCTAATAAATGTAGATCATTTATGTTCCCAAGGTTTATACCTATTAACTTTAATGGTATGCTTGGTTTCCCAAATGAGGTCCCTATAAATTTTAGAAATGTATTACTTAGGTTTTAAGTGAATAATGAAGTATCTAGGGAAGAACATTTGAAATCCTTCTTAAATGTCATTAAAGATTATGAAATTAATCTTGAAGATGTGTGTATAATGCTCTTTATGAACATGCTTAAAGATGAGGCTTGGGAGTGGTTCAAATCCCTCCCTGATGGATCTATAGACACATGGAAAGTTATGATTGATGCATTTAAGATGTAATATGGTGATAGCTTTGACCCTAGATTCTTGCTTGTTGAGTTTGAGAGCCTCAAGAGGAATCCTAAAAAGTGTGTGAAGGATTTCAATTCTAGATTTAGTAAGGTGTTGAAAAGGCTATCAAAATAAATCATACCTAGTGGTTCTACTTATTTGATTAAGTATTGTGATGCATTTGATAATAAAGCAACCTATTATCTCAGAGACAAGGCTCCTACAAATCTAAAAATGGATTTTAATTTGGCTATCCAAATAGAAAACAATATTAAGGCTATGGGTAAGCCTTTAAAAAACAAGGCTGATGTCAAGCTAGTGAATATTAAAAAGCCTTAGACCCCTCACAAGAGCATAGACCTAGAGGAAATAGTGAAGACTTTGGCCACTACTATGAAAGAGATCTCTTACAAGTTGGCTAGAGATAAAAAGGGGATATCTCAGGGTCATTCTAACCATGATGATAGGAGGGATCATAAGAGAGATGAGAGGAATCATACTTAAGATTAGGGTCAAGGTAGGCCACCTTTACAATGTAGGAATAATGATAAGGGAAAGGGCCTATTTCGGGTGATAAACATGAAAGAAACTAGAACCAAGGAGATGGAAGGAAAGTATTGGATCCTTTAGATGTGAAGATCAACACCATCAATTGCAACATTGATTGGTGTGATAAATGTTTCCTCCCTCATCCCCCTTGTAGCATAACTAGTGATGGTGGTAAAGATGTAAGTGGTTTTGAAACTGCATCTAATGAAGATGATATTTATATTGTTTACTTCTAGGAAATAGAGAGTTACACTTTCAAAGAGGAAGTTATGAATGCCTTAATTGTCCTTGATTATGAAGATACCCAAGTATATGAATGTTTTATTTTACAATTTAGTGAACTAGATGTGATGGTTGCTTATCCATCAATAGAGCTAATGGGTTCTACCACTGCTCAAGTATTCTTGAGAGAATGTGAAAAGGTAAGGTCCTATCCATAGATTTTGTCTGTGAAATAAACATGATGATGAATATGAGTTACCTATTCATGAATTTGAGTTTATGAGATAAATGGTGAATTAAAAATATGGAGACTCTCCCCCATCAGTTGAAGACCAATAATTCATGATCCATGCAATAATTACCCAAGAAAAGGAGTATAATTTGAGAAGTAAGGCCCAAAATACTCCTCCAAAAGGGAAAGACTCTTCTGCTCCTAAAGTATAAACTAAAGAAAAAGAGACCAAAGGGAGTAAAGAGGTCCAAGCTTCCACTAAGTCTGGTTCTATACCCTACAATGTCAAACCAAGAAGTACCTAGGATAAGAATCAAACTCCCTTGTTGTTTATCATTCTAAAGAAGGATGAACCTAGGAAGCCTCTCTTGAAAAGTAAAGTCAAGAATGTTATTTCCCCTACTTCTATTCCCCTAACTCTTGAAGGATGTATCCCAAATGAAAATGTTATGATATTACCTGCTAACACTCCTCTACCCAAATATAGTATTTGTGATGTGGCCCATGTCTTAAGTTAAATAAAGGTCACAATACCATTTTTGGAATTGATTAAAATTTTAGAGCATAGGAAAATAGCTTTTAAGGATTTGGGATTCATAGATAAAATCACTGCCAATGAAATTGTTGAATCTGAGCCTCCTCTTGCTCTCCCTTTGGAAGGTGAAAATACTTTAGGATCTCTTAAGCATCACATGGAGGTATATTTGGGAAAAAAATTAGTAGAGAGTTAGATAGATGTTGACCCATTTATTACCACCCTATTAATTAATGGATTAATTATCCATAACTACATGTTTGACTCTAATGCATCCTATAATATCATACCACTAGCTATGGTAAATGAACTTTACATAATGATAATTATAGTGTATTGATGATGAATCACCATGGATTCTAGAGAAGTACCTATTATTGGCATGGTAAAAGGATTGGTGGTGCAACTAACACAATACCATGGTAATTTCCTAAGTATAAATGTCATTATTGTAGATTATCCACCGAAGTGGGGTATGTTGCTATCTAGAAAATGAGATACTAGTATTGGGGGTAGTGTTCATATGGATTTATCCTATGCCATTATACCTCTAGATGGGAAAATGGTTTGCATAAATTGGGAGCCACAAATGCTTCACATTTTAGAAGATCTTAAGCACCAATTGAATGTGGTGTTGTATGTGGATACAGATATTGGTAATTTTATAGTAAATGTTGAGTACATAGAATTTCCTCTTGAATCTAGTATTGATGATGAAGACTCCATTTGGACCATGAATTTTTATGGATAATGTTCAAAAATCATAAATAAGGCTAGGGTTGTCTTCTATACCCCTGGCGGCTAGGTTTATAGTACTCTTTCCAATTATCTTTTGAGTGCACAAACAATATTAAAGACTATGAGACACTCTTGATTGGTTTTTGGATCACATGTGAATATAGATTCAAATTATTTATGGTTAAGGATGACTAAAAATAGTGGTGAAATAGGTTTGGGTTATTTACACCATGAAGCAAAAAACTTTGAAGCAATATCAAAACATTAAATGTGACTGTTTGAAATGGTTTGATGCATTCAATATTGAATACCATACTCAAGATTTTAATCATATGGTAGATATGATTGCAATGATGGATATAAAATTTAAGGTCAAAAATGGAAATCCTTGTTGTGAGTATGAGGTTGAGATACTGGTAAGATCTTCTATCATGGACAATACCGATCATTGCCAAGTCTTTGATAATGATGATCAAATAAGAAGATTTTTGTAGTGTATAGATGAATTTGAAAGAACCATCATAGATTAGAACTGTATGGTATAGATATAAGATGGAAAAGAAACATTATATGGAAAGTAAACAATCCATAGATTTGGGATTCATAGATAAAATCACTACCAATGAAATTGTTGAATTAGAGCCTCCTCTTGATCTCCATTTGGAAGGTGAAAATACTTTAGGATCTGATAAGAATCATATGGAGGTATATTTAGGAACAAAATTGGTAGAGAGTTAGATAGATTTTAAACCATTTTATACCACCCTATTAATTAATGGATTAATTATCCATAACTGCATGTTTGACTCTAGTGCATCCTATAATATCATGCCACTAGCTATGCTAAATGAACTTTACATAAGGATAGTTGTAGTGTATTGATGATGACTCACCATGGATTTTAGAGAAGTCCCTATTATTGGAATGGTCAAAGGATTGGTGGTGCAACTAACACAATACCATAGTAATTTCCTAAGTATAAATGTCATTATTCTAGATTATCCACTGAAGTGGGGTATGTTGCTATCTAGAAAATGAGATGCTAGTATTGGGGGTAGTGTTCATATGGATTTATCCTATGTCATTATACCTATAGATGGAAAAATGGTTTGCATAAATTGGGAACCAAAAATTCTTCACATTTCAGAAGATATTAAGCAATGATTGAATGAGGTGTTGTATGTGGATATAGATATTGGGTATTTTATAGTAAATGTTGAGTACATAGAATTGCCTCTTAAATCTAGTATTGATGATGAAGACTCAATTTGAACCATTTATTTTTATGGAACATGTTTAAACATCATAAATATGGCTAGGGTTGTCTTTTATACCCCTAATGGCTAGGTTTATAGGTACTCTTTCCAATTATCTTTTGAGTGCACAAACAATATTGTAGAATATGAGACGATCCTAATTGGCCTTTGGATCACATGTGAATATAGATTCAAATTATTGATGATTAAGGATGATTGAAAACTAGTGGTGAAATAGGTTTGGGTTATTTACACCATGAAACAAAATACTTTGAAGCAATATCAAAACATTATATGGGATTACTTGGAATGGTTTGATGCATTCAATATTGAATACCATACCTAAGATTTTAATCATATGGTAGATATGATTGAAATGAGGGATAGAAAATTTAAGGTAAAAAATAGAAATCATTTTTGTGAGTATGAGGTTGAGATACTGGTAAGATTTTCTATCTTGGACAACACCGATCATTGGCAAGTCTTTGATAATGATGATCAAATAAGAAGATTTTTGTAGTGTATAGATGAGTTTGAAGGAACCATCATAGATTAGAACTCTATGGTATAGAACTGATATGTAAAATAAACCTTATATGGAAAGGAAATAATCTAGTTAAATACTAATAGTATCCCTAGAGGATTGGTTAGTCTAGAAGCATCCTTTGATGGAGTTGACAGAGTCAAATCTAGAAACCTTTCTATATCAAAGGATGTGACTTAGATTAATATTGGGATAGAATAAAATATAAGGAAAATTTGCCTCGATACTCACTTGATTAATAAATTAAAGAAAGCATTCATCATGCTATTAAAAAAGTACCAAGACTGCCTAGCATGGTCATATTCAGAGTTGAAGGCTTATAGGGAAGACTTTTTCTACATGTTATTCCCCTCCACCCTGATGTAAAGCCATTCCACCAAAAAAAAGGGCCCATCAATCACATATTAGCCACTAAAATGTAAGAAGAATTTAAATAACCAAGGGATGATGGGATCATGTAACCCATCAGGTATTCATTGTGGGTGGAAAACTTGGTCCTTGTTAGAAATAAAAATGGAGACATCTAGCTCTATGTTTATTTTTGGAACTTAAAAAGTTTCATTGAAGGACAATTATCCATTGCCTAACATAGAAAATATTCTCAATGATGTCACTAGATTTTAACTATTGTCAAATTTGGATGGTTTTTTTGGGTATAACCAGGTGGTAATAAAGGAGTCTGAAAGGTCCAAGACTACTTTCACTACCTTATGGGGCACCTATGTATATGTCTAAATGCCTTTTGGTTTGATGAATGTAGGTTCCACTTTCCAAAGATAAATGGATGCATCTTCATACATTAATTAACCAATTCATTATTGTATACCAGGATGATGTTATAGTGTACCCCAAGAAGAGAAGTGACCACTTGGCACATTTGGAATAAATGCTTATAAAATGTAAGGAGTGTGGGATTTACCTTAATACTAGAAAATTATACTTTAGAGTATATAAGATAAAGCTATTGGGATATATTGTATCTCAAAAAGGTGTCATGATAGACCCTGAAAGGGTGGAGGCCATTGATAAAGTACCCATTACATAGACTAAGAAAGGTATTCAATACTTCTTTGGCCAGATTAATTTTGTTAGGAGGATTATTTCAAATTTTTTAGAGATTACTCTGCCTATCACTTCAATGTTGAAGAAGGATCAAAATATAAACTGGGAGAACACCACTCAGTCATTTCAAAATATCAAGGCAACTTTGAAAACTACCCTAGTGCTTGCTATTCTAGATTATAGAAAATATTTCCAAATCTTTTCATTTGTCTCTACACATACTATTATTGTAGTGCTACTATAAAAGAATGATGAAGGCCATGATAAACATATTTAATTATTTAGTAAGGCACTACAAGGATATAATCTAAGATATACCATAATGGAGAAGTAATCCTTTTCTCTCTTAAAGGCTATCAAGCAGTTCAGATCTTACATTTTGAGTTCAAAGATTGTAGCCTATGTTCCTCACACTATGGTGAAGGACATATTAACTGAAAATGAATATAATAAAAAAGAGGTTCCAATGCATCAATAAACTTTAATAATATGACCTAGATATATAGACTACTAAGTTAGTTAGAGGCATGGGTCTATCCAAGCTAATGACTGAATCAAATTTGTAGGTAATGGAAGTGAATAATATAGAAAGGGTGGTTAATAACCCTAAATCTAAGTATATCCAATCTCCATGGTAAAATTATATAGTCAATTATTTTAAGACTCTAAAATTTCCCTCCCATTTATTTAAATATAAATGGAAGACATTGAAGTTGGTGTCTAAAAAGCATCTTCTGTTAAAAGATGACCTAGCTTAGATGACCCTGAATGGTGTTCTCTTGAGATGTTTAGTGTAAATGAGAACCTTTCAATGATTAAAGAGTTCCATATTGGTGTGTGTGGTGGTAAATTTACTCCTAAATTAACTACACATAAGATTTTAAGGCTCAGGTATTAGTGGCCCACATTATTAAAATATGTTTCTACCATGGTAAGAAGATGTGAAGAGTGTCAATGATTCTCTAGAAGAATGAAAGCATCTAAATCACTTCCCTTGAAAGTAGTCTCTATCAAGGGACCTTTTAGGCAATGGGGGATGGATTTCATGGGTGAGATATCAGATGCCTCAAGTGCTATTCACAAATAGATCCTAGTGGCTATTGACTACTTCACAAAATGGGTTGAAACAATCTCCACTAGAAGATCAACTCACTAGGTAGTTATTTATTTCCTATTGAATAATGTGATTTGTTAATTTGGAGTGCCATTCAAAATCATGTGTGATAATGCTATATGCTTTAGAGTCAAACAACTAAGTGAATTATGTGAAGATTATGGGATTGATTTAGCATATGCCTTCAATCATAATCCACAAGGAAATGGGCAGGCTGAGTCTAGATTATCAAAATTACTTTGGATGATAATAAAATAAAATGGGGTGAATAGTTGAATTTTATTTTTTGGGTGGATAGGTTGAATTCAAAGATATCTATTGGGAAAATCCTCTTTTATTTTGTTTATGGAACTCAAGTTATTTTACCCCTGAATCTATAGTTACCAACTTACCAATTCATGCAACAAATAGTAGAGAATGAAGAAGAAATGAACCAATATGAAGAAAGGATTGATAAAATGATTGATATTGATGAGTCTCATAGACAAGCTTATGAGAGGCATACATAGTTTAGGAAGTGGATCAAAAGGATATTTAACAAGAAAGTCACCCCAAGAAATTTTTAGGTTGGTGATCTAGTACTACTCTAGGATAGCAAGCATGATGACAAGGGAAAGCATGGTAAATTTGATTCCTTATGGATTTATCCTTACACTATTGTAATTTAAATAGGGAACCATTTATTCTATCTCAGAGATATTGATGGAGAAATTTTTGAACTACCAATTAATGGCAGACACCTCAAACATTTCCTAGATTAAGTCTATGACTACCTTTATAAATATGTATATGATGTGTTATAATTTTTGTCATTGTCATATTGATGTGGTTTATATTTATATATTTTATGTCCCTCCTTTTCCATTGTTTATTTTTATTTTGAATTTATGGCCTAGTGGATAGATGACTAGTCTGGTGTTCTGTATGTACCCACTAGGGGTACCCATCCCTGAGAAAGAGCCTATATTAGTGCCCAAAATTGCATTGAAGAAATTGAGACCTTGTTAGTAAAATTATCATGTCCAAACTAAATGAATTTTATTTTTTAGCCACTTACAACAGTCCTTTAGATGATCAAAATACATGTTTATGATTAGTTGTGTCCTTTGTCCTATTTTTTGCCAAATGAGAGAACTTCTCCACTCTTTGCAGAACTCTCAGGGGGGAGGGGAAGTTTTAAAAAATAAAATGCACTCTCAATATCTCCAAAGGAATTGTAAAATTTTGATTGAAGATACCATGACATGAATATTCATAATGATAAGATAAAATTATAGTCAATCTTTTCTCTATGCATGAATTTGTTGCATTATGTTCTAAGAGGGGAGTTTTGGGGGCCCAGATGAAATTGATGAGTTACATTTAATGTGTTTTGATGATTAAGGTGATAAATTGATTGATGAACTAAATGAAAGACATGTGTTTATCTTAGGGTACTTATAAGATAATTGTTAGGGGTTAGAGGGATTTAGTACCCTTCCTCAAATGGAGAGAGCTTGTGTAAAAGGTAAAAAATGGCCAAGAGTCTAAACTCACATCTAAGTTGGAAACGTGGTAGTTTCTTGGGGATTTGGATATTTTGAGCCTTTCTTGAAAATTTCCCCACTTTCATTTTTAGTGGGAAAGGTGCTTAAAGTCCCCAAGGTGTAAATATTTGAACTTATAAGGAAAAATGATGCCACATGGTAGCTCATTGGGGTTTTCTTAGTTTCAATCCCATTCTAAAGATTTCCCCACTTAAATATTGGTGGTAAAAATTCAAAAGATACATCAAATCCTGAATTCCCAAATTTACAAAGATAAATTATGATGCATGGCATTCTCACTTCCCATGAGGAACTCAGGGCAAATTACATCACTACACTAGTGGAAAGGAACAAGTGAAAAGGTGCAGAAGTCACTAAAGGCCCAAAAAGGTATCATGTTTAATTATTCACTTTTATGACTCTACGTGTTGTAAGGAGGATTGGATAGCATAAAAATAAACATTTGTATTTTCCTTCTCTTTTTTGAATGAGGCTTGAAGAAATTAATGAGAGTGGTTGGTGATTAGCTAATGGGATTTGAATAATTAATGGTAACCATAATATTAAAATGTAAGGGATTATAACTTAGATATTTATATTAATATTAAAATTACCCTTTGCATTCAAACCTTGTGTTCATGCCTTTGATTTATCTGTATGCCCTAGCTAAGTGTGGTGCAAGAATGTGATTATAGTGAACTCTTCACAGACTTTTAGACTCTAGTGCGCATAACCCTCCAAATTAATAGTAAGTTTCCCATTCACTCCTTATGTTGTGTTATTTAAAATGATTTGAGAGGTATTTTAAGGGTTGTTAGAGTGAAATGTTTATTTAGTATTAAGGTATTGCACTAGAAAGCTAGGGTAGGATGGCAATGTCTTCAACCTTAATAAAGGGTAACATTGTCTCTATTTTGGATTCAATTAAGAATAAAAATGTCATGGGGTTATATTTTGGGGAAATATTGAATTTATAATAGTATCTAGACCCCCAAGTAGTTTCCAACATTGGCATGAGTTACATCACACCTACAAAAACATTCCTCTTGGCTACTCCATACCTAAAACTCATTATTTCATGTGATGGAGCATACCAACCAGAAACTAGGACTATTGTTGATGATATTCATTACATTATATGGTTTTTCACTAATTTAGCCCTTAGTACCATTCTTAAAATCCCCCTAACTAGAAAGCATTACACACTCCTCAGAGGAATGGCAAGAGTATGTAGAAAAGGATGATAAGGCAATTTGGGATATTATCAATTCTTATTGGATAGATAAGAAGAGATAAAAGGCCTCTAAAATGTCAAAGATTTTGAAACTGGTAGAGTTTAATAAACTACCCAATATGTTATTTCTATGGCTACCAAGATCTATAGGGTGCCCACCATAAAAAAATTTGAACCATGGATGTTCTTAATCATGATCTACGTGTTAGAAGTGAAGAAGAAGCTAGATTAAGCTACCATACTCAGTGATAATCTACATGGATAAATGATGCAGATCTAAGCTAAAATTATTTATAAAAAGACATTCTTAGGTATATTATACATGCCTTCTTATTTGATGTACAACCTAGTTCACAACATGATGTTATAAGGGCTCACCAGGAACCTCAATGGAATGAGGATATATGAAATATATCTAGAAATAACTATGGAAGGCTTCAAGAAGAACTTATATAGAGTTTAAAACTAATTATTTAATATAATTATGATTGCCTTATTCCCTTTAATAAGCCTCAACAAAATGTTTAAGATAGCCAAATAAGTAATTGAGAAATATGGTGCCACTTATATATAATTCAAGACATTCACATACATCAATGTGACTGGTTACTCTGGGTGCCCATAAAAAATACAAATATACTTGGATTATAAGTTGGTATTAATGGAGCTAAGTTGACATATGGTGCCACTACATGAAATGATCATAGCCAAGAAGATCAACAATCCCTTCAAATTTCTTGTAGTAATAGGATATTATTCATGTCCTTCAATCACCAAGGCAAAGGGACTAGAGTAGGATATGGGCATATATGAAATTGATAAGATGCCACCTCATCCTAATTATGACATTAGCTGGTTGATAAATATGGTTACTAATTTGATATTACATCAATCACATTAGTAGGACATCTGGTTTGATTTCACCACTAAGGAAGATGTTCAAAAATTAGAGTTTATGAGGTTGATAGTGTAAGAAGTTATAGAATAAAACATTTTTCCCATACCCAAGGATATGGTGGATGATAAATTACCACTATCTTCATTATACAACATAGCCAACATTGAAGCATAACCCATCTCCTAGGTAGATTTTACTATTCAAGAGGATGATTCCATCCCTAAGAGATCAGTATAAATCATGAAGAGAACCTTCAAATGGATTAAGGAGCATGGGGTTAACCATGGTACATTTGACTCCCCTACCCTTCAATATTTAAGGAAGGTTAAAGAGATAAAGGATTTTCTCCCAAAATATAGTGGTGACCCTACGGCTTCATCTAGCAATAAAAGGTAAGGGAAAATGTAAGCTTGGGGATATTGAGTTCATCAAACCAGTAGATGTGGAAAATATAATTGTGGCACAATACAATATTAGGTTATCCTTTTCAAATATAAAAAGTTTAGTAGAGAACTATGATAAGATTCCTAGAGGGGAAGTTACACTAGCTAGTGCCACCCCCATATCCATTTTAGGAAAATGAGATCTAGCAGTACCATCCATTCCAATGGCCAACCTAATTACACTCCCACATGCTCAACCTATGTAATAAGTGGTAGCTTCCCCTCCCCAATAATATATTTAGGAAAGAGAGAAGGTGAGGATCAATGGGAGAAACCAAAGTAGAAGAGAGTAAAAAAGGCTCTACAACCTCCAAGTATGTCTCCTATGAAGAAGAAGGAGGTTGTATTCAAATACCCACCATCCAATGAGATCCTTGTGAAGAGAAGAGTGGACCAAGCCTCATATACTCAAAGAGTAAGGGATATGAGTGAGGAGGAAGATTTAGATGAGGGTAGACCCATTATTGAAGTAATGAAGAAACAACATGCCTTCACTCCTCCTCATGTGAAGACTAGGCAAAAGACTCATAGGGAAAGACCCCAAATCCTAGTAAAGGTCCCAAAAATGGGATTCCATACATAAGATGGGCCCTCAATGGTATAAATAAAAGGTAATGAGGAAGATACCCTATCCTCAAATGACCATTTATCTTTTGATGATGTTGTATAGGTTGGTGTTGAAGCAACCATACAAGCTCAGGGCCCTCTTGAGAAGGAGATTATTTCTCAAAAAATAGAGTGATTCATTGACAATGTTATCTCCCAACCATCAGGCTAGGATAACTAGGGTGGAGTTGAAAAATAAGAGAAAGCAAGGATAAATATAAAGAAGATCCCAAATAAAATATTCAAAATGCCACCATTTTTGAGGAGGTAGTTGAACATGAGGCTCACAGTAGGCTCTGGATGTACCATAGGTCATTCCTTCCAGTCTGGAGGTGTCAAGTCCAACACCAAAAGAGAAGGAGAGTGTGGAGGAGGGTGAGGGAGTAATCCTATAAATGGGTACCCCCACCCCTTCAATAATAGATAAAGAACTAGTTGTTTTCAATAAAGATGTTGAGAAGGATACTTCAAGAGGATTCACTTCCATCAAAGTTCCATGAAGTCTTCTCCCTCACATTAAGGTCCATGACCCAATTCATAATAAGATTATTGAGGCCATGATTGGAAAGAGTTACTTGAAATAAGCAAGGAAAAACCCATATCCTCATCCATAAATAAAGCTTAGATGAATAAATAAGGTGAAGTGGTTGTATAGCCTTCTAGTTAGTCAGTTAAATAAGGAAGTTTAATTGAGAATTTTCTTAGTGAGTCTCATCAACCTGATTTAGAGTTCAATATTTAGGAGCAAATAGAGCTAGACTTAGAAAAAAAACATGGAGTGGAAAGTGGTGGGCAAGGATAAAGAGCGTGATGAAGACATTGAATAATTTGTATTGATCCCACAACATAATATTGTGTTACTCCCTATGGCTAGCTCATCATTTACACCACCCCTTGTTGTCCTAAGGCCATCTATAATGTCTAAAACTTTGATGGGATTTCAGACTAGGCCTCTTATCTGGGTCAAAGAATAAGTAAAATATAAGGGAAACATTATGAGTAATATAGGGGATATTTATGTAATGAAGATTACCCAAGCATATAAGGCTAAACCCCCAATGAAGGCCAAAATACATTTAAGAACCACATATACTGATGTAGGGGAAAGAAATGTTGAAATAACAATTCCCCCACCAAGTACCATGAATAAGGATGCTTCCCTTGAAAGTTACACAATTTACCAATATGATCTAGGGGAGACTTCTAAGAATGAGATAAAACATAGCTCACATGTTTTGGTGAGCATGGTATCCCATAGAATGGATAAAGATAAAGCTTCCATGGAGGAGTTGAAAGCACATAATCAAGCTATGATTCAACACTTGAAAAAGTTACTAAGTGATCCTAAGGTAGTAAATCTAACCACCATTAAGGCTCTATACCTTTGAATTTTTTCCATAAGATCACTAGATTTTAGTCGAGGTGATGATCTGAAAGCTAGAGGATGGGCCATTAAAGATTGGAGGTTTAAGCACCAGTACCAAAGAAATAATCCACTCGGCATTGGAATGCTTAGATAACATAGTGGATAAAAAAGGAGATTATGAAGCCTAGATGTTCATTTATGATGTAGACATAAATAACTGGGAAAAGATCCAGCCTAAGGTGGATGAAAATTTTAATATGAGCATGGATGCATTAGTGGAAGAGAAGATCATTTATTTTGATGACCACAAAAGGTCCAATGAATATCATTTGGCAAGCAAGCATAGGCTAATTATGCTTAAGGATGGTGTCCTTGATTTTAAAGGAGAAGAGTAGTCTCTCAAGACTGTGATGAAGGAAATATACACCACCCTCAAAAAGATGGTGAACCTTGATGATTTAGGTGACTTGATAGAATAGGAAATAAGTGTTTCCCTAAAAATCCTCATCAATGTACCATAATGGGCCTTTAATTCTAACAAAATAAGGTAGTTGGTATCACTTGAGAAATCTTATGACCAACTCAAGGCACTAATTGGGCAAAAATAGGCCATGCTTTAGAAGGTCACCACTTGGCTTGAGGAGTATAGCACTAAGTTAAAATACCAAGTAGGCTTGGACCAAGAGAATCTCATCTCAATGATCAATTAATGTATCAATTATAAAAATAGGTTGGCAAAAAATTAATTTATTAACATCGATTCTAGAGCATAGCTGAATATTTTGGTTTTTCTAAGATGGCACCACTCTTCCCTCTTCTATTTTTATTTTGTTTCTTTTCTTCTCATTTACCATTGGGAAACTGTTGTACGCTGCCCATTAGTGGCACATCCCTTTCAAAGTTAGTTTGAATAATCATTTGTATAAGAAAGGGACATTTTTGTTTATTGAGAAAAGAGACCAAGGTTATTTTATCCCTTACATAAATTACCATCCATGTGTATAATTTAAAATATTCCACTGTATTTGAGTATCAATCTTATCATCATCATAGAAGCATGAACACAAATATAAGGAATCATGTTTGTTATAACATTGAATAGACTCCAGTCACATGAAAGAATTTTCTAGCTAGAACATCTTTGGGAATATGCTAAGCGTAGCTAAAACTATATAAGTAAAGGGGGTTTGTCCTTTTATATAGGTCAATTAATTTTTTGAGTCTAAAGCTATATGTTAGATAGTTATCCCTATGTGATTTTATGGTACCAAATGGATTTATATTGTGAAATCATTGGCAAGCTTTGAGAGCATTCAAAATGTCTCCCTTGTTACAAAATTGTTTCACATAGTGTTCTATTATGTAATTTTCAAGACATGTAATATTTATATTTGATTTAGTTGATAAATGGAATTTGTTCATGGTTTATTATTTCTTCTTATTAATGAATTACAATGCTCTATTTTACATGCTTGGTAGATTGGTTAGCTGATGTATTCTTCTTTATGGTAGTCATTTAGGGTTTATACCCAGAGTATAAAACCCTTTATATTTTGAGATTTGGGAATAGGGTAATAATAGCATTTTTAAGGGTAGTCCTATGTTAATTAATTTATATGGAGGGAATTATTGAAGGATGATTTGCAACATTGCCTATAAACTTTTGAGGATCATTTGCGCATGATTTTGTTTTATCTATTTTTGAACTGAAAAACATTTGTTAATGAAGATAGTATAGCCAATTTGTGAAATTCTTCATGCTCATTTACTAACCATCCATAACTTTTTCCATAATTTAATTAATCTAGTTTTACCCTATTTCACTTTTAGACAACACACTATTTACATATTATAAGTGTTGTTTGCTTTGTAGATGCATAAGACCTTGCATGATTTAAAATGTATTTGTTGTGTATGATTTAAATTCTAGTGATATAACTCTCATTTACTCCACGTTTCTTAAATAGTTGTCAAAATTGATATTTTATCCACAATATAATATGTCTTTAGTAGCTTGAATATGATGTAAAACATTTGTGCATTTAGCATGACAACCCCTCATGGGTGAAGTGTAGAAGTTTGGTTGTGATTTGGTCATATTTCCCTTTTCATACCAATAATCCTCATAGAGATTGAAGTGATAAAATAATTCATGTGAGTAAGCTACCTTAGTATGTCCTTTCACCTTGGTTCAAGTAGATCCAAAAGTAATTGAGAGTTAACCATACCCTCTATAGGTGCCTTTTAGTCATTTTCTCTGTTCAATCCATTTTAGATGTTAAATCCTTCCTCATCTACATTGAAATTTTAGTGTTTTCTCATTTAATCTTGACTTCATCTTAAAGTGTGAAAGGTTGAATTATATAATTTAAAACTAGGAGCCAAAAAGAAATTGAAATTAAATTTTCACATCACGTAGAAGAAAAAGAAAAATCTCGCTTAAAGGAAAGACATGAATATTAGAACAATAAGCTATCATCTAATCCTAAGGCCTCCACTCCTCAAGTGAATTAAAAATTTCAAGAAAAAAAATCCAAATAAGAGTTTTTTAAAGTAAAACAACAATTATGGGAAATTATAGAACACAAACATAGGTCTAAAGCCTCAGGATTCTATGAGGCAACATGACAAAAATCGTAGTCCTTAGTAAATGAACTCTTGTGGCCAAACCACTAGAGAATATTTAGTTTCCTCCATGAAAAATCATGAAATGTTGAGAATTAATTAATAACCATTAAAAGATAGTTTAAACCTAACTAAAAGGCAAATAGCTAGAAAATCATAGAGTATACATTGTTATTGATAAATGGAATGTTGATCTTTAGTTAACATCTATTGAAATCAAAGGTATATTTTTTTAATTATATATTATAATTAATTTAGGTGATAATAAATTTTTTATTTCACCTTAATTTTTTTTTAAATTAAAAAAAATAATCTCTAAATTAAGAGATGAATTGGAGATACATTTTCGCTCTAGTAAGACGGTGGATGTTCTAGAGTGTTTGGAGTAGACTGAACCAGGTTTTAGAGTATTTAAGACTCATGGAAATTTTTTCTTGGCACCTTTTGGATATTATGACCAAATTTTAGGCATAGATTGGTTGAAAAAATAAAAATATAAGCTTGATTATCTCAAAAATAATTTATAGTGCCTTTATGATATGGGAAACATGGAGAAACTCTAAGGCATCATGAAGCATGCAGGTAAAAGTATTATTTCAATGTTACAGTTGAAAGGAACAATCATGAAATGATTAACATTATATGTTGTGTAAATAAATTATATGTATAAAGATAAGGAGCCTATTCTATGGGAATATTAGGTACGTGGATAGGTGCAAGGATTTAGTGGGCCAAAAGGGGGTTACTCATGGACATTCTTTTGAGAAAAATGATAAATCTTGACTTGTATAGATTATTTGAGATGTCTACACTCAAAATTTGTAGATGTAATAAGAATATGAATTTTAGAATTTAAATTATAGTTTTTAAAACACTATTTGTTTTAAAAAGGTTAAGTTTAAGTAGGTCAAACAACTTAAATTTGAAGAGTGTCTCTTATTTTTTTAGAAAAATTGATTATATATCTGTCGATGTGCCCACTCAATTTTTTATCATCGTTTATTATTTTTAAAGTGGAAATTTAGATAATACCATATAGTTTTCAACCTATATTGTTTTAAATTTTATTAATGGATATTTGTTTTTTCATTAATTTTAAAAGTAAATAAACCCAAAAAAATGATAAAAAAATAGATAGATGTTTGTGCCTTGCCCCCCTAGAACTACCTCAAAAAATAACAAAAAATAGTTTTTATATTTTTCAATGTGTGTGCAACCATTTTTTTTTTGTATTTGGATTAATTAAAAAATATTATATATGCAAATATAGAACAGTAAAAAAATTAGAAAAAATCATATATTTTAAAAGAGGAGAGTGTGCCAGAAATTGTGGTAATAGTTTCATGAAATGTCTTGATAGTATTCATAGTGTTTATGATGGTGGAAGGTGTATTTTGTTATTTTTAAAAGAAAACATGAATTCAACTATGTGTTTGTAGGTCAGGTCATAGGCTCAAGAATCTAATCCATTTTTGAGACTATAAGAATTTTTTTGAAAATTGATGTATCAAAAGGACATATATGCTATAATGCATTCTTTATTACACATATTCTATATTTAAGTGCAAGATACAAAAAAATAGAACCACGTAAAGGAAGGGGGCCAAAATATAAAGTTGAAATTTACATTGTTACATTTATATTCCTTATACTTTATAAGTTGAACTTTATATTGATACATTTATATTCCTTATAATTTAAATTTAATTTATTAAATATAAAAAATTATGGTCATATTGAGTTTTTTAGAATTAGTCTCACAATGCCATGCATTATGATTTGGATGATAGTTTTTTAAAATAAAATTTAGCTATTACTTTGTCATTTTCAATATTCTAATATTTTTTATTTCCCCAATACCTATATTGACATTCTTACTTTTCATGGTAACATTTTAATACTTTTTTATGTCATTTGTACATGTACAAAATTTCACTCTCAATAATAGGTTTTTACATTCAAGTGGTTTGATTTATGTTTAGAATCATTATAAAATACATTTTTAACATCTTTTTTATTATTACATTGAAATTTATAATTGTTCTCTATCCATACCTCATCATATGCTTCACTTAATTCACTATGTGCACTACCATTTTATAGTAATCATGGAAGTGCAAGATTTTTTTCACTATGCATCTTCCATATGTGATCATAAATAATAGTATCATCTTACATAATAAATATATGCATAAATTTTAAGGGCTTTAAATTTTCAACCTTATACAAGGAGATGGAGAATTTATGGATGAAATCTACCTTTTAAATTTTCCATTAGCTCATTATTTTCACACATTATTATTGATGAAACATGCATATGATCAAATCTTAAAGGAACCGTAGAAATTAATAACCTATATCTCCATGAGAATATGGCATATAGTTTTTCCACATATCTATTCACAACTTTACATATGTTTATCTAGGGAGAAATATCCACCATAGCTAGGTAACCTACACTTAATTTCCTCAACTCAAATTAGTTACACATTATCTTCTTTAAAATAATCCATGTAGGTAGTGCATGTTTATGTATTTAAAATCAACACACATTCATAATATTTAGGTTATATACCAAGGAAATAAAATTTCACCTTTCATTTTATAATCACCCTTTGTGAGGATCCTTCTACACATATATAATAACTACACAAAATATATGAACAATGAAATAAACTTTATAATACAACCCAAAATAACCTTTAGATTACACGCCACTTCAAGTGGAAAACCTCCTTTGAGAAAGATTAATACAATAATATTCATGGATGCCTTCATTAAGCTTACAAAAATACTTAAATACTAAATCTATTCTAAAAATACTAGTTCCCATGTATGTGGGATAATTTAAATATGTTCAAGGGATGAATTATAAATAATATGCATCCATATAGACTAATACACTAATAATGCAAAGAGAAAGGTAGGACATAGGTTCTTCACATTCCTTCCCCCTTAGAAAAATATTTGTCCTTGAATATTTAGATGTTGGAATCATTACTGAATTTGGAATAATGGTTCCCATGTTGCATCTTCTCATTACATGTCATGCCACTAAATTAAGAATTTGGTGATTGAGCAAGATTGAAGTTTCTGAGATTACCTATCCAAGACTTCTTCCAATTTAATAAGGATGGAGCATTTAATATCAATTTTTGGTAAAACTATTTACACTCTAATGGTGGTTCTAAGAACTTTCTTCAAATAGGATACATGAAAGACTAGGTGAATTTAGGAGGAAGGTGGAAGCTCAAACTTGTAAATAATAGATCAAATCTACTAGAGAACCTTATATGGTCCATAAAACTTCTAACTAATATTATGACACCTATTTAGTTTCAAGGATGATTACTTGTATGGCTACAAATAAAAAAATCATATCATCAGGTTGAAAGGTGTGCTCAAAGTGGTGCTAATCAACCTAATGCTTCATTTCGTTTTGTGCCAGATGGAGATTTCCCTATAGAGTGATATGAATCTAAATTTTTTGTCAAATATTAGTTTTAATTGCTTGAACTAGTGAACTATTATGGGTATACGAGATAAGTGTTGGGGAAACTTGACCATAAATTGATTCATATGGAGTTATTTTAGTAGAAGTGTGGTAGGAGGTATTGTACCACCATTATATGAGGAGAATCCACTATTATCATTTTTGTTGTTATTTTTAAGCAAAGCAGCAATGGAATGTTTACAAGCATTTATTAATAATTTCTCTATGGCCATATATTTGGGGGTTATACCTAAAGATAATCTTTAGTTGTGTGCCTATGCATCCAAATAGCTCCATATAAAAATGGATGGTGAAAATTACATCATGATTAGAGATGATTTAGGAAGGGTTGAAATGAAGATAAAATATTTAATCCAAGAAATTTTTTGTGATGATGGATGTTGTATAGGGATGATTGAGGGAACAAAAATGACTATATTTAGAGACGAAGTCGACCTCGATCAAGATCACTTTTTTCCTCTAGATTTAGGGGTCTCAATGAAATCTATAGAAATATCTATCCAGATCCTAGTAGGAATGGGAAAGGACTTGAGAGAACCAAGAAGCATTTTTTATTCACCTTTGTTGCATTGGCATGTTTCACATTTGGCCACCATGTGTTTAATTTCCCCTTTCATCCCCTTCCAAAATAAATTTTGACATGCCCACTCATATGTTTTGAGAACTATTGAGTCATTTATTGATGGAGAATCATGGATTTCATATAATAAAGCTTGATGAAGGTCTATGCTATGGGGAAGCCCTAGACATCACTTATATCATAGAGAAACACTATCCCATGAATAATGTGGTACTACAGAGGGGTTAGTTGTGAATTTTTTAATAAGGTGGTATAAAGAGGTATCATTTACATACCCTTAGTGTACATATTCCAAATAGTTTAAAATGGGAATCAAGATGGAAAAAAAGGAAGTCTGGTCCTTGAATGTGCATGAAAAATCATCTAATATAACATTATCTTTACTCTTCTTATAAATGATCTCATAATGATAAACCATGAATTTACTAACCCATTTTTATTGTGTCGATGCTGAGACTTGTTGTTCTAGGAAATATTTCAAACTTTTGTGATCAATTTTGATGCAAAAATTATTCCCAAGTAAGTATGGCCACTATTTTTATATTCCATGTACAATTTCCATCATTTCCTTTTTGTATGTAGATAAAGCATAATCTCATCCAGAAAGGGATTTGTGAGTGAAATAAATGGGATGTACTTCTTGGAGAAGAAGAACACTTAGGTAATTACCATAACCATCACTTTTGATGGTGAAAGTTTTGGTGAAGTTTGACATTGCCAAAATTGGTGTGTTACACATAGCTTGGTTGAGTTCCATTAATACCCAATTAGATACAACATCCCATGTGAATACATACTTATTCATTAATGAAGTTAAGGGAGATGTGATATTTCCATAATCCTTAATGAACTTACAGTAGTATCTTATAAAGCCTAGGAATCCATGAAGGTTCTTGAGGGTTGTTGGTTGAGGCTAATTCTATATGACACTATTTTTTTATAGATCAACATGGACCGCATCAGTTGAAATAATGTGCCCTATATATTCAAATTCCTCTTGATCGAAGGAGCACTTGGAATAATTAGCACATAATTTATTATCCACTAGAAGTTATAATGCATTATCAATATGTTATAGATGTTTGTCCCATGTGTATCTATAGATAAAAATATCATCAAAGAAAACCAAATAAAATTGATGGAAGAAAGGCTGATAGAGTTTATTCATTAGTGCCTAAAATGTTTAAAGAGAATTTATAAGTCTAAATGGCATTACCAAGAATTAATAGTGACCATAATGAGTCTAGAATGTTATATTTTGAATGTTATAAACATGCATGTGGATCCGATGATACCCTGAATAATGATCCAATTTGGAGAAAATTGTTTCCCCATGGAGCATATCAAGAAGCTCATCGATGATCATAATTAGGAATTTATCTTTGATAGTGATGTGGTTAAGGGAACAAAAGTCAATGCAAAAGCACCATGATCCATATTTTTTGTGGACAAGGAGAACCAGGGTGGAGTATGAGCTAGTGATGGGGAGAATAACTATGGACTTAAGGATTTCTTGTACTAATTAATAAATCTTGGCCTTTTGTAGATGGTGATAATATTATGACCAAATGTTTGGTGGGATGCTAATTAAAAGGATTAGAATGCAATAATATTCAAGATGTGGAGGAGGAAAACCTATGATCTCTATAAAAATGGTTTCATGATTATCAAGGATGGCTTGTAAAATAGTTGGGTAATTAGTAGTAGTGGGGAGATAGAGTTAGAAGAAGTGAAACTAGGTAATGGCTCCATGTGGGCCTTTTTCCAAAAGATTTTCATGCAATGAGAACTAATGATGTTATCAAATATGGGAAATAACCCTTTTGATGTGTGCTTATAGTCATTATCTATGAACTACATCCAAATATTATATAATTCCTATATAATGGTCCCAATGTGTAGATCCACTAAACCCTTAAAACCACATCATGCCCTCCTAAGGGTAGGGAAAAATTATCTAAGTAAAGAGTGTAATAACCTATCATGATACAAAAATTATGAAACTTTAATTTACCTTTAAATTTACCCTCATTGGTAATCATGAATTCAAAGATATAACAAAGGTCTACAAATTAATTTTCCTTCTTATCAATGCATGGATTAATGAAATTGTGAGTTCAACTAGAGTCAATGAGGATTGTGAGAGGGATATTTTTAAATAACCCCTTGAAATTCATGGTTTTAAGGGTGGTAAAACCTTATAGTACATTTATATAGATATTATTTTGAGTCTCTTGAGCCATTAAGTCCTTTAAGGGGTTTTATTTTACATGAGCATCTTAGAATTCCTAAATATCGAGCCCACTATCTTGATCGAATAGTGATTCCACATATAACAAGTAAAGATTTTGTGTGATGCACTTGTGACCCTTAACCCATTTTTCATTATAATTATAACATAATAATTTCTCCTTACATCCCACATCTCTACCTTAGTAAGGTGTTTGACCAGTGTGGTTATGGTTGGGTATTGGTTGGTTGTGTTCTTTATGGGTGAGAAAGTGGGGGATTGATGTTGTGGGGGATATTATACTAACCTAGCTAGAACTAGGGCATCAATTATGTTGTTGGGATGAAAAATTTTCACCTCTAAGTATATTATCTCTTTGTGGCCACCAATAAAATAACTCTTGGATAAGCCATCTGATAACTTTTCAGGTGATTAGTCAGTTTCTCAAATTCAATCTAATAATCATGAATGATGTATGTCTATCAAAATTTGGTGAGAGCCCCTATAAAATCCTTGAATGCCAAGGGACTAAAACTACCCAAAAGTAAGGATTCAAATATTTTCTAACTAGGTTCATCATTCAACTTGAGATACCAATAATATCATTGGATTACATCTTATTCCAAGTAGAAGGAAGCAATTGGGACTTTATTGATAAAATAAGTATTGTGAAGGTTGAAGAATTTCTTGGCTCAATATATACATCCTATAGGATCTTTACCATTGAAATCTGGAAAGTCCAACTTGGTCCCATATGATGTTTGGGGAGAAGAGAAACTATTCTATAAAAAATACTCCTATAATTTATTGAGTAAAAGGATATTTTGTTGACTCAGTCCACACATCACATCAGTTAACTCAGTGACTTGTGATTTAAATATTGTATTTTATTCCTCCATGATCTTTGTGCCTATATGGGTGGATACCATGACTAGTGTTATTTTGTCAAGGGATAGAAAAAAACATTCTAAGACACGTTTGGTATGGAAATTTTTTAATTTGCGATCAATGAAAGGGGTAAATGTACATTTACTAATTTTTTGGCACTTCATGGTTAAGATTAATGAATTCAAGGGCAATTTCGAAATCATTATGGAAAAACTATAAAATTTGTCGAAGAGGGGAAAAAGGAGAAAAAAATGGAAAGGAACATTGTGGTAATTTTTTTAAGAAAGAGGGAAAAATTAGAGAAGTTATGGAAAAACCTTAAAAAGTGAAAAAAAAAAAGAGATTTTTGGCTAATAGAAGTGGAATTTAAATATGGAACCTCAAGGAAAAAAAGTTATAGAATGGAATTTTAGGTGTTCAAGGAAATTTTTAGATTCAACACAAGTATAGAGGGAGAGATATGTTGAATAAAAAAAAAAAAAAAAACTAATTAGTACTTGGTTGCTCTTACCAAAATCTTATCTACAAGTGTGTGGTGACCAACTATTCCCAAATATAATCACTTTTTTGTTGGTCTTATAAAATTTTTATGTTGGGTATGGGATCCAAGTTTGTTTATCTAATTAAGGGTTTTAAGGAGTTTCTCTAGTCACCAATGTTATCTAAATAAGTACTACTCTCTAGAAAAAATTTTGGCCACAAATTTACCCCTAAGCAATAACTCTTGGCTTACGACACCAGTGAAAAATAGTCAATCTAGATGGGGCTATTGACATTTTTGATGGTAGTTCATTTCAATGGGCTAGATACTTCAATATTATTATGGTACTCTTCATAATGAGTTTTAAATCTTATTCCCAATTACTTCCCATAGTTATGTAGAGAGGTATTTACCCTTATCTGAACCTACAATGAATATATAGAAAAAAAAGGCAAGGAAAAATATTTTCATAAATGGTATAGCTCTTGGAAATCCACTGTTAAAAAATTCTCAAAAATATACCCATAGGACAAGAAAGTGCTCTAATACTAGATGTGAGGATCTTTATACACATATTTACAAACCACAAAAAATAAATGAAAAATGAAATGAACTTTGGAAAACAACCTAGAAAAACCTTTATATTGCAATCCACTTCAAGGGGGCAACCTCCTTTGAGCAATATCAATATAATAATATTCATGGATGCCTTCATTGGGCCTTAACACTTAAATACTAAATTTATTATAACAACTATTAATTCCCATGTATGTGGGATAATTCTTATACAGTCAAGGGATGACTTACAAAGCATATGTGTCCATAAAAACTATTACACTAATAATGGAAAGAGAATGGTAGTACATGGGTTCCTAACACCCTTATAGATCATTCACATATATGGAAGTACATGTTGAATAATCATAGTGAGGAAGTGCATCAATATTTCCTTTATTAAGTTAGAACATCCTTATCATGCTTTAGAATTATTATAAACTACCTTTTTAACAACCTTTTTCTTATTATATTGAAATTTACAATTGTGATCTATCCATACCTCATCATATGCTTCAATTAATTCACTATTTGCACTAATATTATAGAAAAACTATGGTAATGTGAGAAAAAATTTCATTATGCATATTCCATACATCATCATAAATGATAACATCATCTTCCATAATAGATATACGAATAAATTATAAGGCCTTAAAATTTTCAAGATTGTATAAGAGTGAGAAACTACAGATGAAATATACCTTCAATGTTTTCCATTAGGTCATTATTTTCACACCTCACTATTGATGAAACATGCACATGCTCAAGTCTTCAAGGTGCCATAAAAAGTAAAAACCTATAACCCAATGAGAAGATGGATATTGTTTTTCCATATATCTAAACAAATTTACATATTATTATCTATGGAGAAATTTCCACCATAGCTAGGTAGCCTACACTTAATTTTTATTGGCTCAAATTAGTTACACATTAACTCCTTTAAAATAATCCATGTTGGTAGTGAATGTATATGCATTTACCACCAACACACATTCATTATTTTTAGGTGATACACCAAGGAAATAAAAATGTCACCTCTCCTTTGATAATATCCCTTATAGTTCATTCACATATATGGAATTACATCTTGAATCATCATAGTGAATACGTACATCAATATTACCTTTACTAATTCAAAACATCCTTTTCATCCTTTTTATCCCATGTGGCACCAAAAATTTTGTGCTTGGAATGTGAATAAATTTAACTTTAGTGTCCTTCAAACCTTCAAGATGAATAAAATATATGGGTAATATATTCACCTTGATGCATTTATCTTTTTTCACCTCATAATTTTATTGGATCCAATGAAAACATATAAGTTACATCCTCCCAATTGAGATCTCCATCATCATGGGGGTTATAATGTTCCAGCCCTTATACAATGATTTTTTATACGTGGTTGATTTTCTCATCCATGTCAACACATATATGATAATGTTGTCAATATGAATATATTAGTTTCATATATATATATATATATATATATATATATATATATATATATATATATATATATATATATATATATATATATATATATGGCCACATGATTATTTTACAATGTGATGACCACACACTATTTTCCATTCTTGAAACTCATATAATGATTATTAAAATTTATATCATAAAGTATAAGTATAACATTAAGGTCTCCCATTTAAGGTAAGATAATTATCTACTTTGGAAACATCAATCACTTCAAAGCTAGTGCTAAATATTACCTCTATAGTGTTAATAGAGGCATTATTTAAAATACATAGGGGTTGGATGTGGATATTAATGGTCATGATTAGGATGAAAACATGATTTTTCAATGTTTACCTATACATTTTACACCATTCCTCCTTGGTGAGAATATTCACCTTTTCTCTAGTATAAATTGATGTCACATAAGGCCTATTCATAAAATGTTGCATTAATTAACAAATATTGATCATAATTAATATTTTATGTGGTTTTAACCTTATGGAAACTTATTATCTATTATTTAAATACAATTTAAATATTATTCTATAATTAAATCTTGATAAGTGAGATAATTCATTATGGGAGTAATAGATTAACTATCTTAGAGAGGTCATAAACTGCTCTTTCACTAGGTCCCTTCTAGAGATCCTCCCTTGCCTTGGAGTCCATATCCCAAGAATCTTGGAGATAAACTTGAATATTAATTATTACATCCATTTCCTCCTATAATATTAACATTTTAGAAATACAATTAGGATAATAAATGATTGAATAGGAATACATGAATTTCATTTTCTATCTTTTTGCTTATGTTTTACATGGATAAGTTGTGGATCCATTATGCATATTGATATTAACCATAGGGTTGTGTATCAATATGTGTTTACCCACCTTGGGTGTCCATACATATATTATTTGTGATATTTATATCATCCTTATACAATTTTTTTATTTATTATTTTGAGTATTATATTTATCATGTTCAGAGCAATCTTCAATTTATGTTCCCCTTGACAATATCCAAAACTATGGAATTTTGTGCATTACCTTTGACATTTCTCTATCAATCCACACATATATTAGTTTTATAGGAGGAATCATCATCCATCTCATCCTCAACCATGTATTTATTTATAGGAGGGATCATAAACATAAATACCTTACTCTTGGATTATAGGTGTCGTAGTCTCTAATTATGTCCATCATTCTCACACTTTATGGTTTTCATTGATTACTCCAAAAATTTCAATGTTGTGTGTAGATGACTCAAATAGTTTATAATATAATTAAAATTTTATACATTTATACCTTTGTATAAATGGGAAATAATGAACATTATCCATGTCACATGATAATATCGGTGGAAAACCTAATTAGACTGATTCGAGGAGTTAAATGTGGAATAAAATTATGAATAATTTAGGACATGAAAATGATAGAGTGAAAATGAATAAGGAAATTAAATAATAAAATTAACAACTGATGTATAACTATAATATAATTTTTTTATTGTGCTAAGCTTTATACAATATCTCATATATCATATGTATAGTGTGAACATATTCCCTAACATAACTATTGTATTATCTTCATACAACTAATATAAGTTTACTTTTATTAAAAAAAAGGAGGGAGATGAAATTTTAGTTACAACATTACAAGGGTTGGTAAGAACCACTTCATAACTGATGACTTTGGTTCCATCACTAATTATAGTTATTAATAGATTGTAAACTATAGTACTAAAACTATAAGATATGTATGCAATGAAATAGGATAGATATAAAACTTGTACTACTTAGTGAATTTTCAAGCTCAAATAAGGTAATCTCACCAACAACTCATTGCATAACTATCTATATCAGGGACATGACCAATATGGATATGCTAAACTTACCTAATGGATATATTATCACATAATACTACAATAGATGGTTCTAAATCTTATAGTCAAGTAACACTACACAATAACCATATCTAGGATTATTATACATGAAATAAAATAAAAAAATATAGTTCTCACCAAAGCTTGTGGCACAAAGGGGGTTAGTTAAAAAAATCAAGAAAAGAAAACTCTAGTCAAGCCAATGTAGAGGTAAATTAAGGAGTAAAACAACCTATTAGTCTATGCAAAATATAATCTATCAAATGAAAGAGTAAAAGTTATAAATACTTATCTTTGGATGAACCTATCATGCCTTAATATCTCCCTTAGCCAATGATGACATGAAATAGGTTTTTATGGATTTTTAAGGATCATTACATAAATAATATATAGGCTAAAAACCTATTACTTTGCATCTAAAAATTTACCATAAGAGAAGTTATCTTCATTCCAAGACAAAAACTTAAGCAATGACTCCTCAAGTGCATAATTAATATAATTGTGATTTATAACAATGAAAAAATTAATGTTCTTCCCCATTGGATTGAAGTGATGGTGGTATTTATAGAAAATGATTGAACTTAAAAATTTTCATAAATTTATCTGACAAGGTCGACCAACTCGATCTTGATAGGTAGGAAAAGTATTCATTGTGACTTGAACTAGGTTAGTTAGGCTGACCTAGTTATGTAACATGTGGCTTAACCTTTTCAATTGGATCGACTAGGATAACTCTGTATGTGTTTGCCGACTTAGTTGGAAAAGTGGGTTTTTTTTTAGTTAGAGGCTATTTGAGAAGGGAGATTGCTTAGGGAGTTGGATAAGGGCATGAAAGGTGATGAAAATGTTTACCTAATTCAAGTCACAATGAATACTTTTCCTACCTATCAAGATCGAGTTGGTTGACCTTGTCAGATAAATTTATGAAAATGTTTAAGGTCAATCATTTTCTATAAATACCACCTTCACTTCAATCCAATGGGGAAGAACATTAATTTTTTCATTGTTATAAATCACAATTATATTAATTATGCACTTGAGGAGTCATTGCTTAAGTTTTTATCTTGGAATGAAGATAACTTCTCTTATGGTAAATTATTAGATGCAAAGTAATATATACATATATATATATATATATATATGTATATATATACATATACATATATATATATATATATATATATATATATACATATATATATACATATATATATACATATATATATACATATATATATATATACATATATATATATACATACATATATATATATATATAAATATATATATATATATATATATATATATATATATATATATATATATATATATATATATATATCAGGTTTCATCACCTTTCATGCCCTTATCCAACTCCCTAAGCAATCTCCCTTCTCAAATAGCCTCTAACTAAACAAAAACCCACTTTTCCAACTAAGTCGGAAAACACATACATAGTTATCCTAGTCGATCCAATTGAAAAGGTTAAGCCACATGTTACAAAGCTAGGTTAGCCTAACTAACCTAGTTCAAGTCACAATGAATATAAGGTATAAGAAACTATATGTCCATGTCTAAATTTAAACTTATACTTAGAATTATACACACACACACACACACACACACACACACACACACACACACACACACACACATACATATATATATATATATATATATATATATATATATATATATATATACACACACACACATATATATGTATATATATATACATAAATATATATGTGTGTGTGTGTGTGTGTGTGTGTGTGTGTGTGTGTGTGTGTGTGTGTGTGTGTGTATGTTTGTATGTATGTATGTATTTTTAGGATGTTTTATATTGGTTTTATACCTATAGGAGTTATGATGCAAATTTTATATTTTAGACGTTCCTACTAGATATTAGACTTAACATATTTTAGAGTTTTAGTATTTTTAGAAGACATCATACTAGGTGAATGGATATAAAATTTAATGAGGTTGTATTAATATTATTAATGATACAAAGACATAAAAATATTGAAAATCACTAATGGTTTGTCCACCTCTTTCCAGTGCACCCTTTAAGGCATGTACTCAAAGAGATTGAAACTTGATGAGTCCTTGTAAGAGATATAGTGTCAGTAAATGATAACGTTTAAAACTATTTTATGTACATATATGCTCCAATAAAATATCATCACGTGTCATGAAATTTTAACATGGGATGGTGCTTCAATAATTAACATAAAAATACATGAAATTGAGTGAACTAAAAATTAAATACTAAAATTTATGTTCAAATGAAATTAAATTAATTGAAAGTAACATATAAATGACTTAAATTACCTTTTTTCTAAATGAATACATGTAAATATCATATTATAAATCATGGAGGGTGCAATACCTATATTTGAGAAACCTTGGGGATATAAGACTAACAATAGAATCAATGTATGCATATGTAGGATGGTAAAAGTAGAAATGTGTAACTCTAAGAAATGATTAAATTACTTAAAAATTTGGCAAGTCGTGATTGTTAAGGCTAAGTTAGAACCAAAATAACAAACATGTAAATGAAAAAAATATGATAAATGAATGTATAACACTATAAATCCTGTTGGGAAGCATGTAAACCATGCATGACAAAATTAAATGTAGAACACACTAAATTACATTAGGAAGCATGTCAAACATGAATGACAAAAATGAACTATCAATGTGATAAATATATCTAAGTATATATAGTTAAATTGATGAAAAATCATGTAAGATAAGTGTGTAAAATGAAGGCACAAAGAAAACATAAATGATTAAAAAAGAGAATGTAAAATAAGCACATTAAACAAAGTATACATAAAGAATAAATGATAGAAAATGAGATGTAAATCAAAATGTAAAATAAGCATGTAAACATAAGCATGAATAAACATAATTAATCATGTCAAATGTCCTATACAAGATAAGAGAAGTACACAAAAATAAAATAAAAACTTGATGAATCGGTGAAAATCAAAATATTTAAAGGATGACAATTCAAACATAGTGATTTTTAAAAAATATGATGTAAAAAAGAAAAACCACCTGATGACATGAATAATATGACAATGAGATGGTGTGGAAATTATAAAGTGAAGGTATGTTTATGTGGAAAACCTTGTCCTATATGAGGTATTACATTGTAACTCCTAAACTATAAACTAAAAGGTGTAATTAGGTAGATGTGATCAACTAAAAAAAATCCAACAAGGGTAATATCAAGAAGAAAATGATGCCAATAAGGAATTTGAGGCACCACAAGGGTGATGTGAACATCCTTAATAGGAATGAGCCACACTAGACAAAGGATCAAGGTTAGAAACTATCGACATCAAGGACCTAACACACTCCAACTAGTAAACACAAAGCTTGGGATAATAAGTGAAGTACATAGATCATCCCGTGAAGGATACATGCATGAAAATTAAAATGGACCTACCTTCACACAACATGTTGTGCATTTATTAGGACCCCTTACATATTTTTTGGTCTACTATGAATATTGGGCATGTATGTGAGAAATTATGTGGCATTAGATAATATGTGATTTAATGAGACCTCTTACCCTAGTCTATTGGCCTAGTGCATCCTAATGGACCTTGGATCTATCTTTAGGATAATTTGGAATTTGATATTCAAGTAAGATAGGATATGTGCCAGATAATAATCATGTCTTGTGGTGTGATTTGAATGTTAATATTTTTTTCCTTTTGATCATTGTCTTTTGTTTCTTTTAAGGTTTGGATTTTTATACTTTCTTCCTCATAGATTTAGAGAAATAATCATGAATTAAATAGGTCATGAACATAAGGTATCTTGCACTTGGTCACTGGAGAAGAGGGAATATATACCATGGTTTCTAAATACTCTTAGACTTACCCACAATTAAGTGTGCAATCTCAAAACCGATCTATGTGTATATCAAATGAAAGTAAATAAGAGAAATATTGGGATCATGAGAAATACATCCATGTGATAAGTGATAAAATGATGAATATGATCATAGCTAATCCCAAGGAGGTAGAATAGTGGTATTAAATGGACATGGCTTTGCTATGATAGTCATGTCATTATGGAAGTTGTACTAACCTATAAGGTATCTAAGACAAGTTCTAATGAAAGTAGTAGTCATCCCAAAAGAGGGGGAACATAAATAAGGATCAAATAATAATAAATATACTAAACAAAAAATGTTTAAAATGTAATAAATAATAAAAATAAAATTATACTTAAGAACCACAAGGGAAATAAAGGCTAAAGTAAAAATGAAATAAAAAAAGAACCAAATAGGAAACAATGGTGCTTGTAAATTGAAATAAAACCAATAACCCAAAGTAAAAAATGGTGTAAGTAAAATGACACTAAATAAAATACCAAAAAAAAAGAAACATGAGACAAATAATAATAAAAAAGTGTTCTAACATCTATATCAAAAATGGGAATGATAAATAAAAGCCTATGTGTCTTATAAGGTTTCTTAAATTTGAATTTATTTCTTATTGTGCAATGTAGAAGAAGAGTGGGAATTTTAGGATACCCCAAAGGTTAATTTTATGTAGGGATGGACATCACAATATGCCCCAATGTATGAAGTTACATGTGGATCAGAGTTTCAAGATGACCCAATATGTGATATGGAATGAGGTGAAATGGAACAATTATAATTAACTAAATTAGGATTACAGGTGCAAATAGAGATAGTTAAATGTGTTAATATGTTAGATTTTAAGAATGTTGAAATTGAAATAAGACACATAAGATAGGTCTGAATAGGTATATAATCCAAAGGAGGACCATTTATGATTTTGCTTGGAATAGGCATTTGAATTAGGTTCTCCTTGGGTTCGTGCCACCTAAGAGGTTGAGGTTTGACAAATGCAACCACCCATTTTTATTTGTTCATGTTATTTATTCTTTCCTTATTGGTGTAGGAAGAAAGATTAATTATGTTTTGGATAAAATTAGTGGATGGGGTGAAGGTATTATGTAATTATTGTTGATCATTAGGTAGGTTATATTGATGTTATTATGATTGATTAGATTGGGATTGAGAGGCTTTAAGATAATATTGATAACATTTTCATGTAAGAGTATCAATATTGAAATGTGGAGAAAGCAAGAAGGTAAGAAACAATCATTAAAGATCACAAAAAGTCTCAAGATAATGAGCTAGCTTAGCATTCCACAAAAAAAATTATCATCATTTTACCATTTAGGAGGATGTTTGTAAGTATAAAATTTTGAGGTTGTAGAAGGTAGATATTTCTTCTTACATTATTCTAGACCCAAAGGAGGGTGGGTTTGGTTAAAATTGGTTAAATTTTATGCTCCCTTTTGAGTTTGGGGAGGATTATATGAATTAATGTTATAAAAAATGATTGGAAAGATTATTTAGTGGTTGATTGAGTTAATTAAAAATGATTCATAAGTGTACACATTATTTCTAAATTATATAATACTTTAGTCATGTACACTTGGAAAACTTAGATCTTGGTTATTCCTATCAGTTCATAACCCTTCCTACTTTTGGAAGTCTCACAATTTCTCTATGTTGTGCCCCTTAGCCTATAAATTGGTTAGAATAGTCTTATGTTGATGACCCAGACTCTATATCTTTACCAAAATGCTTAAAACATGTTTATCTTCTACCTCTACAAATTTTGAGTTTATACGTACTTTCTTGTTCCCTAAACACTAGCATCTTAGGAAAATACCTACATTGATGTAGGTGCCCTACTCTAATTCAAGTGTATCATGCCATAAAGTCATATAATTTACAAATGAAAGTATCCTAATGCTTATTCTAAGTGTTTTGATGTGAGTTATTTCTCCAAAGGGATTTATATAAAAAAAAGATCAACCCTCATTCATTCCTCACCTAAGAAACACCTAGAATTCATACCAAAGAGCATTCAAAGATCACTAAATTGAGCAAATCTTGCCTATTTATTCATATTTCCATACCAGTTATAGAGACTACACATCTATAGGTATGAATTACTGAAGGAGCATCCCAAGAACCTAATTTTCCATGTTACAAGCTAGGTCATTATTGTACTTACTTTCCATATATTGTATGATTCACACATAATCCAACACGTAGGGGAGAACTACATTAGTTTGAGGTTCTCTTTAGATTATTTTATATGTAGGTAGTTATTGTTAATAGAGAGGTATTTGGGTTCATATCAACGTTGTGTTTCCACTAACCCATTTTCCCCCAAGGTCAATATGAAGATGATGAACTAGGGTTTTAAAATTTCATGAGTGACAATCCATGACCTATATCTAAATACGCAAGAATGAAGGTGAAGATAAACTTATAAGAAACCAATTAGTTACATCATTTTATAATATGTATTATGTATGGGACACCCACATCAGGTTTAAACAATAACATCAATACAACCATCCCAAGTTAAAGCTAGTGTCTATGATTCTAGAAGCACTGAATCCAGAATTTGGTAACTATTATATAATTATATTCTAGTCTACTTCCTACATATTTTGGATCTATAACTATGTTAGTATAGAAACCAACTAGGTACATTATTTCCTTTTCATTTCCATATCTAGCATATTTTTACTTACTATTTTTAGCCTATCATAGTTTAATGAATTTAACATATGTTATATATGAGTTTAACATCTAACTATCTTGATATAGAGATAGTTTATCACCCTTTTACTTTAGTCTAGCTTTATCCCCTTTAACCCTAGATAACCCAAATCTAAATTTTTAGGGTTATATATTTGGTGAACCCAATATTTGAACTACAAAACCTTAGGTTAATTAGGGTTTTTTTAGTTTTTATATTGCTAATCCTTGATTGATATAAAATATGTGAAAGATGGATGTGTATATCACCCATATTGGGTTCTAATTTGTGATAGTTTTTATGGTTTTCTATATTACTTCCATTTCAAAATTGTTAAGAAAATTCATGTTAATAATGAGAATGTTTTAAAGTGGGAAAAACACTTGATCTCTCTTCAAAATTACATTTTTAATGTTATAGATCCAATATCTAGACACAAATATGCATGTTTTCAACCATTTATTCTACCTAAGTCTGATTCTAATGGCAACTATAATCCAACACCCATTATTCACCCAAGGCTTATATATGATTATGTGGTCCATGTTGTTACTAATATTATAGGTAAGGTTTCTAAACCCATTCTACCACCTATTAATATATAACATGTCCTCCTAAACTCAACATTTTAATAAAATCCAAGAGATATGACATTGTTGATCAATTGAGCAATATGCATGCTAAAATTTCAATCCTTGAGCTCCTAAATAAATCTAATATTTATAAGTATATCCTATATAAGGCATTATATGAGAAAAAATTTCCAAGTAATACTGATCCTACTTATTTTTAGGATATCATGAAATATTTCAAGAATAATGCCAATCTCATTACCTTTGATCCAACAAATTTACCATCCAAATATATTATTAATCAAAATTTGACTTTGATCATAAAATTCACCATGAAAAATAAAGGCATCAAAATGGTAATCATTGATGATGGATTGGGCCTAAACATTTGTAGCATTAAAATCATTACCACCATGGGTATTAACATCAATCTTATTCAAAAATGGTTATGCACATAAAATGATTTGGCAATTCACATATCCCTCTGATTGGTTAAATTTTATTGAATGTGACATTAGGACCAAAAATAGTTTTAACTACTTTTTAGGTAATGTCTCAATAATTACATTATAATATAATTTTGGGTTGACATTGGATACATTCAATGTAACCTATCTAATCTACACTTCACCAATGTGTAAAATTCATACATGATGGGACTTTATTATCCATGCTTGTTAAAGATGAACCTTTCAAGTTTTTAAAAATGATACATTTTAAAACTAAAGGCATTCCTATAGTGGTCCCACCTAAATAATGTATTACTCTTGAGAAATTACACACCTATAAAATAGGTGAGTCAAGTATAATGGATCCTTTATCTCTAAATGTAAATAAGGTACTAAATACTAATGTACACATAGATTCATATCAAGAGAAAGAACCATTATTAAAGGATCCATTAGAATTAAAAGAGGAACCATCATTTGACCTTACCTTATTGGTCAATATTGATCATAAATATGGTCATATTTTAGATTACTATGATAATGATGATGATACCTCTTATGATATGACATATGAGAAAATATGAAAACTAAAATTTGGTCGAATACATAACATATTTGAACTTATAAGTATTGGTACATATAAGCTAAATCCATTTTATAAGATACAATTTTGAGTCTAGATAAGGGGAAAATAAAAATAGTAGATGACCATGTAAATGTTTGTTATTCCATAAATCCCTCTTAGATAAAAACATTAACTCAACCTTACAAGGGTCAAATGTAAATTCATCATGTGAATATTTGGGAGTGCTATCAAAATAATTCATAGTAAATTTTACAGATCATGACATAACAATATACTCCAGATACCATATTATCTATGTTACTTGAACATAGAATTATTTCTTTACTTTCTACCAGACATAGATCACATTGTAGACTTCTAATTGTAGAAGAAATGATAGCATACTATAAATATAATCAGATCATTAATGATAATATAAATCAATATGAGCCACTGAAGAACCTAATTCAAAAATATAATAATGAATGATGCATACACATTATGTCTAAACATGAAAAAAAGGAAAAATTATTCATATATTTCAAAAGATAATTATCTCTCAAAACAATCAAATCAAGAAGATTTATCTATTACTACAAAAATGGATGGGGTATATTACCACATCTCTAGTTTGATATTAATAAGTGGGATATAACATGTGATACCACATTTATGTCATGATTGAGACATACTATATAAGAACTAATATACTCTCCATTAATGCCACAATATCAAGGATAAATTTAGTTACCTATAGCCTATGGCCCATAGTTGGAACCTTTCACCATATGGATATTAGACAATGAACCACATTTGAAACTAAATTTTAGATTAAATTGGCTAGTTGAGTGGAATACTAAGCTAGATACTACAAACATGTGTTAATTTTATTGATATGAGTATAAAAATTTGCATACAACATTATGGGTATGATTATTTTCCTACACCATTAGCTTTAGGTAAACCAATAAATAGAAACATTGAATTAGTGGCAGTGTAGTGATATAAATAAAGCTTGACAAAATTTCTAAGTGGTCCTACACCTTTTAATGATGAGTAATTCTTTGATTAAAAATATTTGAATATTATAAATATACCAAAAGAATAAAAAACATTCAAAAATATAAAAACATTTTTGGCACCTACATGCTCTATTAAATCCTTGGCATCTAGGTGTTAGTTCCATGTTGATGGATGGCATATCAGTTAATTCAACATACACATGTGTGTCACACTTCTACTTAAGTGTGATAATGGCATACACAAATACATGATCCATTATGGTTTTGGATGTTGAGGCCTTCCCTCTACTCATTTCATATGGACATTGGGTGGATCCACCTATATGATCATAATACTTTTAGGTTATATCATTCTATGGTCACTTTTCATTATCATGTTTGATCTTATGTGTATTTACACATGCCTTTGTCTATGAATATATATTTCATAGGGTACTTGATATGATATGCACTTGATGCTTTTTGCTAACACATTTGATCCATGGAATACTATGCTATGTTTATTCTGGTTGTTTATTATTTCCTTTATGCACTTCCTTGAGTACCATGCATTGCTATTGTCTTGCTTGTTTGAGCATTGTGAATATACTCATTTGTCTGTGGTACCTATTCATATGTGTGATTTATTTGATATTTGAATATGTCATTGTTTGATTTATAGAGATTTGAATATGTCATTCTTGATTTTGTGTAAATTGGACTAAGTCATGCCCCTTCTATTGTGCAACATTTGAACATGCCCTTTGTTTGTAGTCTCTTTGAACCATTGTATGTTGACTTAATTTTGAGTGCTCTTATGTGTGTTCTTGATTTTCTTGTTGATATTATACTATTACTAGCTATACATTACCATGATATTTATCATGCAACTTAGGCCTTCATGTGATTGCATTATTCTATGTTCTTCAATGATACATTTACCTAGACATGTTCTTTTATATGCTACATGGTTCCATTTACATATTAGTTAGTTTTATTATCCTTTTGAGGTGAGTTAAATAATTATTTATATTATTACCTCACCTCAAAGGGGGGTGAATATTAGTATGGTCATGTCATAGAGGCATGGTATTCACAATTGGAAAGATTTTTTATATTTATTGGGGGCATGTCATATAGGCATGGATTCCACACATTCACATTTTTTAGATTCAGTGGGTGAATGATTTGGAAGCATATTATCCACACTTATTTAGTATTTGGTACACCCAAATTTATTGGGGGCATATTTTGGAAGCATGTCCTCCACATTGGCACTTATTTTAATTTTTAGATTTCTCCACATGTAGTAGGGGCTTACCTTGAAAGCATGTTCTCCACACTTACATAGTTTCTAAAATGGTCAAAACACATAGTTATATGATTTAGATTCATATTTGTGGCATAATTATTTACATTGGTACCATAGTTATACATAATTTTGGCATGAGACATATATAAGGTGGATAAGCTATTCAATGTGCACCTAATATTGAAAAATTCAAATTAGTTTTAGATTTCAAAACTATTTTATGGACTGTTACATATCATGGAATTTTACACACTAAGACCCATGATGGCATGTTATGGATTGTATTGAGCCATTATACTATCGTAGTTGGTTCATTTTTGGTATTGTTATCAAAAATTTAGCTACCATGAATGTGGATCATTCAAAACATCGATGTACTTGATATTAAATTTGTTGATAGCCATTATGAAGGTTTTGTATTGATCATTAATGATATAAGATGATAGGTAGTGTGTCTTCTTTGTCATCTTAAAAGTTCATTCAGTATGGTCTAGTTGTTAGCTGAGTCAAGTCACTTTGTCTTATCATTAAATGGTTATTCTTTATATTCTTCATTATGTGTTTAACATTGTTTAAGGTAATTTTGACAGAGTTAAGATTAAGTATAAAATCAAGTTTATGAGGAATAATTATCAAAGATACAAGTTGGTGACCCTTAAGAGAAAAACCATGGTCTAAAGCTGATCAAATTGGTTAATGAAGCAAAAATAGTAAGTTGATCATATTATTTTTAAAGCAATTTGGAGAGTTTAATGTATTTTTGACAAAATTAAGGTATTTCATTACTTTAGTCTTAATGTGCATTCCAATGTTGGGATAAAAATTACTAGTAAATACAAAAATATGAATGTTTTGTCCTTATATATATTTTTTTTTAATTTATCTAACATCAAGTGATGACATCATGCTCATATGTGTCCATACATTTTACATAAATGTCTTGGCAAATGCTTTCCAACATTGGAAGTCTCCTTATAATTACCATTAGTCATTTTACAACATACAAATGAGGAGTTATTGAGAGAGATATAGGAAAATAAGGGAATGAAATGTTTTTTCACTCTCTTTCATGTCTGTATAGATAAAGTGAAGATGAAGAGTCATCTAATTTACCATCTCCAATAGTTCCAAAGGTCAAAATAGTCAGATTCTTGAAGAAAACATGTTTTTGGAGGTCTTTTGTAGAGAGTTTATATTGGTTGGAAAGGTAAAAATCAATACAAGGGTATCCATGGAATTTTTATACCAAAATACAAGCAAGAAGTGGATCTATAGATCCAAACAATGCAAAAACCCACTATATTTATCCATTAGGTTTCTTATAGCTCAAGATAGTCAACTGATTTTTAGTTGGTACTCTAAAGAGAGATAAATTTGGAACCAAATATATTTTACATAAGAGGTGACCCTAATTATATTTAAAATTTTGTCATTTTTTCTCTGGTTAGTCTTCTTAACTTTATGAACAATTGTTAAGAAGTTAAAGTGTAGAAAAGGGACTCAAAACCCCATCAAGATCAATTTTCTCCAAATGTAGGGTTCTAAAGTTAAATGAATGCATAAGTATGATTTTTTAATGTATATTTAAAGCTCATATACCAATTAAATGTCATATTTACTCAAGGTTATTCATGATCATGTTTGGAGTAATGCCAAATAGCCTTGAGTTGTTAGTTTAAGCATGTTAGTCAAGTTTGTAGGGGTTGTGAAGTGTCTTAGTATATGTGATGGAGAGAAATGAGATGATTATAGTTGGATTAAAATTTATAAATACCATTAAACAATATTTATAAATAATGAAATTATAATACTTCAAGGAGAATGGATAACTTTGCATGCATAGGTTAGACTGTTGAAACTAGCTACCATGATGGACATAATCCTTGCCAAACATGGATGTAGGTTCATTGTCTATTAATATTGAAATAAGGTAAAATATTAAAATATAATTTAATATAATTATAAATTATATTTCAAGTGCAAAACCATTTGATTCAATATTTAAGGGTCTCTTCTTCAATATAAGTTTAAGTGGGTTTGTGAACCTACAAGTCTGCAGACTTATAAGTCATTATTGAAATAGATAGTTGCTATTGAAAAATGTACATTGTATTTTAAAAAATTATATTATGAAATATTTCATATAAAAAAAAAATTCTCAAATCATATTAAACACCTATCAATACTCATATTCAACTCGCCTTGCACTCAAAAGGACTGTGTGTTAGAATAGACTGTGTAAACCTAATGAAGGATTGTGAAGATTTAAATAAGATATTCAAGGTGATATAAGCCCATGTAATGATTTAAAGTATATTAATATAGGTTTAAAGTTTATCATGATGTTTTATTTTTTAATTAGGCTCAAAATATGGTGTTTAATATAAATGAAGGTTTTGGCATAAAGTACTACCTATAGGCCTGTTGTAGGCAACAAAAATAAAAGGGTATGTTGATGATGATTTTGAAGAAACAAAAGGATGGAAGGTTTAAATATAAAATGTTTGATAAATTTTTATCCTATTTAACTCATATCATGAAGGCTAATCTAGTGCAATAAACTTAATTTTGGTGACCTATAACCTATAGGCCTAAATGACCACTTACAGCATGTGGTAGGTAGTCTAATAAAGATGTTATATATGGAGTGAGGTAAGGAATTATATTCATAGGTAAATAATAGTATTAATACAAACCTATAAAAAAAATTTAGACCAAAAAATTTCCAAAAGATAATTATAAGAGGATCATCTTCAAGTTATAGTCAAGAAGCCCATAAAAACCTATAAGTCTACCTATATAAAAGTGAGCTAAAAGGATAAATATTGCATTACAGGAGAGTTATTAAATTAATTTGAAATATGAGGAGTGTTTTGATAAATTTTGGAATTTTTTAACCCTTTTAATGAAGAGGAAAGTGTTGAAGAAGAGACATTTTTGAAGTCTAATAGGGTAACAAGCATAATTAAGAACCCACATGCTAGTTATGGATTCAATGGAGAAAAGATACATCTTTTACACTATGTATAGGGTTTTAAAAGATAATAATTTTATATAATAACATTAATAAACTTAATAATATCTCTCAATATCAATCAAATTTCAAGATAAATCTATTGAAGAAGGTGTCGTCTCAAGTTTGTAGTTTAGGCCTAGTTGAAGACCCATAGGTCTGTGCATAATTTAGGAAAAGAACATGAAAAATTTGTATTAAGTTTGGTTTTTACTGTAAATATTGGTGTTACTTATCATTTTATAATATACCACAGAATATTTAACTCCTTTATCTATGAATAAAGTATAAAATGGTGATTGTCAGGGTCACTAACACATGGTTGTTCTTAAACCCCAACCATGAGCTTAAGGTAGATTATAATAGTTTGAAGAATAAATTCATGCATATAAAAATTTTTATACATAATATAGAGTTAAAAATACCAAAATTATATATTTATATCCAAAACTAAACACTTTCACACCTTATTAGTCCCAATCACCCTCCTCGAGCTCTCAAATAGGCCTAAACAACCAGAAATGGTAATTGTCTTCACATGAAAAGTACAACCAGTAGGCGCATGAGATAAAATGGTATTAATAATAATTTATGTACAATATGAACTAAAAAATTGTGTCATTTTTTCTTAGATTAATGCCCAAAACTTTATGAACTATCCTTCAGAACCTAAACATACCTAAAAGCCTGCAAGAGACCCGATGGAAAAGATTAGTCTTCTATGTGCATATAGTGGATTGGTATGGCCTATAAAATACTTTTATGGTCTATAAATACCATTTATAACTATATTATTTCATTATTTTGTCATGTGTGAGGTACTGTTGTACTAAATTTAGATTATAAATTATTTTTATATGTTGAAAAATATAGTTTTTGATTACTTCTCATAAAGTTTGACTAAGTAAATCCTAATGGAGTCCATTAGAATAATATATGACCTCTATAAGTAATGGGAATATGATTATAGTGAATTATTAATGAGGTATATAGTGACTATAACATCATTTGAATGTTTCAAGATACCTAGTGTTAGACAAATATGCCATCAAGAGCTCCTAACAGACCTAATCCATCTATCTATTAATATTGGAGATGGTTTTGGGATTGAAAAAGGGTGTAATGAATCCCTATAGGGTTATTTATAGGTTTTAAAGCTATTTTAGTAGTTCTTAATAAAATATCTAGGCATAATATATAAAGAGATAATTTTTATTGTGATCCTCACTTGAGTCATGTAAGCTTCTTAATCAAATACAGGTTCTTATCATTTTTAAGAAGCTTAAAACTTGATCCTCAACCTCACCAACATGAAATACATATTTAATTAGTTTAGGATGGAATGGAATGACCCCAAAAAACATTTTATAAAGTTTCATATGTCAAGACACAAGCTTATAACTCCTAAAAAATAATGTGTAGTTTCATGTGAGGTTGATGAGTCATCCTAGAAGGTGAAGAGTCACTCTAAACCACCCTTGGTGAAGAATAAGATGACATCATGTTGACACTTGTGAGTAAGATGCTATTTTTCTAAATTTTAATAATTTTATTACTTATAACATGTTCCTCATGAAATGACACTTGTCATATGCATCTGATACACCTCTCTTCTCTCTCACACACATACACACATACTCTTATATATATATATATATATATATATATATATATATATATAATATAAAAGAGTGTGTGTGTGTGTGTGTGTGTGAGAGAGAGAGAGAGAGAGAGAGAGAGAGAGAGAGAGAGAGAGAGAGAGAGAGAGAGAGAGAGAGAGAGAGAGAGAGAGAGAGAGAGAGAGAGGTGTATGAGATGTATATATGCATCTCATACACCTCTCTTCTCTCTCTCTCTCAGTTCCACACATACTCATATATATATATATATATATATATATGCATAATTTTGGAATTGTAATGCATCCTCCACTTGAGTACAGTAAAACCTTGATCCTTTTATAATCCTTTTATGAAATAAACAAGCCTATTTTACCTTCTCTTATGACTATATTTTAGTGTTTATGCAATAAATATTGATCTTGTCTAGAGTTGATTTAGTTCACCTTAACATGTCTTCTCATTCTCTCAGTGATATGAAGTTTGAACTCACTCTTGTAGGTCATATTATGTTTAAGTGAGGTAATATTTCATTAGTGTCCTTTATACCTCTTAAAAAATATCCAACCTTATCTAATCATCTTCCACCACCTTCATATTGAAGTATTTATGTAAGAGGAAATAATTAGGACTAGTGTATGAATATGTTAGGTTCATGCTCATTGTGAATTTGTAGATGTGTGGTAGTGGTCAACAAGTTTGGTGCATCACCTCCTTAGTTTTATTTTAATTCTCTCCCCTTTCCCCTACAATTTAGTAGGATTAGTTTATATTTATTAAGTGAATCATAAAGAGATATAGCTCTATATAGAGGCTCAAACCATTATTTATGATATCCATAACCTAGGATTGTTCCCATGCTATCAATTAAGTGAGGAGGGTTGAACAACATCCTAAATGGGTGATACTTTTGATGATAACAATTCAAGCATGCCCAATGGGATAAGAGACTTCATCAATTGAAGACTTATTGGTGTTACTCTTCAATGCATCATCCTTTGGAGGCATAAAAACAAGCACCAATGATTATTATAAGTGTATTCAACTAGTTTTAGCAGCCCAGGTATTCTTTCAAGCAAGTAATATTTCTATTTTTACTTTTTCATGAGGTTTCATGGCTGAGTTTGGCATGTATTTTTGTTTTACTCAAGTTGGTGAGCCCTATAAAGCCTATGTTAATCCTTAACAATATCATATTGATCCTTATCAGTAGCATAAATGAGTTATATCAGCCCCATGTTGATCCATACCATCCTTTCTATTAATATTATCAAGATTGCTAACCTTCATATCAATATAGCCAAGTTTTTTTATCAGTCTTATATGCCACCTCGCACCCTAGGCAAACCTCATTTGTATCTTATTCATTCTTCTAATTGTCCTTGTCAAGACCATGATGTTCCTAGTTGAAATAGTCACATTTATAATTAGTCTATCTCAAGCTTCAAGCAAACTCTTTTAGGATATTAAAGGCATATGATAGAGCTTGATAGACAAAGGGGGTATGGTCTAAGTGTCCATATTCATCCCATTTAGAATGTGAGAGACTCATTACATCTGATTAAGAGAGAATGGGAAATTATTGAGAGAGATAACCATCAAAGACTCACTAGTGACATGTTAGACATATGTAGCCTAATTTGATGTATAAAGGAAAAACTAGTGGTTCATGAGGGCTTCAAGTTTAGTACTATCAGTTTCATGTGCCTTCTCCTACTCCACATCATCCCTTTTTTTCTCAACCTATTATTACTCAAATAACTGAGTTAAGTGAGTTTTAAAACATCCCAATCCCTTCACACATTCCTTAATCCTTCCCATAATAGATATAAATCCAAGAGATCATCCAAAATATGAAATAAGTTCTTGTGGAGAGGGTTTAAGATCAATATAAATAAGAATTTGAATGTATGTTTCTACTTGGAGGGAAAATAATGAATTTATCTTGGAACAAAACTCTCTTCCACTTCCTCAATGGACCCCCAAAATATCTTTTAAGATTCCAAGTTAGAATAAAGTGGTAGAGTCATGGGGAAATAAATATTAAAAAATATTATATTGGGAGATTTAATCCAAAGAACCTTTGCCTATTCAAGCTTCACCTATCTCTCCTAAAATCCTAAAACTTTATAACCATGGAAGTTAATTCAAGAATGTATCCAAATGAATAAATAATTACTTGTAGAGAAATTTTAAAATTGAATAATATCAAGGTTTGAGGTATTGGTTGGTGAATGGAAGGAAAATAATTAAAATCCAATGAATCTCAAAAGTTCAAAGCTTGTTTGTGAGTTTGAGCATCCCATCCTTAAATAAGAACATGTTATATTAGAGGCCAATGAATAAATACAAGTTTAATTTTTAATTGATCCTAAAGAAGTATATGAATAGGATAATTTAAATTTATATTATGAAGAGCTCATCATTGAAACACATATTGGTGAAGAGAGAAGAATAACATTCTATAAAGATGAAGAGAGATGATTGTTCCCAATGTGAGAAAAGTTATGATTTGGTTGTAATAATAGAGTAAGTGAATCTTAAATATTCATTTGAATTGGATAAGTATTGTTTTAAATCTTAAGATCATGATAAAAGAGGCACAACCTTTAATCTCTTCCTAGATTGTGTTATTAATACCTCTATATTAGCTCTTATCAAGCTAGAACAATATCTAAATGTGCTAGTACAGGGTGATGTTTAGTTGGAGAACTTGTTTGAAGTCCTAGGAGAAGGTTACACTATTATAGATGAAGGTTATGGTTTGATACATATTAAGGAAGGTAGATTTTTCAAATAAACCAATAAGAAAGAGATGGAATCTCTCCAAGCTTTTCACTCCAAGAGCCTACTTCATTTGAATTTGATTTTTTTGATGTTTTTAAGGAAGGATATCAAATTATTGACCCATTTTTAGTCCCTTTTTCACTCTTAAAATATAATACAATTATATTTTAGCATGAAACTCTCAAAAATAAATAAGCTTCACCTATTGAATCTAATTCTAGAAAAATGTTGCAATAAACATGTCAATCTATTCAATTTGAACTAGTAGATCTTGAAGAGGAAATTTTTTATAATGAGGTGAAAAATGATTAGGTATACATCAATACAAGAGAATTCCATATTATCTATTTATCTCAATTAAAATCCAATAAGGAAGAGCCATTACCTATCATGTTCATTTTAGAACATGAAGATGAGCCTAAACATGTTCAAGACTAGTCCAAGCATACACCCCTAATCACTAATTCTTAAAGAAAGGTGGAGGAGCTATATAAGGTTGATTTTGAATAAGAATAATAGGATTATAAGATCAGTATTTAGTTACCTCTTTTCCATTATCTCATGGTTGTGATCAAGTTTGCTAGTCACATGAGTTTGGTGAAGAAAGGTACTTACTTTATGCTATTAGTTAATGGTTTTTTTAGGGATATATCAAGTGGTTATAGTAGGTTATTATAGGATAGATTATTATTTTGTTTTATTTTAATTCATCCATGTGATTTTTATCATAATGTTTTGTTTTTTTGTTTTATTTTATGTGTGTTTTCCTTGTTCTTTGTTGTGTGTGTTGGTGAAGGTACTCAATTATTTCATTCTTTTCATGAGGTTTATAGTCAAGTTTCAAGGTCATGTCATGTTTGGTATTGAACTAAGATGAATAAATAACCCAATGGATGTATTAGGTAACCGGTCTGAGGTGCACAGTAGGCATGCAATCCTAAGATGTCACCAAAGGTGTTAGCCAAAATTTGGATACCATGAATAAAGATCATTCAAAACTTTGATGTACTTGATATTAACTTTAATGATAGTCATTATGAATGTCTTGTATTTTTAATTAATGATTTATGATGATATTTAGTATGTATTCCTTAGAATATTACAAGGTCAGTTAGGATGGTGCAGTTGGTAGCTTAGTCAAGTCACTTTATCTTGTCATTAAATGGTCATTCTTTATAGTTTTCATTATGTGTTTAGCATTGTTTAAGGTAAGTTGGACAAATTCAAGGTTAATTATGAAATAAATTTGATGAGGAAAAATTCTCAAAGAGACAAGGTGTTGACCCTTTAAGTAACAACCATGGTCTAAAGCTAATCAAATTGGTCAATGAAGTAAAACTAGTAAGTTGATCACATTGTTTTTTAAGAAATTTAGAAAGTTTAAGGTAATTTTTAAAAGATTAAGGTATTTCATTACTTTAGTCGTATTTTGAATTATAATGTTGAGATGACACTTAATAGTAAATAAAAAATATGAAGGTTTTGTCCTTATATATAGTTTTTGTAAGTCATCTAACATCAAGTGATGGAATTATGATCATATATATCCATACATTTTTTCCAAGTGTTTGGACAAATGCTTTCTAATGTTGGAAGTCTATTTTTAATTTTCATTCATCATTTTATAATGTAAAAATGAGGATTTATTAAGATATATTCATGTAAATAATCATTTGAAATGTTTTATCACTCTCTTACATATTTTTATAAATTAGGGGAAGATGAAGAATCACCTCGTTCATCATCTCCAACAAATTCAAAGGTTATAATAGTTAATTTCTTGAATAAAATATGATTTTAAGGTATTTTAAGAGGATTTATGTTGGTGGGAAAGGTAAAAAAT
>JARHVA010003099.1:312500-342500 GCA_037957365.1 Torreya grandis | reverse complement strand
ATTATAATAATGTCAATGAAGTTGTATTTACTCTTCTTCTTTAACTCAAATTCTCCTTCACTTTATGCATGCTACTCTTTGTATACGCACCTCCTAATTCTCCTTATCCTTTATTTTAATAATTTTCATCACCATGATTGACATGAATTTATCCTTCAATCTCATTATACATAACCCACCAAATATATTCATGCTATAATAGATCAATAGATCCCACACTAACCTACAATCTACCACCATTTTTCATGTAGTCCATAACCAACTTGAATCTTATTTTTTGATAAGAATGATCATTAGATAAAATGAATGAGTGATTATAAACCATAATAATCCTGAAACTTCCAATGACTCCATAAAATAATCATTAGATATCCTTTATAAAATTTGCATGCCCTTCACTTAAAACATTTCCAGCGTCGACTTCACAAACTGACTAAATGACAAGTCATAATCACCTTTATTATTCCATGTAATTTCAACCATCAACAAGTCAATAATCACTATCTTTTCATGAAATTTTGATTGCTCACTATTCATATAACATAATGACTATAAAGCATAGGTAAAACATATATGAATTTCAAAATACTATCGTATTTATTACCAAGTCATCACAAACAAACATTATACATTTGAATTCAAACTCATAAGTTAACCTCTAGGTTTAAATAATAACCATAGGCTTTTTAAAATAATTTAATAAACATAATATTTTTTATATATGTGTTTTACAATGATATTATATTATAACACCTTGCATTACATTAAGACTTAATAAATAGCTTATAATTTATTATGTCATTTATATGTTTATATTACTATTAAAATAGATAATAGTAATATTATAAATGTAAATAGTCACTAAAAATTGACTCAATTAAGTAATAATATACATATATTATTTCTAATAAATAATCCAATAAGCATTGATAAATTAATATTTAACTATGTACAATACCATAATAAATCATGTCAAATTAGTTAGGTACAAATTTATCAAATCAATGAACTAATAACATTATCAACAACTAGATTAGTGAAATCATGTATTCACGTAAAATGATTTAAGAACATAAAATATTATAGTATACATTCATTATAGAAAAATAAATCATACCACAACTATCTAACTCAAAATATTATTCACAAAATATAGAACATTATAATGGTGTGTACATGGGTTTTTGGTTTTGCTCTCTGTCATCCCCCAATGTCTCTATCTACACCACCATCTTTGATGATGATCTCCCTCCATCACACTCTAAGGGATGGATTTTTACTTCATCCACATCACAATAATGAAGGTAGTTATCCCAAAACATAATTATATCCATAAAATAATGTAAATATGATCATAATGTATGAAGTAAAAAAGTACAGTTATCTCATAATAACCTAATCATGTAAAATAAGCAACACATAACTATCTCATAATTATCATATGACATAAATATTAATCAAACATTAGTTAATCAGCTAATTAACCATAATATTCCATGGATCAAATATGTTATTCATTCTAGAGTGACATTGGGATGTGACATCATTCCCCCTAAAGCTGGTCATCGTTCTAATGATATTAATTCAAATACAAATTCTGAATTTAAAACATTATAAAAAAAAACAATATAATATACAAAAACAAATCAAGCAACAAAATTTGGAAATAGTATGTAAAACTCATCCTAGTCCTCCCAAGTGGCACTCTCTTTATAATATTAGTCCCACTAGACCTTGCATTATGACACTTATCTATTATGCAAACTGAGTTTGCAAGTGTCAATTTTTATGATTGGTTGTACCATGACCACCCTGGGATCTAAAATCTACAAAGAATTCCAATCCAACACATGTGAAGGATCAACAACATACTTTTTACGATAAGACACATGGAATACATCATTCAAAAGAGATAGATCTAGTGACAATGCAATCCTATATGATATAATATTGACCACCTCTAAAACCTTGAAGGGTCCCACATATCTTGGTGAAATTTTTGAATAATTCTTAGATTTGATTGATTTTACTAGGATTAACCTATATAAACATTTTATCACCTAAAAAAAATTGCCTAGTTATTATCTTCATATCAACATAAATTTTATGGTTATCATTAGCCTTAGCCAACCTTTACCTTATTTTCCTGACTTGTTCTTCCATTTCTAAAATCATCTAAGGTCCAAAGACTACCATGTATTCTAACATGTCCTAATTGATTGGTGTTCTACACCTCCTTCCATAAAATCCCTCAAATGGAGCCATCTTTAACATTGATTGGTATGATATTTTGTAATCAAACTCAACCAATGGAAAGTACTCCTCCTACTTGTATTTTTAATCCATTCAATACATATAAAGTATATCATCTAAAACTTGGTTGACTCATTCTATTTTTCCATCAGTTTGTGGGTGATAAGTAGTGATAAAATTCAAATACAATATTAGAGCTAAATTTAGAGTCAGCTAAAATCTAGAATTCATCTTAAAATCACAATATGAAATGATATTATCTATAAAACCATACACTTGATACAATTCTTTCATGAATCTCTCCACAATCATAGGTGCATCATCTATCAAGTTGTCTAGTATGAAGTGAGCTACATTTGTTAGTTTTTCAACTACAACTAAGATCATATCTACTACACCCTTAACCATTGGTATGTCTAGGGATATGTGTGGCCGAATTATGATTTACATACCTCTTTTATATACTTGTTACATTTCTCTATGTTCCTAGATAGGTTGGCCTATGTAATAACCTTGGCTAAGTAGAATATATATAGGAGGTAGTGGTTACTATTTATTCATTATGTTAAGTATTATGCTATTAATGCATTATTTTGGAGGTTTCCCCCTCAAAGTGGCTTTTATATATTATCCAATATTTTACTTTGTTATCAATTATTGCTATGTGATCTCATATTTTCTTATTCTATGTGATACAAAATCATTTTTTACAAACATCTAAGTAATTTAATTACAAATGGTATTAGATATTATATTTGGGCAAGTTTTATGCAATGTTTTTTTGGATCTGGTAAGTGTGGCTTTTGGGAATGGTGGGAACAAAAAAACATAAACTATAATTTGGGAAAAAATAATTTTTTTCATTGGCATAGTATTGCTCAAAATGATTTTTTGAAAAAAAATATTAAAAAAAAATTCTAGAAAAAAATTCCCTTTGCACAATTGTAGTCATTAGATTCATCTCGATGAGATGATCTCAATGGTATATTATATTGGTACACTTTTTTGGTTCCAAAATTTTTACCCTAGTATACAAAGGAAGTCATTAGATTCATCTTGGCAAGGTCATCACAATGGTACCATCTCTTGGTACACTTTTTTGAGGTGAAAACCCTCCTGAGGTTTGTATATGTCAGGTCCTAGTACTCAAGGAATAAAAGGGGGAAAGATACTCATAAGACTCCTTTTGTCGATGACATTGAATCTAGAACTTTAGATACAATGATTTATCAGCTTTAGGTAGACATAAAGAACTTGGTGAGGCATGATGACTTTGTTGCAGTCCAAGCTAATGTTTCAAGGATGCATAGAGAGATTAATGGGGTTCATAATGAATTATATCATATCACTATGCAATTGGCTACCCTTACATCTTAGTTTTAGCCCAACAACCCTACACTTCAACATTCAAATCCTTCTCTCAACACCAACAACTCCCATGTTGGTATGAAATTGATGTTGCAAAAAGTGGACATACGTAAGTTTGATTGTAAGGATCCTCTCACTTGGAATACCCAAATTGATAATTTATTTGATTTGCATCAAACCCCTAGTTATTAGAAGGTGATAGTGGCATCTCTATATCTCGAACTTGAGTAATTCATTTGGTATCGCTAGTTATGTTCTCAAAAGAAAAATAATGGTGATCCTATTACATGGTCTATTTTCATTGAGGAGTTGTTAGCTCATTATTAGAATAATGTTTCTAAGAACTATTTCAACCAATTAATCAAACTATGGCAAACAAGAATTGTGAAGGATTGTATTCATTAGTTTCAAAATCTCTCTTTATGGGTAGAAGATATCAATAAAAAAAATTTGACTAATCTATTTTTGGTTGGCCTCAAAGATAGAATCCAATTCAAGGTTTGAATTTTTAACCCAACATCTGTATCAGAAGCTATCCTTAGGGCATGTATGGTAGAAGAAAAAGAGATAGTCAAAAGGAAAACTTTCACTATTGCTCATGATTTCACCTTTCTAGCACAATCATTTCCTTAGCCCACCAAATTAATACATCAAATTGGGGAGAAATAAGCCAACGGGTTGTGTTATAGTTGTGACAACAAATGAAATGAAGATCATCATTGTACTGAAAATAAGTTTTTTTACATTGAAGGTGCAATTGATGATAAAGATGATGAAGTACATGGTGAGCATGTAGAATTTCTTGAGAAAGAATTTGAAGACTCTCAAACTACTATTTCATGTCATTCCCTTTCAGGTATTAGTACTCCCCAAACTCTTAAGGTGATGGGTTTTCTTAAGAAATAGAAGTTCACTATTTTGATTGATTTTAGGAGCGCACACAACTTCATTAATATTAAGTTAGATGCTAATTTTAATTTTTTAATTTATGTAGCTCCAAAATTTTAGGTTATTATTGTAGATGGTGGTACCATCATCTATTCAAGAAAATGTCATAGTATTAAGATAGCCATGGGAGACTACTTGTTGGATTTTCCTATGTTTGTTATTCCCATGGGTGGAGCTGATATTATTCTAGGAGTATGGTAGCTCACCACTTTGGGAACTATTGAGATGAATTTCCAAGAATTATTAATGCATTTTCATTCTAAATAAACTTCATTTGAGCTAAGGGGATTAAGGGTTAGATCTCCATAACTTGTTAGCGCCCATCAAATAACAAAGATTCTTTGTAAGAGTGATGAAGGATTTATAGCTTGCTTATTTTCCATGGAAGTACATTAAACTCATCCATCTCTACCTCTTAATATAAAACAAGTTATTGATTCTCATTCTATTATTTTTGGTGACATGCCAAAAGGAATTCCACCTAGTCACATGCATGATCATGCTATCAAACTTATTCTTGGTAGTACAAGACTTAACATCAGGCCATATAAGTATCCCTATGCCCAAAAAAGTGAAATTAAAAATATGGTACATGAGATATTGGATGCAAGAATCATTCACCATAGCCAAAGTGCATATTATTCACTAGTTTTCATGGTGAGAAAGAAAGATGACACCTCAAGGATGTGCCTAAATATAGATAAATAAATAAGTAAACTATCAAAGATAAGTATCTTAATCCTATCATTGATGATTTACTAGATGAATTGAATGGTGATTTTTATTTTACCAAGTTAGATCTACCTTTAGGGTATCATAAAATCTATATTCATGATGAAGACATACCCAAAATATCTTTCAAGACTCATGAGGGCCATTATGAGTTTCTAGTTATGCCTTTTGGTCTAACAAATGCGCCATCTACTTTTTAAAGTTTGATGAATACTATTTTTATGCTATTTTTAAGGAAATTTGTTTTGGTATTCTTTGAATATATCCTCATTTATAGTAAAAATTGGGAAGACCATTTACAACATGTGAAATAAGTACTCTCCATTTTGGAACAACATCGATTGTATGACAAACCTTCCAAATGTACTTTTGGGGCTTGTGAGGTTGACTATTTAGGTCATCTAGTTTCTTATGAAGGAGTGAAAGTGGATCCTAAAAAAATCCAAGCAATGGTGGACTAGCCAATTACTAAGATACTCAAGTAATAATGGGGATTTTTGGGGCTAATTTTCTACTATCATAAATTTGTCAAAAATTATGGTAGTATTACATCCCCATTCACCTCTTTTTTGAAAAAAGACTCCTTTTAATGGACTTATATAGCTGCCTAGGCATTTGAATAATTGAAATTGGATATGTGCAATACTCTTGTATTGGCCACTCCTAATTTTTCTAAGAATTTTGTGGTTGAATGTGTTGCATCTAGGTATGGTATGGGTGTTGTACTAATGTAAGAAGGTAGACCACTTGAATTTGAAATTCATCAACTAAATGGTAAAAATCAACACAAGCCCATTTATGAGAAAGAAATGATGGCCATTTTGCGTGCAGTCAAATAATGGAGACCTTATTTGATGGGTCATCACTTTAAGGTAAAGACTGATTATGATAGTCTCAAATATTTTTTGGAACAATGGTTGTCATTTGAAGAATAATAAAAATGGGTAACTAAAATGTTAGGATATGATTTTGAAATAGTCTATAAAAAAGGCAAGGACAATATGGTGGTAGATGAACTATATAGAAAGAATGAATTAGTTGAAGCATTTTTATATACCATAACAATTTTATAGGTAGATTGGCTAGATGAAGCATGATAAGAATGGGAACATGATAGTGCTACCCATGATTTGATTCAAAATCTTCATCTAGGCTTAGGTGGATTTGAAAAATTCACATGGAAGGTTAATGTATTATGGTATGAATATAGATTGTACCTATGTAAGCATTCTCTTCTTAAACAAAAAATCCTTTAGGAACTTCATGCAACTATAATTGGGGGTCATTCAGGATTTTTGAAAAGCTATCACAACATCAAGCAATAATTTTTTTGGTAAGGAATAAAAGGGTATGTCAAAAAATATGTGGCTAAATGTATGATTTATCAATAAAAACAATGCAAAATAATCAAAACCCCAGGTCTTTATAACCTTTATCCATCCCTAACTAGCATTGGGAAGAGATATCTATGGATTTCATTATTGGGTTATGAAGGTCTGATGGTCAAAATGTTATCATGGTTGTTATGGATCATCTCATTAAGTATGCTCATTTTTGTTCTTTATCATAGACATTTGTTGCTAGTATAGTAGTTGATGCTTTTGTCAATATAGTTCAAAAATTGCATGGGGACCCTAAGATCATTATCAGTGATAGAGATCCCATTTTCACTAGTAATTTTTAGAATAATTTATTTACATGTTTAGGCACCCAATTGGCTCATAGTTCATCATATCATCCTGAATTTTATGGACAAACTAAGGTAGTCAACAAATGTCTAAACAGATATCTCTATTGTTTTATTTTTGATAAATAGGATAAATGGGCTCATTGGTTGCCACTTGTTGAATGGTGGTATAATAATTCTATTCATATTTATTCCAAAATGTCTCCCTTTGTGGCATTATATGGATATCACCATCCATCTATCCATTCAAACATGAAGGTTCATCCTAATGTTCAAGTAGTTGAAGAAAACATTCACCATCAACAGGAGGTCCTTTCAAGTTTGCATGAAAATTTAGCTATGGCCCAAAATCACATGAAGCAATAGGTAGATCAACATAGAAGTGAGAGGCATTTTTAAATTAGTGATTTGGTATTTGTTCTCTTGTATCCATATAAGCATATTTCATTAAAGCAATAAAAAAAGGATAATAAGTTGTCCCTTAAGTATTATGGGCCTTATCAAATCTTGAAAAAAATTGGTAGTGTGGCCTACAAGTTATATTTTTATTCATCCACTTGCATATATCTAGTATTTCATGTATCATGCTTGAAGAAAGCTATTAGACATAGAGTTTCCATTCAAACAAAATTATTAGATTGGATGAGGAAGGAAAAGTTGTTCTTGATCTTGAGGTGATCTCTTACATGTTCACTAAGTAGCTATGTTTTAAAGAAATTACAAAGTACCTAATCAAATGGAAGAATCTGCCATGTGAAGATGCTTGAGAGGATGCAACATTTTTGTAGTAACACCAAAGTTGCCACAATGTTGAGTACATTATTTTGAAGGGGAGGGGATTTTTATGCCCTTAACTATTGGTGTGTCTAGGGATATGTGTGGTCTACTTATGGCTTACATACCACTTTTATATACTTGTTACATTTCTCTATGTTCTTAGATAAGTTAGCCTATAGAATACCCTTAGCTAAGTAGACTATATCTAAGAGGTAGAGGTTAGTATTTATTCATTATGTTAATTATTCTACTATTAGTGAATTATTATGGAGGTTTCCCCCTCGAAGTGGCTTTGATATATTATCCAATATTCTGCTCTGCTATTAATTATTGCTATGTGATCTCTCATATTTGCTTATTTTGTGCAATATAAAATCATTATGTGTAAACATCTAAGTAATTTCATTATGATATCATGTCAATTAAATGATAATGACAAACCTTTGATGCATTCCATACTAATCACCTACCAATTCCATTTTAATATATCATGTGGATATAGAAATCTAGCTAGATGCAGATGTTCAACTTTCACACACTAGCATACCAAACAATGAGACATAAAATATGCTTCATCTCTCTTGATTCCTTTCTAGAAATAGAGTGGTCTAATCTCAGCCATGAGATTGATTACTATTGGATGTCCTTAATATGTTAAATTATGTAGTTCCTTTAGCATTGTGATCCCTAGATTCTCTCTATCAAGCACATACATCTTAATGTCATACAATAAAATACCATGAATCCCTTATACCTAAGATTTTGAGCATTCTTAGATAATGCTTTCCTAACCTAATTGTAAAATTCATCTCCTAGTGATATTTTGATTACTTTATCTCATAAATTATTTTTGATAGTATCCATGAATAATATGTACAATTTAAAGCTTAAAACATCCTATTTTCCTTACTCTTGATATAATTAATATCAAAATTATAATTAAATAAGAATTCTAACAATCATCACTAATGACTACTATATACCTTATATGTCTTAGAGAATCAACTACTCTATTCTCCTTACATTTGATATAATTAATATCAAAATCATAATCAAATAAGAACTCTAACCATCCTCTTTGATGAGCATTTGGGTTTGATTGGGTGAAAATGTACTTGAGTCCTAAATTATTAGTCTTGAGATCAAATGGTTTTCCAAAAAATTAATGCCTCCAAACTTGTAAAGAATGCAAAATTTACACAAGTTCTAGGTCATGACAGGCACAATTCACCTCACATGGCTTCGGTTTCCTAGACTCATAGGCTACCACTAAGCCATCCTACATAAGAAATCATCCAAGTCCATCCCTTTATGCATTGATGATCATTAAGAATAGACCATTATAATTGGGAAATCTTAGTTTTGTTGCTAACGTAAGCCTCCTTTTCAGTTATTGAAAGGATATCTCACACTTATCTGACCATAAAAACATTAATTCTTCTAATTAAGAGAGGTAATTGGATTATATATCTTATAAAAATTCAAAATGAATTTTTTAAAATAGCCTATTAAGCCCATGAAAATTCTTACCTTATGCATATTATTTGGTATCAACCACTCCATTATATCTCTTATCTTAATTAGATCCATTGAAATACCATTTGAAGATATAATATATCCTAGATACTACACTTTCTTTTGGAAAAATGCACACTTAGACAACTTGGCATACAACCTATGCTTCTAAAAATGGTATAAAACTAGTTTTAGATGCTTCAAGTGCTCATCCTCATCCTTGGAATAAATGAATATGTCATCTAAAAAGACCAAAAAAAAATGATTTAGGTAGTCTCTATACACACTATGCATAATAGTCATAAATTTTTCTGAGCATTTGTTAATCCAAATGGTAATATTATGAACTCTTATTGCCCATATTGAGTTCTGAATGTTGGTTTTGAAATATTCTCTTCACATATTCTTAATTAATTATACCCTAATATAATATCAATATTATAAAATATTATTTCTCCTCATATTTGATCAAATATATCATCAATGCATGAAAACAAATATCCATTCTTGACAGTTACTTTATTCAACATCTTATAATCTATATATAGGTGAAGAGTACCACCCTTCTTTTTGACTAAGATAACTGGTGCACCCCATGGTGACACACTTGGTCAAATAAAACCTTTCAACAATAAATATTTAAGTTGTGCCTTTAACTCAACCAATTCAATGATTGTCATTCTGTACAGTGCCTTAGACTACAGTTTTGATCTAGGTATAATATCAATTAAGAAATCAAACTCATGCTTGGGTGGTAATCCTAGTAGTAATTTTGAAAAAACATTATGTAAGTTTTTAAGAAAAGGATAATCTTCAATGTATGGTCCTTAGACTCCTCCATCTCATTTATCTTAATGATAAATACTTGACATCCCTTCCTTTAATCTTTCTTGAGTTGCATTACAAAAAATTTCCTTAGTTTCAACTCCCTTTTCTCACCCTAAAGTTGTATCTAATTTTTGAATCATCTTGACACTCAACCTTCTTCAGATAATAGTCAACCTTGGCTTTATGCTTCACAATCCAATTGACTCTTAGGATCACATCAAATGGTCCCAATAGTGCAGTAAAAAGATTCACTACTATAGTGAATTTAGGCAACCTAATCTCCACTTTGAATAGATAATTATCAACTTTGAACTTTGAATCATTTTCATACTTTATTAACCATGCATTTTCCATAAATCCATATTTTCTAGACAATTTACTAAGCATTCTAGGAGAAATGACACATTATGTTTCTCCTGTGTCAATCAAAATAAAAATTGGATGATCAAACAAAATACTTGATAGTTCTATGGATGAATATTGATAATCTATCTAATAATTATAAAAAAACTTCATGAATACACTTCTAGAATGTACCTTAATGTGAAGTAGAACCCTTGCTCTTTGACTTGTTCTTTGACTTGTCTTGAGGACATTCTCGAGCATAATGGTCATCTCCACATATGAAGAAACCTCTAACTAGTCATTTCTTGTTAGACTCTTGGTTTCCCTTAAAATCACCCTTGAAACCATTACCAAGTTTCTTACTCCCTAAACCACTATTAAACTTTGCATTCTTATTCTTTATCTAACTGTTAGAGTTTACACTCCTCTACTTCTAGTTCTTCTTGAAAGTTGGTTTAGAACTTCCAAACTTATTTTTGAACTTATCTTTGACTTGAGAAAGAGATTTTAGTTTCTATTTCTACTTGACCACCTTATCAAAAACCTAGTCCATGGTAGATGGACCAAGTACATCTACTTCACAATAAATTTAAGGTTTTAATCCCATGATGAATTTATTGATCCCAAACCTCTCATCTACCTGATACTGAGGTACATACTTACGGAGAATGGTTAATTACTCCTAATATTCATTCATTTATAAATCCCCTTGCATAAAGATTTTAAAAATACATAATATTTTTTTATCTAAGTATAGTTATGGAAAATATCATGACCTAAATAATGACACAAACTATTCCCAAGTGGTGGTGGTTGAGTTGAGGTTCATCTTGATCTTCTTGTTTGCCCAACAAGTTGATGTTTTGCCAATAATATGATAATCTCCCAAGACTATTTTTTTTAATTTAGAATAATTTTGAATATAAAATATTTCTCCATTTATGTTATCCAGTATTCATGTCCATCTCTAAATATATTTCCACCGAACTTGGGTGGATTTACATTTTTCATATCTCATGCCAACTCTATAGCTAATCAAGTTCTCACATCCCATGTCATTTCATATTGCATCTACTCATGAAGATGTTATTTTTCATAAGGATATTCTTCAATTTCCTCTTGAGTATTCTCCTCTTCATGGCCATTCACTCCTTATTCTATGGATGTTATTGAGTCCCTAGTCTCTTACATGGTTGCAAAGATTTGGTATAACTTTATAGCTTGATCAACAACAAACTAATTTAGATCAAAAAATGGATCAATATTTGAAGTACCCTCACCTCTTGGTCTAGTATGTACCATTCTTCTTCCTACTTAAAAAGAGAATAATTTTGTGTTAGCAAACACATTAAGTCTTAAATTTTGAGCCTTAGCTCTGATACCATATTGTAACAACTCCATTAGGTTTTATCAGAATATAGTAATTTTTTAAAAACTAATTACACATATTCATCATATAAATTTCACCATGAGAAATATAATTAGTGATCTTTAACTAACTACATTCATTTAGAAATGCACGGGGAGGGGGGCTCGCATCTAAGTGGGCCCCGAAACCCTAAGCATCTATGCACAGAATACCATAATGCGAGATCTATTACTACGTGGAACTTAATTTTTGCTTTGGATTTCCACGTATGAATGCATGGATCTGTAAATCATATGAATGTGTGGCTCTGTAAAGCATAATTTAGTTTTATGTGATTATATATTTTTACCTCAGATTTCTGTTTTGTGGCCGCCGTGTGGACCAATACCCTGTTCTGAGCGGATCAGTGTTTTCTTTGAGGATATCTTGAATGCCATGGTGGTGATTCCTCTAAGTAGAGGAGGTGATCTCACAAATGTTTGGGTGGAGGGAATGGGTAGTGGCGATGTTGGATCTAGGGTTTGTTTCTATTGGTGGTGCTGTCTATTATGGGCAGTGCATTTTTTGGGTGTGAGGGCGTGGAAGAGGTAAGAGGGAGTGTCGTTGTGGATGTGGCCGTGTTGAAACCCTAATTTTCATGGTCACCTCTCAGAATTTAGCATGGCATGAACAAGAGTGATCTATTAGTGCGTGGATCTTTATTTTGCTTTGGATTCCTATTTTATGGATGGATACTGGGTTGGATTTCTAGCCCGAGGTGGACTACCATCAAGAACTAGTTTATGAAGAAAATGGTGTTTGGATGGGGGAAACTTTGTTTCCTTTGTGGTAAGTGAGTGAGCTGTGGCACCCTGTTCAGGGAAAAAATGGTGAAAACCCAAAGCTACGAAGGAGCCCCACTCAAGGAAAAAATGATGGGTGTGGCAGATCTACCTACTTTGAGTAGGCGCTAAGGGAGCATAGTGTGCTAGTTACCATGGGATTTAGTCAGTGGTCTTGTAAAGGTATATTTTGACAACTGCCATTTGTGAGCAATTCCTTTGACGTTGTGGTCTTGGGGTTGCTGGTTCATACCTGGATGCCTGCTCAGGTCTTGGAGTTGGGTTAAGGTGTCTCTGTTTATAAGGTTTTAGGTCCTTATAAACCTAGTTTTTAGGTTGTAGTGCCTGGTTTTGTTAAGGTTTTAGGTCCTTATAAAACTTGGGTGCTTTTATTGGTTTATATTAGTGGTTTTAGGTCCCTATAAAACCTATTTTAGATACTATTTTTCAGGATGTTTTAGGATTGCCTTTCCTACTGGTTGTTAATGCTTTATCTTTCTTGAATCTGTTAAAGGGTTTCGAGGCCCCTTCAAAACCTACTTTTACCTTAATCTAAAACTACATTCATTTAGTTAACCATATGATTTATAGATAATCCACGTAGGTAAGAATCAATATGAAAATTTATAACAATCATGACCAATGTTGAATAAACAATAAATATTACATATAAATCATCATTGAAATAGTACACATTTAGCCATGAAAAATACAACATTACAACCACTTTTGTAAAAGTATAATGAATAAATATCTTAGTTTTTAGAAATAAATATAATATCTCAAATAATAATACATGATACAAATCTCCATGGAAAATGAATCTCCATGAATATAGAGTCTTCATGACTCAAGTATCAATATATAATCTCAAGTTTAGTCCTTACTGTATTAATCCATTTAGGAGGGAGGCCATCATTTGAGTGATTTTCCACACCAACCATGGACCATAGATCTACCATACTATATCCCAAAAAGGAGATGGCACTCCTTTAATGTATAGGTAGATAATGACATTTCAAGAATACATAGTGATAAATTAGAGCACATGTGTTGTAGATATCACATACATAATGTGTATCATAAAAAAATCCATTCTGACATGATATCACACAAATATGAAAACTATGTTATCATATGAATTGAAAATGTTTAATTATAACATTACTTTGGCCAAATATTTTAGTAATTAATGATCTCTAAGATTAGTTAATTTCGTACACATCACTCAATCATATTACACCTCATCTTATATTGATGACACTAATTAAGCCAGTGAAATTTGTCCACTACTTATTTAGAGTCATGAATGCGAGATTCAATTAAAATTTATAACAACATAAAAACCAATAGACTCATTTAAAATATTTACTTTTAGCTAATAAAAATATGCTAATTATAGAAATATCAAATACATATGTTTAGTCTGTCAAACCTAATGCAATGAATCTACCTATCTAGTTTATTATTAAATAATAAACATAATAAAAAATAGTCTTAAATATTACATACTATCTAGATAATTATTTTATCTAGACTGCTAGGTAATTTAATCGCAAAACAACTTATAATGTTAATTCATCCCCAAAACCAACATTATAACATATGCTTATTTAGTTGTTCATATTCCACATATATAACAAATTCTAGTCCAAAAATATCTTAATATGCTTTGTATTTAAAAGTTGTGAATAACATATTTTAATGATTTTGATCAACATTAAAATATATACAAGCACCAATTTTTACCCTATCATGGTAATGTTTTTAAGCTTATCATAGTTGTGAACACACACACACACACACACACACACACACACACACACACACACACACACACACACACACACACACACACACACACACACACACACACACACACGCACACGCACACACACACACGCACACACACACATGCACACACACACACACATGCACGCACACGCACGCACGCACACACACACACACACACACACATGGTATAATCATTTCCATTTTTGTTACATAGTTAACAAATGTAAAACTTATACCATGTTTATGTATATTTTTATAAATCTCAATATGATTCTAATATAGTATACATAATTTATTATATACAATATATTATAAGAAGACATCCACTGTCAAATGTCTTAGAGTATTATGTATCCTATAAGTATAGATCTAGCTAAAAAAATAGTCCCAAAGCCTATTTTATAAACTAGATGAATATTTATATACTTATTTCACTAAAACACATAGATTTTCATGATATTTAACATCTATACACAACCACCCATTTATACCAATTTTTAAAATCAAATTACTCAAATTAATCGACTCAAATTAACATTTAAATTAAATGCATATGATCAAACACAGACACTCAACTGAATATTCCCATTTATAATATAACAACTCAATATTGACCACATAAACTTGTTCATGTATATATATATATACATACCCAGTCCTTTCACTAATTGTGTTAAAATCTTTCTCAAATCATAGACTAATCCAAATATGTAATAATAATACCCAATAATAGCTGAACATTTGTGTAGTTCATAGATAATGAATTCAATTGAAATATTAACTATGCCATATCAACATTAACGTCTTCATGTATATATCTATGTGTAAATCTGAGTACATAGATAATAGTTCATTCATTCACCTATGCGTACCTAGGTTATTTTTTATTGCTTTAACTAATTTGTTCCCAGAACCATATATGAATAAGTATGCATGTTAAAAGATTCATAACATATTTGAATATGAATACTATGATATTGGTTTAAAATTTATAAAATTCATTTGAAATATGAAGCAATATAATTCTATTTGAAACCAAAACTTTGAGTTTATCTATACAATTATCATATAACTAGTTATGTTTAACATATACAATTTATTTTGTAAGCCCCAAAATTTATAATACACAAGTATATATCTAAATATATATACACACCCACACACACATTATATATATATATATATATATATATATATAATCAATGCAGATCGAGTATATACATGTGTGTGTGTGTGTGTGTGTGTGTGTGTGTGTGTGTGTGTGTGTGTGTGTGTGTGTGTGTGTGTGTGTGTGTGTGTGTGTGTGTGTGTGTGTGTGTGTGTGTATTTATAGTATATTTTATATAACCCATTAATCTATACCCAAAATCCAATTAGGTTGATACAAAATTGACCCATCATATAAAAAAAATTTAATCTATTTTATTAAATACCTTAATGAATATATAACACAACTGCTTTGATAAAAAAAATATGTCTAGAAAAATCAAATATAGCCTTTAAGAAAATAATCATTCCATGATTTAACAAATATTTTTAAATAGAAAAAATACTTTAATATATATCTTATTTATACCCAAAATAACTGTGGCAATTCCTACATCTTTACAGAATTCTCTTAGTTTTACCCTGGGTTGGATGTAAGGTTATGTGGAGGCATGCACCTTACACAGGACCCAATTTACAACCCTTTTATAAATTTGAATAAAATTTAAAACAAATTAAAACCTATTAAACATTTCAATTCCAAAATACATCAATCATTACACACAAGAATTTTAAGTACAATACCAACCTATGATTATAATAGTGATAAAGCAACCATATTTACTCTTCTTAACTCAAACTCTCCTACTCTTTTTACTTGATACTATCTATATGTGTGCCTCAAAATATTCACTATAATTTATTTTATTCATTTCCATCATCTTACTCAACATTAATTTATCCTTCATTCTTGGTAGACATAACCCACCAAAACTATGCATTTAAGAATAGCTCATAAAAACCCCTACTAAGCTACAGTCTGCCACAATTTCTCATGCAGTCCATAACCAAATTGCATCATAATTTTTATAATAATGATGGTTAAATATATTAAATGAGTGATTATAAACCCTAATAATCTCTAAACTTCCAAATGACTTAAAAAAATAATCATTAAATATCCTTTATAAAATATGCCTACCTTTGACTTAAAATAATTTTAGCATTGACTTCACACACTGACTAAATGACAAGTCATAATAACCTATATTGTTACATATAATGTAAACCATAAAAAAATAAATAATAACTATCTTTCCATGAAATGTCAATTATTGATTAATCATTTAGCATATTGACTATAGAGCATGGGTAAAACATATGACTTTAAAAAGACTATCGTAATTGTTATCAAAAAATCAGAAACAAACATTATGCATCTAACTTAAAAATCATAAGTTAACCCTCTAGGTTTAAAAAATAACCATAAGCTTAAAAAAATGATTTTACAAACATAATATCATTTATACAACTCTTTCACAATGATATTATTCTATAACACCTTGCATTACATTAATAATTAATACAGAGCTTATAATTTATTATATTATTTATAGGTTTATATTACTATTAAAATTGATAATACTAATATTTTAAACATAAATAGTCACTAAAAAACTCACCTAATTAAGTAAAATCATACATCTATTATTTTTAACAAAAAATCCAACAAACATTGGTAGATGAATATTTAACTATGTACAATACCATAGTAAATCACGTTAAACTAGCTAGGTACAAATTTATCAAATAAAATAGATAATAACATCATCATAAATGAGATTAGTGAAATCATGTAATCACATAAAATTATATGATAACATAGAATATTACATCAAACATTCATGATAGAAAACAAAGCATACCATAACTATATAACACAAATGATTAATCACAAAATATGAAATACTATTGTGGTATGTGCATGGGTTTTTAGTTTTTATCTCTATAATCACATAATGTTTCCATATACACCACCATATATGATGATGAACTCCCTCCATCACACTCTGAGGAATGGATTTGTCCTGAATCCACCTCACAACAATGAAGGTAGTTAGCCTGAAACATAATTATATCTATAAAATAATGCAAACATGATCATAATGTACAAAGTAAAAAGTATAGATATATCATAGCAACCCAATATTTTAAATTAAGAAACAAATAAATATTCCATAATCAACATATGACATAAATATTAATCAAACATTAGTTAATCAACGAATTACCCATAATAATCCATAGATCAAATAAGTTATTTAGTTTAAAGAAAAATTGAGATATAACAATCTGTATGATGTGGAGTGAGGTCAAGAAGTCTATTGATAGGATAATAAATGTATGAAGACAACCATATAACATTATTTTATACCACAAAGGTTCCAAAATATAATTAGAAGATGATCACCTTCAAGTTGTAGTCAAGAAGCCCATAAGAACTTATAGGCCTAACTATATAAGACTGAGCTCAAAGGACAAATATTGAATTGCATGAGATTTATGAAAGTAATGTGAAATATGATGATTTTTTTTAGAAATGGTGTAAGTTTTAAACCCCTATAATGAAGAGGAATGTGTTGAAAAAGAGACATTGTTGAAGTCTAATAGGGTAGTAGGCCTAATTGAAGACCTACATGCCAGTTATGGATTCAATGGAGAAAAGATACATATTTTGCACCAGATATAGGGTTTGAAAGGAAAATAATTTTGTATAATAACATGAATAATCTCCATAATATCTCTCAATATCACTCAAATTTCAATATAAGCTTGTTGAAGAAGGTGTAGTCTCAAAGTTGTAGTCTAGGCTTTGTTGAAGACCTACATGTTTGTGCTCAATTTAGGAAGAGAACATGAAATTTTTGTTTTAGTTTTGGGTTTATATGGTAAATATAGGTGTGAAATATCATTTTATAATCTCCTTAAAAATATTTAACTCCTTTATTTATGAATAAAATAATAAATAGTGATTGTTAGGGTCATTAACACAAGGTTTTTCTTAAACCCTAACCATTAGCTTAAGGTAGATTAAAGTAGTTTAAAGAGTAAATTAATGGATATAACCATTTTTATACATAATATATGGTTCAAAATACCTAAATGAGAGTTTTATATCCAAAAATAAATATTTTCACACCTTATTGGGATAATAAACACTAGAGTCAATTGGAATAATATATGACCTAGATGAGGGAGGGTAAGATGATTATAGATAATTATTAAGTAGGTATTCAATGATTGTAATATCATTTGAAGGTTTCAAGACACCTAGTGTTAGACAAATATGCCATCAAGAGCTCCTAACAAACCTAATTAATCTATCTATCAGTCTTGAAGATGGTTTTAGGATTGAAAAAGTGTGTAATGAATTCATAAATTATGATTTAGAGGTGTTCAATTTGTTATATTAATTCTTAAGTAAAGATTTAGGTATAAGATAGAAAGAGAGACTTGTTATTTTGATCTTCACTAGAATCAAGTAAGCTTCTCAATCAAATGCAAGTTCTTATTGGTTTAAAAAATCTTAAAACTTGATCCTTGGCCTCACCAAGTTGAAACACATTTAAGTAGTTTATGATGTCATGTGAGGACCCCGATAAGAATGCTCTAGAGTGTCACATGTCAATATATAAGCTTATAACTCTTTCTAAACAAGAATGGACAATTTTTTTTAAGGTTGATGAGTCATCCTAGAGGGTGAATAGTCACTCTAAATAAAAATTAATGAAGAAGAATATCACATCAAGTTGACACTTTTGAATAATATGTTTTGGATAATATAAGGTGGCAAAATAGGGGCCAAACCCTTATATAAGCATAGAAACCATGAAGGAAATTAGCATAAAAAATTCCTTAAAACAAGAATGACACGTTCAGTGAACCAACAGACACAACAAAACTAAAATAAACTAAAATAGGAAAAATTGAGAGACAGAGAAACCAAAAAAACAAGAGCTAAAGAAGCCATAACTCTCCTTACATAAACATATATTTTATGAGGTCATTTAATTTCTTAGTGTTATCTACATTGATAGTGAAAGAAATAGTACCCAGGTCCTTTAGCATAGACATGTTCAGGAGAATAGAATTCTGGAGCCCAGTGGTAAAGTTCTGCTCCAGTTTTTGGATACGACCCTTCAGGGTAGCAATTTTACCTTTTAAACCAGTCTCAATTTCAGTTTCCTCATCAGCTTCCTCCACATACATCTTTCCCTCTTTGTTAGCATTTTCTATAATGCTAGCAATGTCCTCAGTAGTAGCCTCAAATTCTCTTGTCTCCTGCTTACCTTCAGTATCCTCAGAGATTTCTTAAACTTCCACTTCCTTGTTCTCTTCATCCTGAGTGGCTTCCTCTAAGGCACTCTCAGAGTAGTCAATAAGCCTAGCCTTAGGAGTAGGTTTGTTAGTAATCTACCCTAACCATCGAACTCTTGAGGAGAGGCCCTCCTTACTAACCTTAGTGGATAGATGGGATTTACTACCTTGACCCCTAGGGGTCTTATAAGGATTTTTAGGGGTCCCCATAGTGGTCACCCTGATTCCCTATTAACCAGCATAAAAATTCCTCTTCTTGCCCTTTGTACTCACAAAGGAGTTAGGGGTGTCTAAGGGAGTCTCCTCAGGAGTAAAAAAGGAAACTTCTTTAGTTTTAGTAGAGACAGGGGAAGGATAGGGCTCTTCGATAGTATCATCAACAAAAGGGTTAGAAGAAATTTCCCCACTATCAATTCTAATAGTCTTGGATGGCTCAAGGACATGGTAGAAATTATACAAATAGAAAATGAGGCCCTGATGAAGGGAGATAGGATCATATAAGGTTTTTTTGCCAAATTTGCTCTCACCCTAAGAACAAAATGCTCTAGGGAAGAGAGCAGATAAAATGGAAAGCTGATGAGAGAATTACACCTAAAATGATTTAGTAGGGGGAGATGATAATTATAGAACTTGGTAAAAAATCCTTTCATCATGAAATACTTCATGAGGATGAAGCACACTCTATCCCACAGCTCAGGAAATTTGGCTCGATCAAATCCTCCTTGGTAAGAAGCAAGTTCTTCACCTTCTCCAAGAAACAACTTTTGGCTTGAGAGTTCCACAATTTTTGTTTTCTATTGTAGCTTCATCCCCTATGTAGACATGCCTGTAGCCATAGCTATCACCTTTTATGATAACTCAAAGCTAATTCCTCCAACAGTGACTCACTAGTTTAGCAAAGACCTCACGAATTATTCAGACAGGTTTTCATCAAACCCATTGAGCCTCTCTAGGTAGGGACTAATCCCACCCTCTTTGCAGTAGTGCTAGATCACTAGGTTATCTTTGAACTCATAGCAAGAAACTGGTTCTATTCAAATTCTATCACCCCCCATTTTGGATTTACAAAGCAGACCAGAAGAATTCCCAATTTTTACCTTTGTTATTGAAGTAGCTTCAAGCCCTTGCTCCAGAATATGCATAATGATAATGTGGTAGCATATAATTCAGAGGGTCATGTAGAGATGACACTTACTCCTCCCATGCTTAGAAATAATTTCTTGGCGATCTCCATAATGATGAAATAGTTTGCTCACCTTAACAAATTGGTACAATAAATCAAAAATGATTATCAAAAGAGTACAATAGGCCCTGAACTCTGAGATCCACGTCGGCACCCTCCAGTATGTCCAAATCATCCTTAAAACATCATTTACTTTTGTATGATATCCGTAATATTTAAAGGGTTATGATCTATTTCGCACCAACATCACTAATTTGAAAATTATTGGCCGAGATTAGCACAGACATTAACAACACTATTTCCCTTTCTATAAATATGTGAAATGTCAAACCTGGTAAGATTTTATAGAAGAAATTAAATATCCCTAATGATATATTTTAACTTAATGCCCACATTTGATGCTTTGTTAACTGCATTGATAACCATTTTAGAGTCCCCTTGGATACTCAAATTCTTTATACCAAGGGATATAGCCAATTTTATCCCCCATAGGAGAGCAGTTGCTTCAGCATAGTTATTACTCTAGTAGCCTATTCCACCAGCATAGACAAAAATCATCCACCCTTTGTCATTTCTTATAATCCCTCCCCCAATGCCTTTACCATCAGAGTTGGAGGCCCCATCAAAGTTAAGTTTCATCCAGTTAAACTTCAGGATATTCCATCTAGTATTAAGTCTCTGTAGAATTTTGGAATTATTATAAGAAGGAATATGATTTAGTACCTTCCATTTAGCTGAAATTTGTTCTTCTTCTTGAGTTAGGGGTTTCTTTACAGCATGAATATGAGCAACGGTGACACTTTCCAAAAGAGTCTTGACAAAAGAATGAAACACTTGAGAGGTATTTCTAACAATATCCCTAGAAATTCTATGGTTGTGATCTTTCCATAAAATCCAACTCAAACAAGGTAGAGTTTGATTCCATAATTCCATGAGCTAGGGATGAGAAAAGGTAGGATTCCAGTTGATAATGACTTCTTTAAGGTCAGAGTTATAGAGCCACTCAATACCAAAATTATTTAGGATTATGCCCCAAAGTTCCTAGGCAAAATCACAGTGTATGAAAAGGTGAGAAACTATTTCCTCTTTTGAATAGCACAAATAACATCTGTTGACTAGGGTAAACCCTCTCTTTTTAAGGTTTTATTGGGTTTAAATTTTGTTATGGGTAGCAGCCCACCAAAACATGTTGATTTTTGGTATAAGTTTATAGTTCCAAACTTTTTTCCATATCTCTTTATTCTGAGCCTCAGGAATCAACAAATGATAAGCACACTTGACATAAAACCATCCATTCTTATCTGGCCACCAATACTATTTATCTTCTTATGGGAAAAGAGGGATTTTGATCCCTTGAATCAACTATTGAATATCTAGAACTCTAGGAAAGAGCTCGGGATAATGAGTATAGCAATCCAACAGTATTTTCCAGCTCCTTACGCCATTGTTATTAGTCATATAATCACTGACTTTATCTCCAAAGAAATAAGTAACAATGTTAGCAATTTCTCCATAGTTTCCCTATGTGATAAAAGACTTATCCTTTACCCAAATGTCATTCCAAAATTTAATATGCCAGCCATTTCCCAATTTCCATCTAATTCCTTGCTTAAGAAGGCTTCTACTTTTTAGCATTTTATTCCATATCACAGATCCCTAGGGTAACCCTACGTATTGAATAAAGTTGGAACCATCCATATTATGCACATATTTGGCATACATTATTTCCCCCCAATCATTCTTTTTATGAATTAGATTCCAATTGATTTTAGAGAGAAGGGCTTTGTTCATGTTCTTAATGGATCTAATATTGAGGCCACCATGAGATTTTAGAAGACACACTTTTTCCCAATTGACCAAAAACATTCTCTATTTATCTTCCAGTTCCATCCATAAGAATTTTATTTGAATCTATTCCAATTTGTTAGCAAAATACATAGGTATTTTAAAGAGAGACATGAAGTAGGTAGGAATCCCTCGTAGAGAGGCTTGAAGAAGCTACAGTTTGCCTGCACTACTAAGAAGTTTCCCTTTCTAACCTAGAAGTTTCTTCTGAGTTATTTCCAATATTCCATTCTAAAAACCTGGAGATACCTCTTTGACCTTGAGGGGAAGGCCCAAATAGGTAGCAGGTAGAACAACTTCAGCACAGTCTAAGATGTCAATGATTTTTTGTCTAAGGTCATTAGGAGTATTAAAGAAGTACACATTGATTTTTTGGAGATTTATGCTTTGCCCAAACTCTATGGCATAGTTATTTAAGATATTCTTCCATCTCCTAGCTTCAATCACTGAGGAGATGCCAAAGAGAATGGTATCATCCACAAACTAGTGCACCATCATAGGGGGAAGGGAGGAAGCAGGTTTGATGCCCACTAAATGTTTAGAGACTATATTATCTTATAGTATCTCACCAGTGATTCTACCATTATGATGAAAAATTAAGGGGAGAGAGGGTCCCCCTAGTGGATTCCCCTTGAAAAAGAGAAGAAGCCTCTAGGGACCCTATTGACTAGAACTAAAAATTTAGTAGATGAAACAACGTTCCATACAAGGTGAGATATTTTATCATTAAATCCAAATTTCCTAATGACTTGGAATAGGAAAACATACAAGGTGAGATATTTAATCATTAAATCCAAATTTCCTAATGACTTGGAATAGGAAAACCCATGAGACCCTATCATATGCTTTAGAAATGTCTAGCTTAAGAGCCATACTAGGGATTTTACTCTTGTCCATGAAATGAATAGTCTCATGTATGGAGATCACAACATCAATAATTTGCTAACCCAAGATAAAGCCTTTTTGAGTAGGGGAAATAATTTTGTCTAAAAAAGGTTAGATTCTCATAACCATCACTTTAGTGTAGAGCTTATAGATAGTGTTACATAGACTAATATGTCTAAATTTTGAAAGGTGCATGGGTTGTGACCTTTTAGGAACAAGTACTATAAAAGTATTATTAGCTTGTTTCAAAAGTTTACTTGATCTAAAGAAGTCACAGACAACAGCAATAAGATCCATTCCCACTATATCCCAATATTCCTAGAAGAATATAAGAGGGAAGCCATCAGGACCCAGGGCTTTGAAAGAACCCATAGAGAATAAAATAGCATGGACTTCCTCCTCAAATATAGGCCTTAACATCTCCAGGTTGTCTTCCTTAGTTATCAAATATGGTATTTTATCAATGAATTGATTCATAGTTCCATCATTCCCATCATAATTAGTTTGTTTAGTCAAAAAATTCTAAAAGAATATCCTAGCTTGTTCCCCTATCTCATTATCTTCAGTTATAATGTTCCCATTATCCAAACATAGCTTCATTATGGAGTTAGCCTTCCTATGTTTCATGGTTGAGAGATGAAAGAAGGCCGTGTTCCTGTCCCCCTCTTTGAGCCACTGAACTCTAGATTTATACTTCCAAAAAACCTCTTCTCTATCCATAAGATCCTTCTAGTCATAAATTAGTTCATTCTCTTCTTTAGAAGTGTCTTCAGATTCATCTCCTTGAGCAATCTGCTGGTGGATATCTTCAAGTTTTCCAGCTATGTTTTTCTTCTAATGAAAGCCCTAACCAAAGCTATATCTATTCCATCCTTGAACTTCCTATTTGATATGCTAAAGTTTTTTACTACTTTGAACATAGGAGTGCCCTGGATAGGGATTTTCCACCATTGGGCCACTAATTGTCTAAATTTTTTATGTTTAATCCACATAGCTTCAAAATGGAAGAGGAAAGGACCACATTGTCCCTGATCTTTCCAGCTAAGGATGATAGGGAAATGATCGAACATGGTTCTAGGAAAATCCTAAAAGTGCATATTATGATAATCATTCTAGTTATTAGAAAAAAGAAATATGTCTAACTTAACTTGGATCATTTGGTCTCCTCTTCTTCTGTTAGACCAGGTGAAAGTTTGATTTTGCAATTCAACATCCAACAATCCCCAATCATTTATAAATATGTTATTGGATTGATCTTTAATAGTTTTCATGCTTATAACTTGTTCCTCATGAGATGACACTTGTTATATGTATCTCCTACGCCTCTACTCTCTCTCTCTCTCTCTCTCTCTCACACACACACACACACACATTCTTCTATATATGCCTAATTTTGGAATTTTAATGCATCCTCCACTTGAATATGGATAAGCCTTGCTCCTTTTGTAAGCCTTTAAATGAATAAATAAGTTGGTTTTACCTTCTCTTATGACTGTATTTTAGTGTTTATGTAATAATGATTCATATTTTCTAGTGTTGATTTAGTTCTACTCGACATGTTGTTTCATTTTGTCACCTCTATTCAATTTCAAATCACTCTTGTAGGTCATGTGAAGTGTTTAAGTGGCATTCTGAAGGTTAAGTGAGAAAATATTTCATCATTATCCTTTAGAGCTCTTGAAAATCATCTTTCCTTTCCTAATCATCATATACCACCTTCATATTGAAGTACAGATGTAATAGGAATAAATTTGAAGTAGTGTACGAATATGTCAACTTCATGCTCATTGTGAATTTTTAGATGTGTGGTAGTGGTCAACTAGTTTGGTGCATCACCTCCTTAGTTTAATTTCAATTCTTTCTCCCTTTTATTATGCAATTTATTAATATTATTTTATATTTATTAAGTGATGCATCAAGGGAGTTATCCTTATCTATAGGTTCAATCTATTTTTTGTCACCCAAAACCTAAGATTGTTTCCATGATATCACTCAAGTGAGGAGGCTTCAATAAAATCCTCAACAGGTGAAAATTTTAATGACAACATATATGGTTAAGGTTATTAAATCAATAAATATTGCCAAATTTTAATGTTTTAATTGATTGTATCATCCAACTTCACTAGGTATAAGTATCATTGGGTTGCATGGTTGAGTTAATCTCAACTACTGAGAGGAAACTCACCTTTTATGAAAGGTTTGGTTGTATGTGCCTTAGAATCTCTCTTTCTCTCCATCTCCTTAGAAATATGCACTTTATATATATATATATATATATATGTCTGTGTGTGTCCTATTATTAGTTTCATAGCCTTATAATGATATATATTTTCAAATTAACTTTATAATAAGCAAGGTAGTTACATCATTATAGATGTGTATTGAACCTTTGTCTTTCAATTTCAATATTTTAAATACTTTCAATTTTATATTATATGCAGTGGTTATGTACTATACCATGTTCTTAGATGTAGGATAGTCACCAAAAAATCACTAAAGTTAGACTTAATCAAATGTAAGGTATTATATACACACCCATGTACACATTCCTTTTGTTTAAATTGGTAATTTCATTACTAGATTATAGGGGGAATGTAGATACTATTTCTGAATTATATAGCACCTTAATCTTGTACACTTGGCAAACTCAAACCTTAGATTTTCCTCTTAGTTATGAACCTTTCCCTCTTTTATAATTCTACCATCTAATTTATATTTTGCCCCTTATCTTATCTCTTTGGAAAACCATTCTTATGTTGATGACACTGACCTTCTATCTTGCCTAGAATGCTCAAAACCTATTTATCTTCCACCTCTACAAGTTTTGAGTCTGTACCTAATTTATTGTTCTATAGACACTAGCATCCTGGGCAGACACATGCATTAATGTAGTGTCTTAATATGATGCAAGTGTCTAGTTCCTTAATGTCATATAATTTTCAAATGAAATATCTTAATGGTTTTCCTAAATGTTTTAATGTGATTTATTTCTCCAAAGGGATTGATATAAATATAGGATCAACCCTCATTAATTTCTCACCTAGGAAACACTTATATTTCATACCTATGATCATTCAAAGAGTATTAAATTAGTCAAAGGTTCCATATTTATTCTTATTTCCATATTAGTCATAGGGATTAGAGATATATAGGTATGAAGTACTAAAGGAGAAACCCAAGATCCTAATTTAGAAAGGTATAAGCTAGGTCAATAGCTTACTTTATTTCTACATATTATATTATTCAAACACAATCCAACATGTGGAGATAAATACATTAGTCTAAGGTACTAATTAGAGTATTAACTATGTAATTAGTACTCATTGACATAAAGGTATTTGGGGTCAGCTCAACACCATGTACCCACTAACCCATTTTACCCCAAGATCACTATGAAGATTAAGAATTAGGGTTTTATAATTTTAGGAGGAGAGATAGTCCATGACCTAGATATGTATGCACCATAGTGAAGGTAAATAAAATCCCATAAGCATACAATTGGATGCATCCTTTTCTATTAGGTATTTTGTATATGAAAATTATGTTAATTTTAAATAGTAATGTCAACATAATTGTCCTATGATAATGATAGTGTTTGTGGCTCTAGAGTCAATAATTTTTTTGGAAACTATTACAGAATCATCTTCCAATATACATATTGCCTTTTCTAGATTTATAATTTTTTTAGAATTAAAACCAACTAAGTACATTCCTTCTTCATCATTTATATATCTAGCATAGTTTTAATTATTATTTTTAGACTATCTTAGTTAAATGAATTTATCATGTGTTATATCTGAGCTTATCATCTAATTAGATTGCTATAGAGAGAGTTTATCATCCTTTTATCTTTGGATATATCTATCCCCTTTAACCATAGATACCCCAATCTAAGATTTTTAGGGTTAAATAATAATAAACTTTTGCCTTTTTACTTGGTATAAGGATTATTCAAAAGTTTTAGGGGAAAACATCCAAACATTATATTGAAGAAGAGATTTAAGAGTGGTAACAAATAGTTTTAAAATATTATCATCACTCATGTTATGGTCCATTTTATGAGAGATATTTCCAATTTTTGATGAAAGTGTGAGAAGATTCATTAGGAATTTTTATATCATTGATGAAGTGGCTAAGGTAATTTTAAATAAGGCCATTATGTTGGAATTCCTTCATTAGAGAATTGACTAAATCCTCTAGTTGTGTAATGGAATGTCTAAGAAGTCAATTTTACCATTCACATGCATCACCACCAAAGGTTTTATCTAGGATCTTAGTGTTATAAAATGTATTAGTTTGGACCCATTCTTTATAGAGATTGTTAATGCTTTTGAGATAAATAACATGATCTTTAGTCCCATCATTTGTGATAGTTGGGGAGATGTGTCCATTGTATATAGATATAATTAGTGGAACTAAGGGTTGATTTTTAAGATGTTATATCATTTATTTATGCATGATATATTAAGGGATGGTATACCCAATAGCATATCTAAGAGGATGAGGTAAAATTTATAATTTGGTTGAGTAATAATGATTGGATGTGGTTGTGTAGCCATTTTTACTATATGATATTGCATTTGGATCATTTGATTACTATGATTGATTTGTGTATTGCTTATTTATTGAAGTATATGATGGAGTTGAGTAGTATCAATTGGAGTAGGATTGTTGGGTGGAGGAGGATTACCATCATTGGTAGCAGGAGGAGGATAAGGGTTATTAACCTCAGTTGTATTACATGATGTATTAATTAGTTTGAGAGTAGGAAAACATGAATGAATTAATTTATTAGTTTCATCTATGATAATATAAGTGAGATTTTGATCTAAATCCTTGATTATGTAGTGTTCTTGACTAGTTGTAATATGAAAAGAAGACATAATTATGAAATAAAACTAGGTCAACCACCTACTAAAGTAAGTCAACAACCTATTAAATTGAGGTAAACATAGGCCAAAAAAATAGGTCAGCTACATACTAAACTAAGTCAACTACCCATTGAATTGGGAAAAAATAGAACAAAATAAACTAGATCATTAACCTATTGAACTAAGTTAGCAGCCTAATGAACTATTTCTAGAAACATAGGAAAAATTAACTAGGCCAACCACCTAATGAAACATTTTTAAAACATAGAGGAAAAATAATCTAGGTCAACTAACTATTAAACTAATTTGGCCACATATTAAATTTTGATAAAAAATAGAGGAAAAACAAACTAGGTCAACTACTTACTTAACTAATTCAGCCACTTGATGAGTTATGGTAAAAATAGAAAGGGAATTTATAGTGCTTAGTAATTTTATGGAAAAATAACATGTAATTTTTATTTTTATTTTGATTAAATTGAAGTACTAAACTTATTTATAATGAACTTAAAAAATATAACTAGGTTAATTAAGTTGACTTGGTTGATTGAAAATTATAAAAAATTGATCTCTAAAAGGGTTGTCTAGGCTTGATTTAGTCATGTAGAGGGAAAAATATTCAAGACACAGAGGTTAAATAGGGTCAACCAAGTCAACTTAGTCTTTAGAAAGCTAAAAATTGAAAAAAAAAAAAAAAAGACTAGATCAACCAACTCGATTTAGTCTATTGAAACATGAAAAATTAAAAGAATTGCTATACTAAATTAGATGAACCAACTCGATCGAGTTGACTATAAGTGTAAATTAAAAAAATAATAAAGACTAAATCAACTCAATCTATTTTTATTAAAAATAAAAAATTAAATATTACTAAACTAAACTAGATTGACCAGCTCAATATAGTTGATGAGAAGTGAAAATACATAAAACATGATAATAAGACTAGATTAACAAGCTTGATCTAGTTTGCTGAAATGAAACCCTACAAGGAAAAATACAAAACTAGATCAACCAACATAATCTAGTTTAATATAGATCATAGACCTCAAAACAAATAAAAATACTAAATTAACCAACCCAATGTAATTGACATCATATTAAAAACTTATAAATAGAGAAAAATACTAGATCAATCAAATTGATCTAGTTCATTGTAAATGAAAAATTAAAAATATGTAAGGGTTAGACTCATGTTGGGTTCATAAGAATGTATACAATGGACTAGGATATATCTACAAATTATCCTATGTAGTTACATCCCAATATCAGAGAAGATAATCTCACCAACAACTCATTGCATAACTATTTATATTAGGGACATGACAAATATGGATCTGCTAAACCTACCAAATGGATATCTTATCACACAACACTACAAGAGAGGGTTATGAATCCTCTAGTCAAATGTCACTACA